>OU015498.1:183602671-184107671 GCA_907164885.2 Dolomedes plantarius | reverse complement strand
GTACTCAACTTGATTAGTCCACTGAAGTTTGTCTCTATCTTTGAAATGGGCTCATTAGCACCACATTCACTTTTTCTGCCTTAGCCCGTCTGCACACGGAGAAACTCAAAAGAAACTGATAACCGACTCAAATCACAAACCAGTCCGTGATGAGTCGCAACCTATGTAATTGAATGGAGCCACGCACACGGCGCAACTGGTTACAAACCCGTCCGACGGGTTTGTAACCAGTTGCGCCGTGTGCGTGGCTCCATTCAATTACATAGGTTGCGACTCATCACGGACTGGTTTGTGATTTGAGTCGGTTATCAGTTTCTTTTGAGTTTCTCCGTGTGCAGACGGGCTTAAGGAAACAAGGGACCTTCAATCTCGAATTTTTTAACCATCCATTTTTAACCCTATATACAAAATGAGAATAATTTGTATTCTTTATGACTACGTTAAAGACCCTTAGAATTTAAAATAGGGATTCTAGGATATTATTTTTTTTACCAGAATAATGGCTGTTTCCCCCCCTCTCCAAAAAAAAGGTAGCATTTTCAAAATGCTCAGTTTGAATTCTATCAAATCCTTTAAAATCCTTAATTTTTTTAATATATGTTTACCGTATATATAAAAACATAATTGAGCACTGATTTTTTTAAGAATCTAAAGCCATAAATAATTAATTTTTTAATCCGCCTTTTATATTTTCACGTTTTTGCTTTATTTGATGTTGAATATATTAGGAAAAACATGTGTGGTTTCAAAGAATTTTGCACAGTTTTGTGGCGAACACTTCCACTAACAATCTTGAGAAATTCGGAAGAAATCGGAAGAAAATGAATGCGCATGAAGCAATTTTGAAGAATTTTTTGAAAAAAGGTGTAATTTGTCCCCAAATACTTATTTGGGGATTTTAAATGTCTTCCATGTAGTAGAAAAGAATATTAAGTGTTCTCATTTTTTATATAGAGTAAAATATTGAAAACTTAAAAAAGCAGGTTGAAGTTTCCATATCCCCATACTGGATTCTCTGAGCCCAATCTTAACTCACGGAGAAAATTTTTTTTCTGTGATGATCGACCTAGATCGAAAGATTTTTTTTTTAATAAATAAGCGAATCTGTCGGGATTTTTTTATCGAAAAATAACTTACTTATAGTTTCCCCATATTTTGGTATTGCACTCACGCCACTTTTTTGTTTTTGGCATGTGCCAAATACGATTTTTAATATCCTAGTGATCGGGTAATCAACAGTGTTAACCTAGTATATTCATTTGAAAATGACGTCATTACCTTTGAGGTTCTGTTGTATGACGTCATTTGCATTCATCAAAGACCGAAATTGCTATTTTTGCCTCTAATCATAAATATGCAGTCAAAGCTATTAATGACCACGTTGCCCTTATTAATTCCTGGCTCGTTAAATGAAAATAAAAATTAACTCGGATAAGTGCATTGCCACTATGTTCACTCATAAATTCGATAAAACCTATTCTAACTGTAATATTAAAATTGGTTCCACCATTATCCCCTGGTCAAACACTGTTAAATACCTAGGGTTAACCCTTGATAAAAAACTCACTTGGAAACAACATATCATTAATAACCGTAATAAATTTCGTAATGCTAAAAGACAACTTTACCACTTAATTGCCCGAAATAGTAAATTGAACTTTAGTAACAAAATGCTCATTTATAAATCTTTCTTAAGACCCTTACTTACGTATGCTGGACCAGTTTGGTCGTATGCAGCAGATTCCAACATTAAAATTCTGTCTGTTGCTCAAAACATGACTATTCGGCAAATCACTGACTCCCCATGGTATTTTCACAATGTTGACATTTATAGGGAGATAAATCTCCCCACTATTCAAAACTATCTTCAAAATCTTCGTTATTAACTTCCATAAAGATTTACAATTGATCTTATTAAAAATCTTGCCGATTACGACCCTGCTGACCCAGCTAACAAGAAACGGCCCTGTGCCATTCTTGCTCGTAACTTTTAATTGTTTGTCCTGTTCTTTGTTCGCTCAGTCACTTTTTCCCCCATGTTTTAGCTTATTGATGTTGCTTATGCCCCTTGACCGACATCAACATCAGATCAAGTCCCGAAGGCTATGGGCGATGAAGGTGCGGCTCCTGTTTTGAATTAGCACCACAAGGGTCGGAGTCCGACTTAGCTAAATGACCGGTGCCGTAATTTTGAACCGAGTCAGGTGACGAGACCGAAACACTTGACCCCGCACCTCCAGAGGTAAATTTGAGAACTTGGAGGACTTCGTAGCCACGCCCTATTTTACGTGCCCCGGCCACCATTAGTGAACACGGCGGTAGATTTGTAGGGACGAGCATCGAACCAGGGACGTTCAGATCACTGGCCCGCTGCTCTTGCCAACTGGGCTACCGTACCCCTATGTTTTAGCTTTACTTGTACTATCGAAGCGTTTTGTTTTCCCCACTTTCTATTTTCCTCCCTACTATCGTTTTTTATTGATCACTGAAGTTTTATGCATTGCTATATCATCCTACAGTGAGGGCCCGGCCCATGTACTGTAGTTACCACTACTCTTCCTGAAGCATTCATCAAATGAGGCGGTGAAAGGCAAAGTGGTGTAAGTCACATTTTCAACTTTTGTCATTTGAGGGCAAAAATGTAATCTCCATATTCAATTTAGAGTGGAATTGTAAATAGTTATTATTTGCAATGTTATAATAATTGTTATGAGTTATAATTTGTTCAATTTATGGTGGAATTTTGTGTAGTGTTTGCAGTAAAACTCTTTTGACTTATTGACTTACACCACTTTGCCTTTCACCGCCTCAAATGTTAGAAGGGGGGGGGGGTTCATTTTTTTTTTCTCATGGTTTATTGATTACGAGTTGGGATCAACTCGTTGTGTGCTTTTTATAATTTATGCAAATATTGTGTGTGTATATATATCGACTGTGTAGCGATTTCGTTTGCCCTTTCTTTTGCTCTCGCTCTTTTCCTCTGTTTTGAACTGCTGGTGTAGAGCCTGCTTTAAGTGAGATGTATCGATCTGCGTGCCTGAGACAGTTTTATTTTATCATGTTTAGTGTAAATAGTTATTTGCGTTTATATATAACTTCAAAGAAAGAAGTTTTATTTTTATCTGCTTTTGTCATTATATACCGCCAGTCGCACTCTGCTAATTGTCACCATGGCTGACAGAATCCAATACGTTATTACCCAGCAGTTTTGCGTCATTTTGGGCATTTTGAAGCTTAACATCTGAGTTCACAGCTTGGCAAACTTGAATACTGCTCTTTTTACTGGCTCGTAACAACACCAGCCTCTTTTCCCATGCAACGACATGTGTGGCGAAACTGAAAATCCACCGCGTTTACATAACGCTGCCGTAATAATTTTGGAACCTATTCATGAAGGCATCTCGCCATTTTCCTCTGCCTTTTAGTTTTATTTTCTTCTCGGGAACCTGCTCTCTCGCCAGATTGTTTTCGGAATTTAAAAAGGGTTTTCGAGGAGAGCCGTGTCACATGCACATGAAACTCATCGCATGTTGAGTACGATAACGATGTCAATAAACAAGTGAGTCGACTTCGGACGCTGAAAAGATTCTTACAAGTAACAGGAAACTCAGAAAATATAGCAAAAAATTAAATTACAGGAAGAAGGCATTGACAGTCGAAAAATGAACACAAATTGGAGCTCCACCCAGCATAAATGCAAGATTCTGTAGCAATAATAGAAATCAAAGTCTCTCTATTCTAAAAAAAAGTAACTCCCGCAAAAGCTTGTCAAAAGCTTTCCTCTGTCAAAAGCTTGTCACGTTATCTTGGGGGTATGGGGTCGAGACCAATACCAATAGATGCAGAAAAATGTGGGGAACAAAGTAAAACATGTCTCATCTTCGTCGGACTTAAGTTTATTTTTTAATGTTTTGTGGGAAAATATTGACTTTTTCCTCTTCACATTACGATAACTCGCCAAAAAATGATCGTAGAATTTTGATCTTTTTACAATCTAAGACTACAGACATTTCTCTTTCAAACTAGACCTCATTTATTTAAAAATAATTTAAAACAGACTAATATTTTCATCAAAAAATGAAACACAGTTTTTCAAGAAATATCGTCCCCTATGTGGATGTAATATCGATGCTCCTCTAGATTTTATCTTACAAAGAAAATATTTACTTCATCTGGAAGCTGAAAGCTTTCTTATTTATATAAACCTCATTTCAAGTCTATATCATAAATTTTCGATTTTTAATTGAATTTTAAAGCTGATAATTCAGCAGTGATGAAACGCCCTTCGCATTAAGGGTGACAACAGTAAATGGATGGAAGCTGTTACATTGCCTGAGAATCACCCCTATGTATCTCGCTATTAGCCATAACAGAGGAGCGAGCGTAGCGAGCCTAGGGTCGAAGCCCCTAGTATAAGGAACAAAAATTAGAAATAAAGCAAGACATAACGAGGCAATCGACCGGTTTCTTCATCAGGAGGCCTAACCGAGTCGGTCACCTCAAGGGGGAACTTTCTGAATAGGATGTAGGACTAGTTCAAAAACATCCCTATGCCCCGATATCTCCACATTGAAAACAGAAAGTCAAAAGCATTAGAAATAAGAACAAAACAGAACAGAACATTTACGAGCAAACTCACCCTACCCCAATTATTTGAGAAGTGACAGTAGCAAGGAAGAACCAGCTATTTATCCTTAAAATTTGCAGCACCGCAGTATAACTACAGTGCCACCTACCTAATTGAAGTGCATAGAAATAAGTACTGAAAGACAAAAAAGGAAGAAATATAAACCCAACTTTTAATTGGCTTTAAAAAATACTCGAGTCTAAATACCATTTTTTAAAATAATTTTAGATTACCCAAGTAACAGGATAATCATCGTAACTCACATTCTAAATAAGATATGAGCAAAAATGGTTAAAGAAAGTCTTAGATATGAAATTGGAAATCGGCATTTTGACAAAAAAATTACGATTGACAGGTAACTGAACGTGTCCTTTACTTTCTCGATGACCCATTTATTTATAAATTTCTGAGGTACGAGGCGGTGAGTTTTAACACTGTCCTTATCCACTGTAAAAGATTTTTCGCTAATTACAGAAGATACTTTTTGCAGATAACCACCTATTTTAACATTCGATTTCTTAAGGAAATGGAGAGTTTTCGGACAGAGTTTTCATCAGAATCCAGTGCTCACTCGTTTTGTTTCATTTTTTTTTATCACCGCCTCCTGCGTCGAACGGGTTTGTAACCAGTTGCGCCATGTGCGTGGCTCCATTCAATTACATAGGTTACGACTCATCACGGACTGATTTGTGATTGGAGTCAGTTATCAGTTTCTTTTGAGTTGCCCCGTGTGCAGACGGCCTTAGTGGTTGCTATATCCCAAAAGAGAACATAAATGACTCATGATACAGGTTATTAACCTTGATCTCCTTCGATACGCCTGAAAGAAGTGCATACAAACTGACTTCCATTTACAGTAAAACCTCGTTTATCCGGATCAGATTTGTAGACATTTTTTAATGTTCCCATTAGATAATATTTTTAAATATGATAGCAAGAAGTAACTTCAAGTACGCCAAATATCCGCTCTTTAGTTTGATTCAATGTACAGTTCCTGCATAGAGTGTACATTAAATTATGGCAATAAAATGCTTTTTGTTGAGTTTAAGAAAGCTTTACTAGACTTACCGATTCTTTGCTAAGAAATGATGTGAAAAGTTATTTTTATATTTTTTAACGTCTTGTAAGCAATACTATGCAATTTTGTTACAAAACATAGTTTTTTTTATTGTAATAAACGGTAAGTCTGCTTAGTTAAGTATTTTGTTTTGCTTATTACCAATGTTACCCGGATTATCCGTATTTTCGATTGTCCGGATTGCCCATGGTCCCAGTTAGTCTGGATAAACGAAGTTTTACTGTACTTCAAATCGATACCTCATTTCATTCGACCATGGAATTGGGACAAGGAAAAACCGGATATTAGAGCTGTAGGGTAAGATAAATTTTTAGTTCGCCTCCCAACAAGTTGCTTTTCTTCTGCACAGCCTAGAGTAGACGAAACAGTTCACTTTAAAGACCTAGTTCGATAAAGAAAGCGTCGAATTTCGAGATCCCGAATCATGAAGTTGAATCATGATCGCGTTTGCACACCGTCCGAAAAGCAGAAATCGATGTTATTGCGGAGATCCATTTGTGTTGGGGAGATAATTTCCCCCCAATCCAGTAAATGTTCCAAACAATCGAAAAGGTAATCTGTTTGCCTACCGAGAGAAATTAACGGACGCCGATGGAATACCGAATCGGTCCAATTTTCAAGCACCACACTCGTAATCATGTTCCGATATTGATCTCGGACAAGGTTTTCCTATTCTCGTCGTACAATTCGCACATTCATACACAGTACATTCATATATGCATGTAAGTATGCATGTATGTATGCATGTATGTATGTATTAATATGTATATATTGAAGGGAGGAATGTTTTATCTCGTTTGTTTGAGGGTAACACCTCAAATGTATGTGTGTATGTATGTATGTTTATATTTACACTACCCTACAATAATGGACTGGACAGCAAGATGTGATAGTATAAGAGAAAAAATACATGCTTTAATTGGAGGATGGTCCCATACGTGCTGCAATTACACTATCAACCCATCTTGGCATAATTTCAACAAGGTTTTGATACACAGCTATTGGTATTTGTGTCCATTCCTGCTGCAAGAATGTCGCTCAGCTATAGATTTCGGACGTGGTTCCCTGGTCCGTAAGCGCCGCTCTAACTCGTCCCACAAATGTTCTGTGGGGTTCAGGTCGGGACTCTGAGCAGGCTAGGAAAGACGTTTTACATCCATATAGTGATACTACTGCTTGACAGAGGCTACAACATGACATGGAGCGTTCTTGTCCTGGAAGTAACATTCGTTCATTCCATAAAATTGCCAGAGCGTAGGAAGAACCTGATTGTCCAAAATGTTCATGTAGGCGTCGGCGTTCAATTTACCAGGAACAACATGCAAAGGTCCCAGGCCATACCACGAGAAACACCCCGAAACAAGTACACAACCACCACCGAACTTGAGAGATGGAACGATGCACTCGGTTAACAGACGTTTGCCTGCCATTCGCCAAACCCAAACACGCCCATCCGACGGGAAGAGACATGACTCGTCGCCCCACAAAACAGTTTTCCAGTGGTTTCTGTTCGGTCAGTTTACGGGGACGACCATCGTGTGCAGTTCGTTTCCGAACTCCCGTAGTCTTTCACTTCACGACATCACCAATAGTTCACCGTGGCTGTGATAATTCTACCGCAATTGCGTGAATAGACTTGCCACTAATGTGACGACCAATTATAACACCTCTTTCAAAGTCATAAGTTCCTTTCGTTTCGACATATTGTCACAATTTCACACAGAACTAACGGCGTTACCACATCGCGTATCGTATTTAACCTTAACAGGTCACTTGCGAGCACTGGATTTGCATAAAATCCGACATGCGTCCGGTTCATTATTGTAGGTAGTGTATATATATATATATATATATATATATATATATATGCAATCGGCACTTGGGAGAGTTGATCAAACATATTATGCAGTCGCTCGCTGGGTGACGAGAGTAACAAACAACATGGAGCCATAGAAGCGATACACAATTCACAAACGTTATCCATGAAATCACTTTTATTTAATCAGTAAGCGTTACGCAGGCATTATAGCTGTAGTGGCCACAGGACTTGTCCGGCGTCTATGCCAGGACGGGATGCGAAAGCAGCAACTGCTTACATGAAAGACTTAAGTGAGAAGAGACGTCGTGACCACCGGACTTCTGGCGTCCGCGGACGGCAGATTTGACAGCAAGGAGAGTTAGCTGAGAAGAGAGAGAAGTCTTCTGTTCAAGCAATTATCAAATGATTTTTTCTGATCTTGCCTCCAGGGGGCCGAAATTACTTATTATTTAATTGGACGAATTTAGTCTCGTGGAGTTCACGCGTCTACATCGTGGTTCTCGAGGATTACTTAATTGCTAGATCACGCGCTTGCTCTGCGTTTTACGAAAATCAAGAATTTGAAAACAGGACTTCTTTATTATATACAAATTTAATGAGGCCTTCGTGTTCGGGCCAAATATTAGTAGGATGTTATAAACTCAGATATTTCAAATGCCTGCTTAATGATCTGCAGGGCTAATGTAAATTATAACTTACATCACTTTTAAGTTGCATTTTGGAAGAGGGGTCGTGCTTTATTAAAAGTATAATTTAGAATACGCGTTAAATGTGATTTAATAGGAGGACGCGTTGTATTGTTACTTACTTACACACACATACAATATATATATATATATATATATATATATATATATATATATGTGTGTGTACAGTGGCTCCCAAAAGTGTTCGTACACTTACGATTTTCCATGAAATAGGGGTCTATCCATTAATTAAAAGGAATATTTCAGAATGGGTATTTAATAATATGATCTATTATCTATTCTTAACAAAACTACATGAAATATTTTGAAAACATAGTAAAACTTTATTTTTAAGAAACCAGTAATCAAAAAGTAACAAAAACTTTATCTCACAAAAGTCATCGTACACTTGTAAAAAATCTCTACATATTAGTAAATATTCTAATTTTTCGTTAAATTAATATTTAGTAGGATATCCTTTAGCATCCACAACAACTTTTAAGCGTCTAGGAATTGATTGCACTAGTTCCTTTGTAATTTCTGCATTCGTCCATTCTTCCATCATGATTGTTTTTAGTTCGCTTTTCGTGTGAATGTCATGTTTTAGTACTCGAACCTCCAGTTCTCTCCGAAAGTGTTCTATTGGGTTTACATCTCTTGTGATTGAGGTAGTGTTTTCAAAACTTGTGGACAATTATAGAGACACCAGATGCGAACGTGGAGAGCCGTGTGCTTAGGATCGTTATCTTGGTAAAGAATAAAGTTGTTCCAATACCCAAATTTTGAACCGATAATTTAAATTGTCTCTTAAATATTTATATAAACAGCATGATTCATTATGCCATCAATAAATACCAAATTATCTAGTCCTGATGCTGACATGCAACCCCCACACAAGAACACCTCCACCGTCATGCTTAACTGTTCCTATTAAGTTCTTGGGATTAAGTTCGTCCATTTTTCTTCTTCATACAATTATACGCCCATCGGAACTAAAATGATTAAACTTGCTTTCAGCGGCAAATAAGACATCATTCCAATACGTTTGGGGCTTATTTATCATTGACAGTGCGAAGGAAAGCCTAAGCTTTCTGTTTTTCTCACAAAAAATTTTCTAAGAGCAGAATGCCCATGTAATCCAGCTGCTCTGAGAACTCGACGAACAGTTTTACGTGAAATTAAAGTAGAAAATGTTTTCATTAAATTCGGCAGAAACTTTTACAGCACTCAAACGGGGATTTTTCACAAATTTTCAAATTATATATCTTGATCACGTTTTGTTAACTTTGCCGGACGACCTTTTCTTACCTTGTTTTCGATCCGATTTTCTTCTTTAAAGCGTTTTATCACATACTGCACAGTAAAATGGGATAAATTAAATAATTTAGCAATATTCCGAACTGATTTACCACTACTATGTGTAAAAATAATCAATTTTCGAATGCTGTTTGTTGTTTCTTTATGACTACGAGCCATTTTAAAATAATAAATAGAATATTACGGAGTAGGCAAGGAAAAATTAAAGTCATACGATATTTTAAATGCCACCACAATTCAAAAATAAAAATAAAGCGCCAGACGATAATTTTAATTATGAATTTATCCGAAATATTTCTGTGTACGATGACTTTTGTGAGATAAAGTATTTGTTACTTTTTGATTACTGGGTTCTTAAAAATAAAGTTTTACTATGTTTTTAAATATTTAATGTAGTTTTTGAAAAATAGATTATATATCTTATCATTAAATACCCATTCTGAAATATTCATTTTAATTAATGGATAGACCCCTATTTCATTGAAAATCGTAAGTGTGCGAACACTTTTGGGAGCCACTATATATATATATATATATATATATATATATATATATATATATATACAGTGGAATCTCGATCGATCGTTTTCGGATCCATCGATTTTCCGTATGTGTCGTTCATTTTATCCAGTCCCAAAGATCATGTTGCTTTGTTATGTTTCCGCATCTATCGTTTTCCCGCATTTATCGTTCATTTTAATCGGGCCCTTGAAAAACGATAGATCGAGATTCCACTGTATATATATATATATATAAAGCACTGTTCCCGAATCTAAAAATCTGTGGGCGTCTTGAAAGCTCCGAGAGCATATTGAGTCCGCTGCCCAATTTGTTTACCGGTCGTGAAAAGGGCGCGAGATTTATGGCTCCCCTCCTCTCCGTTTATTTGTATCGGCCGCCATCCATTTTGGACGGGTGCCAGGCCAAGGATTTTCGCGCTGCTTTGGAAATATGTGGATGTCACACCACAAAAACTCCTTGCACCTCCGCTGTCGTTGCAGGATCTTGTCGTTGCAGGCTGTTGTAACATACTGAAGAGTGTCTAAACCACGAAAGGTCTCATTGAGCTTGGTGAAGTTCCCCCGCCCCGTGCACGATTCACTGGAATTGAGACTGGCATGTTGATGGAACACCTCTGGAAATGAAATGCAGTGGCGCGCATATTTTCGATATTGATGAACTATCTTTATACAAAGATCACTCGACCTTTTCTACAAAAGTAGAGTAAAATTAACCTTTTCTGTTGGAGGCAAATTAAAAATAAAAAATATTATAAAAATATTCCCACCACCCAAAAAAAAAAAAAAAAAAAATGCAAATTTCGACGAAATATTTTTTAAATCACTGAACTGCAAATTGTGGGTTTGTATTTACTTTGCATAATAACAATAAGAAAAGGTCTCGATTACCTTTTACTCTTGTTTTTGAGAAATCTCGCATGACCAAAGCTCCGTTTTGAAATATTAATATGAATTTGTATTTCACTTAGGTAAAAATTAACAAGAATTGAAATTAAAGAAAAAGAATGATTTCAAAATTTTCAACTGCATAATAAAACACAGAAAGTTATTAACTTCCTTCATTTATATAAATTTTAAAATAGCAAAAAATAAGTTATAAGGGTGAGCCTCAACCTCGTATAGCATTTTTTTCAGTATTTGCTGAAATATTTGAGTGCTACTCTCACATCATCGTTGGATGATATTTTAAAGCGGCTCCTTTTGAAAACGTAGTTTCAACCACACAGGCAGAAGCGAATAAAAAACAATGTATGTATAGCCTTGCAAGAATGTTTGACAACTTATATAACAATATCATATATTATTTTAACTTAAAAAAAAATTAAATAAAATATTGTAAATGCGTCATCTCTCAGTTCCACCGCTCCCACCAGTTGGTGATACGACCTTCTCTGCCTGCAGTCCGGTCGCCCGATAGCAACCCCTCGCATACATTGCAGGTCCCGCAGGGCACCGTGCCCCAAACCAAAATTTTCCTAACGAAACCCATATTTTACTGCCACCATACCTTGATCCATTGACACTCCTCCTTGCTTTATTTATTAGCTGAATTATTACAATTCGCCCTCCTAAACTCCTTGGAGGCTAACTGTTTCAAACAATCATCAATCATTAGTATTCTTAACATTTCTGATAAAATCAACTTAAAATTTCGTTATTAGTAACTATCTTACATATATACTTGCATATATAAATGCGTAATTATAGAAAATTTGAAGCATATTTTTAATTAAAAATTGTGCGGTCGGGGGACCCCGTGAGGAACGAAGTTCCTTACGTGATTTAATATGTAGTCTCTAAACGTGATTTAATATATAACTCTAAACGTGATTTAATATGTAGATTTCTATTGATTGTATTAGTGTATTTTTGTCACGTCAAAAAGCGCAGCCATCTTTTATTCAAACCAACTCTCTCTCTCTCTCTATTTTATTAAAATTAAAAATTTTAATATATAAATTAATTATTTTGATTTAGATATTACCTAGCATAATTTTTAATCGGATTAATTTTATTATTTAATCCCCAACAAAAATAAATTAATGACACAATATAAATCCCGTGTGAATTAAAACAATAACAAACAATAAATAAGTTTAGACAGAAAGACGCGATTCCATAGGGACGGTATAAAATCTTTGAAGTAAAGCATTTACAACTGGTCGAAGTTTATATAAACGATCATGCTGAGGGTCATCATGTGGTGGTTGTTTACTGTTGTCATTAAAATGTAGAAATTCTCTTATCTTTTCAAAGCGTTTAATGACATACATTCTTTTATTACATCATTGCCTATGGCAGGTGACCAATATGCCCTAGTGTTTGGTACATGTACAATACACATCATTATACAAATACCATGTATTGTTTAATTTCTAAATTCATTACATTGACACACTTTTCTGGGTTTTTTTGCACACTGAATAAATTTGTTTCTTGAACTATATGCTCAATCAAATCTTCTGTAAAAAGATAACTAAAAAATTTAGAGGTGTGTTTAATTCATAATTTCAGGAGCGAGATTCTCGTCACCATCGGAATAAAATTTGATCATCATTTAGAAGTAAATTAGTTTTCTTCCAGTTGATTGCAAGGCTTTGTTCTCCCTGTATATTTCTATTAGTTTTGGCATGTTCCCACCATTAGGCAGATCAAGAACATCGCTATTATCAAGTACTGATACCTCATCTTCCGAATCACTACTACCATAAAAAATTTCATCCCAAACTTTGTTTGGTTTATAATTAGGATCACCTTGTGCTTGCCCATCGCTTCTGAATCAGATCCATCGTCAACTATGATCACCTCCACGATCTGTTCATTGAGTTCCTCAATTTTCTTTCTGTTAAAAACTTTCTTCCGCCATTTCCTTTAAAAAAATAGCGTCGTAAGCACACCATGTATCATTTTTGTTACATAAAAATTGAAATCATACTTGAATTTTTTATAAAAGATTAAAGAAGTATTTTATTAATAATTATAAAAGCTACGTACCTCTAAAATATATTTATAAAACTTTCAAGATGTAAACTGACTGTAAAATACTGAAAATATAGCAAATACTAAGGCAGGTCTGGTATGAATTGAACGGCTATCTTTTACCGAGATCGCAGTTGTATTCCTGCTGCCATCTATCCTACGAAATGTAACTAACAGTGATTAAAGGCTTTGCTATGATGTTTCAAAATTAATACAAGGTGCACAAGTGGCTAAAAAATATTGCTTTGAATACAAAGGGGAAAATAACTTATGTATCAAATTGGACACAGTGTGCAGTGAAGAGTTTTTAACATTGCCGGGTAGCGATTGTGCGGGGATTTGAACCGGGTACCTCTGCAGTCTGATGCTCCGCAGGACTGCAGAGGCCGATGCGATAGCCATTCAGCCACAGAGTCCTTGAGAGAAAGCTCTTATGAAGGGGACATAACGCTTTTTCGTTACGTGACGATTCCTGTCAGTTCACTCTACTATAAGCCGCGTAAAAGAACTTCGTTTAAAAAAAATCCAATGCCATAAAATGACTTCTATCTATCCGCACCCCACAGTTTTGCGTACAACTGATGTAGAGAATAGGACGGCAGCAACCATTGTGGATTCCAAATACTTTTTGATAATCTGTAATATTTACGCATCCATAGAATTACCATAACGTACGAAACTGTTCGGGACGACATTGCTATTCCCCTAACTTCTTTTCAAAATCCCGCTGTGACGAGGCAACAGATTGCCACTCGAATCAAGAAAATCGCACATTCAGCTCCCGTATTAATGATTTAGGCATTCAATGTGTTTCATCCTTTTTTTCTTCTCGTAGGAATCCAGACGTCTCGGCTGAAAAATAAATTAACGTTAAAAACAACAGGTGGGAAAAACTGCGATCACATTATTAAAGGAAAAAAATAATATTTTCTAAGAAAGGGATTCACGTTTGAAAATTAGTATAAATTAAAATTTTATGTGGTTTGTTTTCATATGCCTGGATAAATAAGTTTAAAATTGGATGGGTAAAATATTTAAAAATGACTTTGTTTGTATATATATATATATACAGTGGAATCTCGATCGATCGTTTTCGGATCCATCGTTTTTTCCGTATGTACCGTTCATTTTATCCAGTCCCAACGATCATATTGCTTTGTTATGTTTCCGCATCTATCGTTTTCCCGCATTTATCGTTCATTTCAATCGGTCCATTGAAAAACGATGGATCGAGATTCCACTGTATATACATATATATATATGAAATTACCCGGATGGTCATCTCCTGAAAATAAGACATCGAGACTGAAATCCATACGATTCGAATTCAACGACCAATACAGTTTATTTCTGCAAAACATCCTTACAAAGCAAGGTCCAACTCTCTTCTGGCAAGCATACAAGTAGCTGTCAACGTGTTGCCGGAAATTGGCGAGGTAGGTTAGTATTGGAAAGGGGGTAAAGGACCGAAAGGTTGCCATATAGAGAGAGAACTCGGATTACAGGCGATTAAAGATTAGAGGTGGTTAAAATTTTATTACAGAATAACCCCCCCCCCACATCTAAAATGGGCTTTGAGTCGCGGCCGTCGACTCCAAGACATTCCAGATAGCGAGAACAGGAAAATTAGTAGTAGAAATGCTAAATAGAAAGATTAAGGATAGCCGAATTATTTACAAATTGGTGATTTGTTCGTGGTGCAATTTAAATTTCTCAGGTGAATAGCAAAATCTTAATTTTGATGCATGTACAATTTCAGTGGGTTTTTTCGCGTGATAATTTTCTTTATCAACTTCATAATTAACCAAGCCTTTATAATTAAGCAAGGTCCAACCAACTCTCTCTCACTCTCTTTCTCTCTCTCTCTCTCTCTCTCTCTCTCTCTATATATATATATATATATATATATATATATATATATATGTATGTGTGTGTGTGTGTGTGTGCGCGTGTCTGATCGTTTACTAAATTTTCCAAAGAGCTTAGTTTTGCTGAAATCGAGTCAGTGAAATGCAACAGCGTGCCCTCCGCAGCATGTGATATCCGATGAAAGTAAACGCTCAGTCTTTGTCAAACTAAAATCTCGTGAGAGAGGTATCTCTGCATTATCGCTTTCTCCCTGCCATTTTCTGATCTGTTTTACCAGAAATTTCCAATACGAATGCAATTTTCGCCAAACCACTATTTGTCATTTTGCATGACGCTGGGGGACGGACGGGCTTTGTGGATACTATCGGATAGAAAATTGGCAGTCGAGCAATCGATAGAATGCAACAATGTCAGCTTATAGAGTAGAAAGGGGGTTCATAAACAAAACCTGTTTTATAAATCTGAAAACTCTGATAAAATTCTAGGTTGAGGATGAATTTTTTTTTTCTAAATGAAATTGAGAGTGTAATGGAAGCAGAATTAAAAGGTTAAAGCTTTTGAGAGGTGCATCTGTATGAGATATGCTCAGCTCGATGTTAACCTATGGAAACAATGAGGATCGACCTGAATGGAAAGATTTGGTTTTTACGTTTCTCGTAATTGTGCTCGAGAGAAAATGAATTTTCGTACTGGGCTATGTTTTTCGTTCTTTAAAAAAAACGCAAATGGTGTTTTTAAATTGCAATGATTCGGGGGAAAAAAAAGGGCATTTATATATATATATATATATATATATATATATATATATATATATATATATATATATATATATATAGGGTGATTTTTATTATACTGACACTACTCAGAGCCATAGGTAGCACGATCTATTAACCAGATTTCCACCAAAATTGATAGAGGGACTAAGGACGACATGGGAAAGAGTTTCCGTGAAAAGAAGAAATTCCAAATGTCACCGATAGGGGAGGATATGGCGCTGTTGTTGTCGGCTCACCCGAGTATTTTCACAAAACGCAAGTAAAACATCAAAACGCAAATTCAAGACTACGTAGTCGACAGCAGCGCCAGTATTTCGGGCTATATATATAAGGTGTGAATACCGAAAGGTTGTAATAAGCAGACAAATGAATAACAAAAAATTTCACTGGAACACCGCTTTATGCAGCAAATCCACTTCTCCCTCCTTCAATATGACCACCATCCTGGTGAACGACACATTGTATCGTGAACACTACGTTCTCAAAGGCCGAGCGTAAGATGTCATCAGGAATGTTCATCATAGTTCGGGATATGGTGACCTTTGGGCCGCCAAGTTAGAGACTCCACCAAGATACACCTTGAACTTCAAGTAACTCCACAGAAAAAAGTCACATGGGTTAGGTCTGGGGAGCGAGGTGGCCATGCAAGTAGAAAAAAAGCGACGGATGACCCTTTCTTCTGTAAAGCGATGGCGTAACAGATTCCGCACCGATCTTTATACCCCAAAATACTGGAGCTGCTGTCGACTATGTAGTCATGTATTTGTATTTCAATGTTTTACTTGCGTTTTAAGCAAATTCTCTCGTGCGCCGACAACATAAGTACCATACCTTCCCCTATCGGTGACTTTTGAAACCAATTTTTTTTCCTTCATGGAAACTCTTTTCCATGTCGTCCTTAGTCTCTCTATCAATTTTGCTGATTTTGGTGATTCCGGCTGATAGATCGCGCTGAGAAGTGTCAGTTTAATAAAAATCACCGTATATATATATATATATATATATATATATATATATACAATAGTTAGAAATAATATATTAAATAACTGTACTCAATTAAAATACCATAACCGTAACAGTATGTTAATTATTTGAGATTGGGATACAGTATAAAAGATATTTGAATAAGGAACATCCTTACATTGTAGCAATATACAGGTATGTGAGAAACACAGTAGGTTGGTTATATTTTACATGAATATAATAGTTGAAATTTACACAATGTGTTTAAATGGGTTTTATGAGATGTGATGTTTTAAATGTTGTTTTGATTATTGATTACTTTTTAATAATATTTGACGAAGTCTAGGTCGCACTGAGGTTTCGGGCTTCCGGGAGTGTTGCCGCGGCACAAAACTAGTTTAACCGGAGTAGGGGGGGTCACAACTCCCCCCAGCCATTCGAAACTTCAGTTTCAGGATTTGGATGTAGTTTCCCTGGATTAGCAATCCACTAGTTTTCTGATTCACACTTTTTTTAATGATAGTATATATATATATATATATATATATATATATATATATGATATATATATATATGTACATGTATATATATTACAGTAAAAAAAAAATCTTTAAACCCAAGTCCATCTTTCGTGGATACATTTTATCCATAGGTTAACATCCAAAATCGATAGATAAAAACCCTAATCAATCCCTTAATGTGCAGTTAATATAAATTTTATTTCATAAGTAAGAAATAGCATAATTAACATCCTATCTATAGGGATAATTCAAAATGACAGGTTCAACTTAATGTCACACGATTCATGAACTACTTGACATTTTAAATTTCATATATTGGTGATATTCTTTTTGCGCTCGATCAATTAATATCCGGACATTAACAATTGAATAACCCTCGTATAGGACGTATCTGTAAAGATTTCCGAAATGAAGAAGATTGTAAAAAAAAAAGAAAAAGAAAAGACGAATTCAAATTGTGGAACTACTGGTAATGTCTCTGTAAGGACTCTCAAAATGGAAGATAGTTAAAAAAATTAAGAATTGAAATTGTCTTACTAATAGGAATGTTCTGTAAAGATTTTCGAAATGAGGAATATGGCAAAAGAAGGAAGAATTAAAACAGCCAAACTAGTAGTAATGGTATCTGTAAAGAGTCTAAAAATTAAAAGATGGTAAAAAAATGCAGAATTTAAATTGTCAAACTGGTAGAAGTTTATCTGTAAGGATTCTCAAATGGGAAGATGGTAAAAAAAATAATTGAAGAATTCAAACTGCCAAACTGCTAAGAATGTATCTGTAAAACTCTCAAAGTAGAAAGATGGTAAAAAAAACCCCCAAAAATTGAAGATATTCAAATTGTCAAACTAGAAGGAATGTATTTGTAACGACTCTCAAAATGAGAAGAGGCAAAAAAAAAAAAAAACCCGTTATAAAAGGTTCCACGGGTATAACAACTGGCCGTCGTGTTTACCGACGTGATGCAGAAACGAAAACGCAGTCAGATGTCACAACGTTAGTTATTTTCCAGTCGTACAAAATGACATCACGAAAGTAACGTAATTCGAAAAAATAAATCACATTTTAAACTAAATTTCCGCCAAATGTGTCACTATTTTCTCACACTATTCCTGCAAGCTTACATTGTAAACTTTGTCAAATTTTTTAAATATATTGACGAACGTTCCTACTATTGGGCTTCACGAATTTTTTTCCAATAAATAAACAAAAATTTAGTATTGTTACAAAAGGAGAACTAGAGAGACTGGCTGACATCTAGGCTTATGAGTCTAGTCATATTTTTCAAATGATCAACGTTTATCCTCTAAGTCTTTTTTGTAGACAGCAACGTTTTCCTCTAAGTCATTTTTGTACCGACGTGATGCAGAAACGAAAACGCAGTCAGCTGTCACAACGTTAGTTTATTTTCCAGTCGTACAAAATGACATCACGAAGTAACGTAATTCGAAAAATAAATCCCATTTTAAACTAAATTTTCCGCCAAATGTGTCATATTTTCTCACCTATCTCCTGCAAGCTTACATTGTAAACTTGTGTCAAATTTTTTAAATATATTGACGAACGTTCCTACTATTGGGCTTCACGAATTTTTTTCCAATAAATAAACAAAATTAGTATTGTTACAAAAGGAGAACTAGAGAGACTGGCTGACATCTAGGCTTATGAGGTCTATTCATATTTTTCAAAATGATCAACGTTTATCCTCTAAGTCTTTTTTGGTAGACAGCAGTGTTTTAAATGGGAATTTAGAATTTACTTAGGATACTTAGACCTTTCATAGGAAAATATTTTATTACATAGGATAATAAAGGATACAGAAGTGTTAAAACTTACAGTAAAATGGCGAGTTTAAACTTGAATTTTGAAAATGATTCAGCAACATTGAGGGTGGGAGCAAATGAAACACGTCACCGAGATGTTCTTGAAATGAGCTTGCTATTTCTTGAAGACATCTCCTCTCGCGGATGACGTCGGATGACTGACTGCCCATCATTCCCTCCCTCGTATATTTGAAACGCTTTCAAACGTGCCGCTTCTTTATGCCATGTTTTCACATCGCGTCACGGCTGCAAGGCTCAGAAAGACGATATAGCAGTTCTATTCCAAAACATACGTCATTTTGAGGAAATGTGGTCACATGACTAATTGCGTGCCGGGAGGAATCCACTCTGGATGCACGCCAGAGTGAACCCTATCTCATGCATTCTGATCATAACCGTATGATGATTTTACCTGATTTTTACGAAGCATCTTGCTGATCCTTTCCTTTTCTAATCGGCAGTGTTTCAGGAAACCCACACTGGACATTGTGTCGTGACCAGTGTGGTCCACGAGAATGGGTTGGGAACGAAAGCAAAATTTCATGATTATGTGAGAAAATAAGAAACCGATAATTTCTGGACCAATGAGATGGCTATATATCTCACTTTTCATCTCACATATTTATTCTGCATGTATTTGACTGCGTTTTTACCCGCTGCATTTCAGACCAAAAGACTAAACGAATGCCGTTGAGTGTTGAGCTGCTATTGGATTCTCTCAGCCCAGTGTTAACCCACGGAGAAAATGTTTCCGATCAAGGTCGACTCAGATTTGAAGTTTTTTTTTTTTAATTGCACTCCGCTACAGAGAAAAACATTTTTTGATCTTTTAATTCTTTAAAAGAAACTCAATAATAATTTTAACTTTGAACAATCCAATAAAAATGTGATAAATGAAATAGATAGAAGAGTCAAAAAATTTCTTGTTTATTACGAGGTACAATTAATATATATGTATATATACTAGATGTATTACCCGGCCTCGCTCGAGATTCAGTTTCTGTTATTATTTTTTTTCAATGATTAGCCTCATGTTATGATGTTATAAAGTTTTCGCTAAAATTCTTTTGCGGTAGCAAATAGCATTAGTGTGTTGTCGGTGCTGTCGTTGTTCATCGCTTCCCTCTCATTTCGATATTGAAGCTCGAAGGCGATCGTATGTTCGAAGCGTTAAAAATTTCTTCATCAGTCTCACTGCTTCGGATCCCTACAATTCGAATTCTGTTGCCTTTGAGCTCATGGGAATGTTTTTCTTCAGATTCTTGTGTTCGTCTAACTGCATTTCGAATTCTGTTGGCTTCGCACTCTTCTGTTTTTTTTTCATCACATTGCTCATTTTTCAACAATCTTTGACATTTTGCCCTTACTTCTGCGGGATTAAAAGTTGCTCTCCTCTTTTTGGGCATTTTAAAGTATTAATTTACAGCTAGTCAATAACGTTTGAATGGATTTATTATTATAGAAAAAGAATCAATAATGTTTGAATGGATTGAGATCACATTCAATATTAAAACACAACAAATCGGATAATTATTATAGAAAAAGTATATACACGTATTTCATGTTCGGAATTCTTTCTCAAAACTAAATCGTCTGCTACGTTTCAATACCACTTCAAGACTTTCTAAATTATAATATACACGTATTTCATGATTGTAATTCTTTCTCAAAACTAAATCATCTGCTATGTTCATTGTCACTTCAGTTATATAAATCATCGCGTCAAGGCTAAACACACGTGTTTCTAGCTAAGTGAACGTGTCCGTCAGTATATTTGAGTTTGAACGGGTAGCTTAAGATAGTTTCACTTCATGAAATGGATAGGTAACACATTCATTGAAAATGAATGACTTTCCATCTTATATTTTCATTTTTTAAAAGAAATATTCCGGCGTTGCCACGTATATGAAATAATTTATCAAATCTTCTTGCATGCGCCAATATATGAATAAATCACGTTTTTAATTCATGTCTATTTATTTTTACGGAAATGTTATAATTTAATTGGCAACAATGAAATGTTTACAGCGACTTTGAACAAAATATCTGTTGATACCGCTCAAACTTGTTCTAACATAATTCGGGAATGGAACGTCGTAGCGGGATGAAAATAGTCTATAAACTTCGCGCAAGTTCCAGCAATCAGTTGACCAAGTTTCATCGCAATCGGTATGAACGGTACGGCAGCGCATAAAATACGAACAACAAACATTCCTTTTATATATATAGATAGATATATCTACATATATAAAACAGTTCCGTAACTGATTGACTCACTGACTGACATACAACGCAAACACCAAACCGCTGGACCTAAAGAGCTGAAATTTTGCATGGCGATTCTTCTTATAATGTAGGGGTGCACTAAGAAAGTTTTTTGAAAAATTCGTCTTAGATTTTTTTAAATTAAATTTTTAAGCTGTTTTAGTAACTTTTTTTAAGTTTGCATTAAAAATAATAATTTGAGGGTTATGAAATTTATATCACGAGAAAGATCATAAAAATTCCTTTAAAATTAAATCTCTTTCGAATCATTACCTCCATTTTCTGATTTTTCGTGAATTTTTAAAGATTAAATTTTAGAATTTAATTTATTAAATGCTGATCACGTGATTTTTTTTCTGGTACTTTAAATAAATTTATCGTCACGTCCATAACAATGAAATAGACAGAAAAATATTTTTTCCCTTGCTAATGCGGCAGACGATTGGACATTATCCAAAAAAATATTAAAATACAATAAATGATATGTTCCTCAAACTGTACTATATTAACTATACTATATTCTTTAGTATGTCCCATTAGATTTGATTTGAATATTTTCTTCTACATTATTTTGTCTATAAAAATATCTCTTACTATTTTTTTTATAAATATATATATTTTTTCACATCAATTGTATACATTGATCGTCGTATTTATTATATATATATATATATATATATATATATATATATATATATATATATATATATATATATATATATACTGTGAAATAAATTAAGAGAATTTGCATATTTTATCGAATTTCATGAAAAGAACTGAACTGAATGTAAAACCTCTGCTTCTAGACAAAAATGCAAATCTTGTACGTCAAATACGTAAGCGTACACGTGTGTGTAGGCGGAGCCAGTAGAGAAACAGGCTTTATAAGCGCGCGTAAGTTAGACGCATTTCGTCCGCTAGCACACCTCGGCGAATTTCTTGGTGTTATTTTGCAGTAATCGGTTAATTTCATATTGTAGCAGTAAAAATGAGTAACCACCACCGTTTAGATGATGTAATGAGGTGGCGAATTGTGGGGAGGCTAGAAGCAGGCCAATCTCATGTCCAAATTTATAGAGAGTCCAATTAACCGCCCAGCGTCCTGTGTAACTTATGGAAACAGTTCATGATAACCGTATTCACCGAGAGAAAGCCTGGGCAAGGTCGTCCAAGAGCCACGACGGCCACAGAAGATCGCCATTTGTCGATTATAGCGAGGCTGTAACAGGAGTGCTACAGCTTCTCAACTCTCTCGTGACTTGTATGCAGCCACAGGAACCCGTGTATCAAAGGTGACTGTTTCCAAAAGACTTCATGAGAGAGGGTTGTTGCAAGAAGCCCTGCTGTTTGCGTCCCGCTCACTTCTACGTACAAGAGAATTCGTTTATCATGTTGCAGAGAGCATAGAGATTGGAGTATGGATCAGTGGGCGACCAGTTCTCTTACTGATGAGTCCCGGTTCAGCCTAACACCGATTCTCGCCGTACGTTCATATGGAGAGAACCAGGGACCCGCTACCTACCCTTCAATGTCCGCGAAATCGACCATTATGGCGGAGGAGGTTTAATGATCTGGGCAGGCATCATGTTGGATGGCCGCACACCTCTCCATGTCTTTGAAAGAGGGCAATGTGACTGGTGTGAGGTATAGGAACTGGCGGCACGGGTTACAAAACGCACGGCGTTTGTAACCAGTGCCGCCAGGCGCAACGAAACTAGTGATGCGACATCGATAACAAAACATCGATGTTTGAAACATCGATATTCAATATTAAAACATCGATGCTAATAAAACATCGCCCCAAAAACCATCGATGTTTTTAAACAATCGATGTTTTAGAACATCCATGTTTTAAACTGGTTTAGTAATCTCTAACATTAATGTTACTTCCGTTATCGTGGGGGGGAGGGGGGATTTATTTTACTCTCTGATTGGGCTGACACAAATGACAAAAAACTTGGTTGTTTTGGGCTACATTGATGACTCAAAATTCTCGTTGTAATACCGCCATGTTTTGCCTTCAAATGTCCAGATAAATTCGTGGTATTGCCAGAAGTTTCGGAGGGACTTAAGGCAAATATTGCATTTTCGCCAATTTGTCAGAGGTTTTGTAAAAATATTTCAAACGGTACTTTTGGGAGGCATCTTACTAATAATATTAACTTCAACTTGTATAAAACGAGCACGAAACAAAGACTTAAATGGATGCAACTCGTGTATATACTATTTGTAAAATAAAACCCCATGGAAGGTTGTGGAGTGTCAGGAACATTCCAAGCGCTCTGATCGGTTCATTGGTTGTTAATTGCGCATTTGGCTAAGGAATCGTTCCCCCTTTTGTATTCGTCGTCCTTTTCAGAATTCAGACTTACATTTACGGAGTGTGAAAATTATGCTACGTGGTAAATTTTTTTAATTACGGTACTTTTTCATTAAAAAAACATCGAGACAACGTAAAACATCGAGCACAAAACATCGATGTTAAAAAAACATCGGCTTTAATAAATCGATGTTTAAAACATCGATGTTTTTATCAAAACATCGATGTTTTGAAAACATCGACATCGATGTCGCATCCCTACCACGAACACGGCGCAACTGGTTACAAACCCGTCGGACGGGTTTGTAACCAGTTGCGCCGTGTGCGTGGCTGCATTCAATTACATAGGTTGCATCAATTGCATAGGTTGCTTACATAGGGCGACTCATCACGGACTGTTTTGGTGATTTGAGTCAGTTATCAGTTTCTTTTGAGTTGCTCCGTGTGCAGACGGCCTAATGCTCTTAGGCCTAGTCTATTGATTAGTCCTGATATTAGTGTCTACTGTTATATTTTTTCATTGTGGGTTCTAGGAAGCCTGCGTGTTCCTCTTATTCATTTTATATCTGCTACAACTGATTTTTCGGGGTCTTATCCTCTGTGCATATCCACTGTTCATAGGAGATGCGAAAGGATCAACCTACCAACAAATAGGCAAAAATAAACAAAGTTAAAAGGTACTGAATTCACTCATTAAGTAATCAGCAGCTATTAATTTTTTTATGCTTCTTATAAAAGGGTAACTATTATCGCAAAGAGAGAGAGGCCAAGCAAAAAAAATTAAAGATCTGAGTGCTTTGAAAGAAAGTGCTAAAGGGAGAGATCTAATTATGTCTTAAATGTAGATGTTTTTACCCACCGAAACGACCTGCGAAAAGGAAGAGAGACAAATCAATAAATCCTTTGTAAAAACACGTTAAATGGCGCTTAAAACGGCATCATAAATTTGTGTACCTCGGATACATAATGTTTTAACCGGAAGCGAGACAGCAGTTTAGAAACATTTTTTTCCGAAGGAAGAAAAAATAATATCGATATAATGGTTGTAAACAGCCATTATATAAATTTGTTCTAGTAGGGTGTTAGGCCTTAGGTATCTTTCATGCAATTTATGGGGAAGATATGAAAAAACCTTAATAGCTGTTGCAGAAACCAGCAGTTGACTTATGGCTCCCAGGTAGTTGCCGCTTGGCTCAGAAAAATTTCAAAGGATTCTGGACTTGGATTGGAAGTTTCTTATTCTAAAAATCTAAACCGGAATAGAGAAATTTCTTTCACACGGGTATCTTTTTCATTCTGTATAAAAAAGGCCAATAATATTTTTCAAGTTAAAATCATTCGGGGTAAAAATATGGGCTATACTATGGTTTAAACGTGGCTCATTTCAAAAACGAATAAGGACGCAGATTCAAAAAAGTCCTTTTGTCTATGACTGAGTGTCATTAAAACCAAAAAAAATCTGTCCATGCAGGTCGACGACAGCTCTTGTAAAAAATTTCCGTTCCGTCTGTTAACATTGAGCGGGGCGAATCCATAGGCTGAGCCATATATGTACATTCAACTTAGAATGGGATTTAAAGCACTGTTACCTAACTCTGTAAGAGTGCATTGAAATATAAATGCCGACTCACAGGCGAGTAATATGAATTTAACACGGAGATGTGCCGTGATGAATGTTTCATCGGGATCGGGGTAAGCGTGATAGGACAATAATGTCCCCAGTGTCGTCGCCTTTCAAATACTACTCTCAAGATGAAAAGGATTTTCGGAACTCAACGTCAGTATTGCATTGCTTTGATGTAAAAACGAATGGGACAAATCCATTGCTACATTTGTAAAAAGAATTCCTGTTATTTTTTCTAATAGAGCTTAAAAATATGTGATTGTAATGCTCTCTGGTGAATCAGAATGTCCGAAACGCTCAAAAATCAGATGGTTGCAAAGAATGATCTCGGTTTAAAAACTGATTTAAACCGAGAAACATCAGTTTTAACATCTTTTTTAGCAGTGAAATGGGAAAAACGAAATTGACGGATACAAACTAATGATCTTTCATTCTTCGCAACAATTTTATTTTGAGCGTTTCGACATTCTGATTCACCAGAGAGCATTACAATCACTTTTTTTTAGCTCTATAATTTAAGATAACGCATTCCTTGTACAAATGTAGCAATGGATTTGTCCCTTCGTTTTACATCAAAGCAATGCAAACTGACGTTGAGGTTCCGAAAAAATTCCTTTTTCTTGAGATTAATAGGTTTGGAAAAATATTACTCTCAAGAAAAAAAGCTAATTTAAAAAAACTGATTCTAAACCGAGAACATTTACTTCTAGAAGCCTCATGTTATACCTTGTGTCGCATGAGGAGTTTTCAAATGAAACAATAAAAAAAAATAAATAAATAAATAATAATAAAAAAATTTAACACCCCCCCCCCGAGAAACATGGTTTAACAGTAAATAACGCAACTAAAAACCGAAGACAGTTCTGAAATTCCTATCCGTGTTTCGAGTAATTTAGATGTTCGAGCATTAAAGAGTATTCAGCTTAAATCTCTATTGAACTCTTAGGGCCTGTTCAGATAGAATCCGTTAGCGTCACCGTTAAATTTTTTTACCAATCATATACCAATCATTGACCCATTTAATCAATCAGCGTCAACGGAATCTTTGAAGCTGACGGATTCTGTGTGAACACTCCATTACTCTCCATACATTGCGGTAAGGGTAGATTTGAACGTTGCACCCGTCACCGTCGAAAGGAGAGACGACTTTTCCGATGGCAGACATGACATTCCACTTCGATTCCCTTCGTTTGCGTTGATGTTCAAAACAGCCCAGACAGGGGGATTCCACACAAGAACTGAGCCACATGTAACTGAAATCGCGGCAACTTAGGGCATATACCATCCTCGATTCGCAAGAACTACTCACGTCATGACCGTACGTCAGTCGTTAGTGCTCATCAGAAAAATCCCTATTCAGGAAGTGTTCCTCGATGCTACAATCCCAGTGTCGTACAGACAACCGTCTTAAAAAAAAAAAACGAAAATAAAAGAGGCTTCGCATCTTCCACCTGTGTTCGCCACTTGCGAGTCGCTAAAGGCCAAAGGGGGTGAGAGGCGCCAAGAATAGCGCACCCACTTGCCCGCATTTATTTTAGCGCTCCTCGACGCAAAATAGACGATGGGGACGGGGAAGTCACTTCTTGCACGTGCTATTGTTTTCGAATCATTAGGATCTCATCCTCACCGACATCTATTGTTCCGGAACTTTTTAAATACTTGGAGTACATATTGCAAATAAACATGCATAAAACTGCGATTCTGGTACTATGTTGTAAAAACTCACAAAGAGATGATGGGTTGTTACAATTATAGGAATCCAAAATGCTCCAAAACCCGGAAACGTTTCGAACACCGAAGGGACATTGCGAGAAGAAAATCTTTCACATGATCGTCTGAATGATATGTCGTTTTTTTTTTTTTTTTTGCGTTGTAAGACGCGATTGCTTGTCTCAACTGATTATCCAACAATAACTCTTAGTTCGTCTAAAGTTTATTTCATGCAAATTATCGCCAAAAGATCTGTATAAATTACCTACAGGTTAAGGGCCCCAATGAGAATGACAGATCTGTACCAGCCCAGGCCCATACTAATTAACCGACCAGGTGCATAACCATCGGCTGAGTTTGTAGGAATTGCTACGCAGCGGTGGACTTCAAGTTCAACACGGCGTATAAGAGAAAGCTGAGGTCGCCTTACTATTTTGAATTACCCGACAAGTTATTTGTACAAGGAGCACATAAAAGACAGATGGATTCCGAATTCAACTTCTAGTTCCCTAACCAAGATATTTTATTAAATTTATTCCCCTATTTTAGACAGAAGAAAGTGCGCGGAAGTCTCACCACGTCAGAAAGTGAAATTTCTTATCTCATCCGTGGCGAAATAGACATATTTCTGAAATACATAGCTTTCGTGTCAGTGCCCAGTCAAGTGAGCATTTATTGCTTGGCGCAACGGATGGTGAGAAACTGCTTTCTGTTCCCAGTGATGTTCGGCGCCAAATATAAACGGTCTTATTTTTAGCTTGTCTATTCTGTCGAAACAATGGATTCATCAACTAAAAAATATTTCCCCGCGAGAATAATACAGAAGGATATTTTGGTAGAAATTCATTTTATATGGTATTCGTTACGTATATACACAAGTTTAGATCACTTTCGCTTATTACTACTTCAGATTGAGACACATATACGTAAAGAATTCAACGAGAAATTTTTGACACCCGAAGATCAGTAACACTAGCACGATTTAAATACGATGTCAATGAAAAGTACGGTAAAGTACCAACATCAGCTTTGTTTATGAATATGATGGAGACAAATATAGGACATCATTTGCTGCAATGACTTCGTACGTTAAGATCTGGAGCTCATGAACACTCACGTGATGATACATTTTATAAGTACAGAATGTCCTGTGGGAACATGAAATCGCTATGGATTTTAAACAAAACGAAAAATACCCGCTGCACAAGTGCTGGGCATTCATGAGTTAGAGAGTTCCCAAGCGTTTCACTTTTTCGCCTCGCCCGGGCAATCTTACTCCACCGTGGCTAAAGAAGTTGCACCTCAAAATGTAGAACGCGTATAACAACTTACCCGCGAAGACTCCATCATTATCAACGTGTGAACCTGGCATACACTGGAAGCACAAAGGAGTTTCTTCATCAGTGCAAAGAACTTAGTGGCAGCTCAAAAAAGGCCGAAAACTAAGCGACTAGACACGTGCGCATGAACTTAAGTACCCGCCACTTACTCCGGGTACTTAAGTGCATGCGCACCTGTTTAGTCGCTTAGTTTTCGGCTTTTTTGAGCTGCCACTAAGTTCTTTACATTGATGAAGAAGCTCCTTTGTAGCTTCGAAACGGCCGTATGCAAAATAATTGCATCTTACTGCTATTTGTGCTTTATATACGTTGGATTTCCTGTTTATTCCTCGAGCACAAAGGTCTTATCTTTTCTTTTCAATACACGGGCAACGTTCTGTAGACTTTTAGATGAAATAAAGTCAAAACTAAATGTTTATCTTCGAAAGTCTACACATCTATAAGCGACGATCCTTCAGCCCCACTAGGCTACTTGCCTTAAAATAAAAGTAACACAAATAGTACACTAAAACAACTTTCCACAATTTTACTGTTCAGGATCCCATCTTGATTTCCTCACACTCCAGTTCCAACAACCGTCTTCAGTCAGATATGGCTTTCATGCGAAAAGTATATTTAAAAAGTACTTGAGGAGAGGGAAACCCATCGCTGTGCCCCACTATCTACCCAACAGTGCATCTCACTCTGTAAAAGAGATACACAGCAAAACAATATCACCCAGATCACGGGAAAATTGGCCCAAAACAATATGAAACAATTTTTATTCAAAGTCATTCCCTAACAAATGAATTGTTGGAACGTAAGACACCCTGTTACGCTCGTCTGTGTCTGCGATTAAGCCTTTCAGTCTTTGACTGTTTGTTTCCTTTCCTAGTACGACTTGAACTGCAGAGTCAAATTTATCTCCCCGACAAAAACCCCGGTGAATAATGAATATTTAATTTTCTGCTCTCGAGGGATAAGGGTACATTTTGGCGGAGTAAGATGGATCGATTTTTATTCTTGCATATTCTAGAATTCCGCCGAGCAGCAATATTAAAGTCTCCGAGAGAACGAAAAAAGAGAATTATGACGCAGATGACTTATGAAAATAACTGACGGTTAATTTAGCCTCGCGGCGCGAACAACACCGTTCGAAAGAATGTTAGGATGAAAAGTGGGGAAACCGTGATTCACCTGGTCTCAAGTGTTCGAGCGGGGGTCTTGTGTGTTTTTTTTCAAAGAAGGTAAATAAAGAAGGTGTAAAACTAAGAAAAGCTAATTTTACTTTCTCTTCAACATTGTGCGAACTAAAACACTCAGATCTGCTACAGGCTGATCGCAATGATTATGTGGCAGGAACTTGGCTCATTCAGTAATAACATGTATATATATATATATATATATATATTATATATATATATAGTAGACGCTCGTTAATTCGAACTCGGTTAATTCGAACTTTCGGTTAATTCGAACTAATCCAAAGGCCCCCAAAAACTTGTATTGGAGTTAATGTTAAAAATATCTCATTAATTCGAACTAAATTTTTATCAATTCAGTTAATTCGAACTAAAAATTTGACAAAAAAAAATTTCTTTTTCCTCCATTAACGGAGAAAAAACATGCTGTATTTATTATTTTGTGTGTCAAAATCACCTGAATTTTTTTTCTATGTAAAGAGGCACATGCCCGCATTCCTAGACTGTTGCATTTCCGCTAAACGTTAGTGGCTATTGTCCTTATCAGTGCTTAACGGACAAAGCGATTTTCCGTTATTTGTATCGATTTTCTTAGAATTTCAGAAAAACCAGTCTTTACTACAGATTCTAGGGAGCTGTGTCAGTTATGCCTGCAGTGCAGACAAGTTAATGTGATCTAGTTTTTCTTCCTCAGTGTGTGATGTGAAAGTGTAAAAATTCAGGATGTCTACGCGTGGAAAGTACAAAACCCTAATTTTGGAGACAAAGGTAGAAATTTTAAAGAGAGTAGAGAATGGCGAATGTAAAACAAAGTTAGCAGCTGACTATGGAATTAAAAAAAATATATCTTGTCAACTTATTTGAAAAACAAGGAGTCAATTTTAGATTCATGGGAAAAATCAAAATTTGCTAGAGGAAGGAAACGCTTGAAAAATGCATCCCAAGAATATCTAGAAATAGCTCTACTGGTATGGTTCCAGGATGTTAGATCTCGAAATTTTCTGATAAATGGACCCCTAATGCTGACGAAGGCTGTTGAATTGGCAAGTCGAATGGGTATTGAAGATTTTAAATGCAGTGATGGAGGGCTTTCCCGATTTAAGTCAAGGCACAATATTTCTTATCAAACTGTATGTGGCCAAAGCTCTGATGTAGACGAAGACGTATGCACTAATTTCGGTAGGAAACTGCCAGGGATTTTCTCTACTTACCTGCCGAAAGATATTTTTAATGCGGTCATAATTGACAAAGCCATAATGGACTCTATTAAAACTATGAAATCATTTATTCAGATGGAACCTTCCTGAATTGAAATGTTTACTTCAAATCGAGAAGTTGGCTGAACAATGTAGGCATCATAAACTAAACCAAACATCCACTTAACAGTTTTTCCCCAAAGTGCAATTCGTATTCTTAATTAAAGTTTACTTTCTATTGTATATCTTCTGCTTCATCTTATGATTAAGGCAAGTCTGTATTGCTTTTTAATATGTTAATTTAGATAACATAGTATAATATATTTTCTGGGGTTATACATACTAGGAGATTTTTCTTCTTCAGTGATACACTTTTAAAGTTTAAAGTTATATATTTTCTCTTAACATCGGATAATTTGAACTTTTTTTCCGAGAACCTTGGAGTTCGAATTAACGAGCGTCCACTGTGTATATTATATATATAGATATATATATATATATATATATATATATATATATAAAAGTAGGCTTTAAAAAAATTTATAAAACAAAATTTTAATCTTTGAAAGCCTCTACTGTAAGGAATTTTATATAAAACTCGTTTGAAGGGAAAAAAATCGAAAGATAGATTTGACAAAAAAATTTGTATTGGTTTAAATGAATCTCTCTATCTGTACGTTGCATCTGTCGAGCTTCCTACAATATTTTTCAAACATCCGAACTGGTTCTGAAACAGACAGAAGACTCCGAATTCCATGCTAAATTTATTGCAGGATGAGATTAGACGTCCGGTTGAGGGGGCGATTTATTGTTCCAATTAATAGTCCCTTGCTCATCAATAGAAGCGCCTGAAAGAATTTATTGTTCCCCACTTCGGTATTATATCAGCTTTCAAATAAGGCCGGATGAAGGTAAGTGAAGACGGCCATCTGTTATTTATTGAAGCGAATTCCGACCTGGTCATTCTTTGAATCAAGGCAAATTGAATGAGGCCTTTTCGGAAGAGATTTGAATTTTAAGTAAAACAATAACTGCGGTAATCAGAGGTATTTATTACAAAAAAAAATCACAATTTTTGAGGTAATTTATATTATTTGTTTAAGATTACAAAAAAAAAAATTTAATGGAAAACTTTAAAAAAAATTAAATCACTTTAAAATATTTAAAACTTTTTTTTTCTAATTTTGGCTTCTGTATACTTATTAATGTTCTTATGACAAAGTGATTTTAAAATACCCTTTTTCTATGTACAGTGTGGACAGTGCGTTAAGCTTTGCTGCGTCCATCATTTTTTACCGGTTTTGGTACAGAAAATGGACGCTCTCGTTCGGCATGCTTCATGGGTCATGTTCAAAACAATCTTAAAATGGTTCTGACGTTAGGAAATGTGGATATATAATTTTGTTTTTGATGTACAAAATTCAGAAATATTCAAAACCTCAAACTGTTCCATTTCCAGACTTGTTGCAATAAGTCCAAAGTAGTAAAGGCTTATTAAAAATGACAAGTAAAGAGATTGTTACTTAAGTACAGTAACCACTGCTTATAGTGATCAGTGGTTATAAGAATCAACCGTTTATAAGAATCAATATCGCGAAAACGAAAACAAATGTATTATTTCCATGGTAAAATTTTTGCTTTAAAGAATCAATCCACCGGTTTTAAGAATCAGTTTACACTCTTCGCTTTCCTTTCATTTTTCAAAAAAAGCCACTTAAACCCTCAAAAGGCACGAAGTTCTTTCTTTTTTTTTAAAGAAAGATTGATAAGATGGGATAGAATATAGTCATAAAATTCATCCCTTTCTTTGTTAGACACAACATAATAGTTTCCCCTTAAACGCTTTAGCACAACACTGTCCTATTAGCTTGATCCGGGGGCGTCTTTACCCGTCCGGGTCCCATTTCACTTTTCTGCACTGACAAACAAAAATAAGGACTCTTTTTTTCCCACCTCCTACATCCTGGTTGCGGCTTCGTGGACCCTGAAACACATAAATCTTCGGCGAAGTGTCCACTATCACTTAGGCAAACGGGACATTAGTAGATTCAGCACGTTATCAAACCGTGAAACGTAAGCTAGAGGGTGAATCTTCGTCTGAGACTATTAGTATTGAAAGAGGAATAAACAGCCTCCTGAAAACTTCATTACGTCAAACTACCATAGAAAACTTTTTCTTTCTCCCTTCCTGTAGTTGAACTGTTAAAACTGTTAAGTAGGTATGTTGTAACAAATACTGGATTTTTTTGTCTCTTACTATAATCATGTGTATCTACTTAGAGGTCTAAAAATTAAGTTGTATTTTTAAAATTATAAAAAATAATTTTAATAAAAGATAATTAACGTAAATTGAAGAGTATTTTATGGTAAATTATCTCATATATGCATATATAGGTGTGTGTGTGTTCCTGTCCAAAAACCTAAATTTCGGCTATAAGAATCAACCGCTTATAAGAATCAAAAATAGTAATAACAAACGTGATTCTTATAAGCGGAAATCACTGTACTTCCTTTAGTGAACATATGTATTAGTTAAGAGTTACTGAGGTTAAAAAGTGGTCAATTAAAATCTGCACAACAATCAACATGAAAAATATTATTATTATTAAACAACTGAATTATTATTATTAAATTATTGCATTAAACAAATTATTAAAATGACAGACTATTAGACTTTGAATCGAACTTTCTCCCACATCATACATTTTAACTTTATTTATTTCCACATGGCCAACTTTTATGACACGTCGATGAAGACAGTTGATATGCTTTCTTACAAACGCACTTTTTTTGTTTGACACTAAGTATTTTACACTCTCCGATTTAAAATCGAAAAGTTTGTCACTCTACTAATTTGTTTATTACAATTATTTAATAATAATAGAATTGTTTAATTATAAAAATAATTTTTTTTCAAACAATGATGATTGTTGTGCAGTTTTTAAGTGACCTCTTCTGAACCTATCAAGTAATTCATATATTCATATTTCTCTAAAGGAAATACTTCAGTAACGATCTCTTTATGTGTCATTTTTAATAAGCCTTTACTACTTCAGGCTTATTTCAATGAGCCTGGATGAAACCAGGCTGTTTGAGCAAACTACTGCGAATTTTCTAACTAGCCTAAAGAAGTACGGGCTCATTACAATAAGCCTAAAAATTATCAGGATCATTAGGAACTTATCGATTTAGCGAGGCACATTGCAAAATGACGGCGCTCTTTGCAATAAGCTGGATTTGTCAATTCACTTACGACATATATGACCTATACTATACACATGAGACTATTATATTGGAAGATTTAAAAAAACAAATTTCAGATAGTCTCTTCTAACGAAACTACCGTGGGTTATTAACGTAGGATTACTTAACGTTGCTTACCTCTTTTGTATGTATATATGTATGTATGTGTTATGTATATATGTATGTATGTATTATGTATATATGTATCTATGTATATGTACGTATGTATATATATACATATAGGTATGTCAAAATTTTGACGCATTTTGGTACTTTTCTGTTTAACTCTTTACTGCTTGTCCAAGCGATACAGACTTGGTTTGGCGCGCTGCCAAAATTATAAGAGGCACAGACGGACGGTTTTAGCGTCTAAAATTTTGCTTTCCATTGGACCGTTATGGAGGAACGCAATCCTACGTTAAAATAGGTTTCTTGTAAAGGCGCTACCTTCTCCAAATTGTGCATTGTTGCTCTGTTAAAACTGAGGTGGAACCTGGCTAAATCAGACTCCGGCCCTTGTGGTACCATCATAAACCGGAGCCGCACCCCTCAGCCCACTACCCTATATGAACCTGGTCTGGAATAAAAATTCCGAGGAAACAAATAACAGCAACAACTATTGATAGTCCGACGGGTGGTATCGAGTGGTCAGCAGACGGGGTTTTGTGCTAGATTCCAGGGCTATTCAATGGTTTTTAAGCAGAAAATGTGCCATGAAATGGGCGAAACTGTGACAGCACAGTCAGTATAACTGTTTAAATTACTGAGTATTTCCTCGAATTTGCTAGGCGATATTTTCCTCCAAATACTACATATTTCTTGCCAGACGAAAGGCTTACTTATGCTAACTACTTTGAACCATTTTTGCTATGATCCGCAATTTATGGCAATGTTAACATCGCCATTTGTGTCCGTCGGAAGTACATTAGTGATTCTGACATGACTGTCCGCCCTCCAAAAAAGAGAAAGAAATCTCCCGAGGGAGCTTCCTTCTCAGACAGATACACGCGAATGTTGCATCAATACATTCCGGGAAAAAAAAACGTGCAGACGTTATGAGATGTAAGCATGCGCTTTTCTCTTTATCCTTCATGGGTGCTAATACCAGCCAGTAGTTAAATAAATGACCCTTTCCCGTGATAAACTCAGCGCACGTACGACATTTTTCCTGCACAGGAAGATAAAAAAACATTTTTAATGGGTGGACTGCAACAAAATCTTTTCCCTTTTTCCAGAATATTTTAACATGACAGCTCAGTTTGCAATTTTTTCGCGCTTTCGAGATGTTTGTCGACTTTTCAACTTCTCGGTGATACGTATTTCATTTCAATAAATTTATTCTTAATCAAGAACGTTTTTCACCGTTCTTCGGCACCGTTCTTCGGGAAGTCCCGTTCTTCGGCAGTAGCTTATCTAGGCCAGATAAACTGACGTAGGACACCTCCCCGATGAAAATATAGAAGAAGATTGCATTCTGTTTGGCACAATCGGCCAAAATTAAAATGACTGGACGCCAAGTTGACCGCAAAATTCAAAATCGTTTCACTTTGCTTCCGTTGGCGATTGGTTTGACAGTGATGATGCTGTAGGCATCACGTGCAAATGCGCGGCGCTATAGGATGGGCTACAATTTTTACCGATCGGGATGTAAATTGAACAAGAACATGGAGTCCTACCACTACTTTTTATTCTTTATTAAAAGTGAGTAACGCAAAGCAAGGAGCAAATGAACAGATCACCGAGAGAGTGAAAGGACTACACTGCTATCATACCGCATAAACATATCAAAAGTCTAAACATCTCTCTCTACGCGCATATGTAAGAGCTCTCTTTCCAGACCCTGTTTGTATCGACATTTTAAATTTTCTTTTCGATACCTGGTGCAAATGAAAAGGCTCGTTAACTAGATTTGCATCAGTGTGCCACTCGTAAAAAACACCGAAATTTCATTTTTTTAAAACATAAAATATCCATTCTTACCGACAAATTCTACCGACCATTCTTACCGACAATCCATTCTTACAACCTACCCATTCCAAAACATTCAAATCGGCACAGATCTGAACGCACAGATTAGAAATAATCAAGACAATTGAGAATTGACGACTCTTTATGGCTTTGGTCTGCCCATTCGCGATACTCCCGACAATCAATGGCCAGTTCACACATGGTCCAAGAAAAAGTGACGAAAGCTAGAAGTTTTGCGGAGCAGGATCATGCAGTAACGGGAGTTGATCATACCAGTTCTAACTCGTATTATTACCACAGGGAAATTTCTTTTAGTTTAGTCATAGTAGAAAAAAAAATCACTTCAAAATCGATGAGAAAAGGACAATTTTTCTTGGTTAATTCGCAAACTGACCATTGATTGTCGGGCCCATCGCGAATGGACCGACCAAAGCCCGAAGTAGTCGTTCATTCTCGATTATTTCGGGCTTTGGGCAAGGGACTTGGCCAATGATGGAAGTGACCAGCCATTTCGCGAATGGGCCAGACTTCGGACTTTGGCCGAAATATATATATATATATATATATATATATATATATATATATATATATATATATATATATATATGTATATATATATATACATATATATATATATATGCATATATATATGTATATATATATGTATATATATATATATATATATATATATATATATATATATATATATATATATATATATATGTATATATATACATATATATATATATATATATATATATATATATATATATATATATATATATATATATATATATATATATATATATATATATATATATATGAAATGCCCGGAATGAACATCTCATGAAATAGGAGCTTTCATCGTGGCCGGAAAATAAAAAAGTCAGCTTTAAGAACAAACGAATTTATTAACGAGTAAAGCAACACATCTTATTCGTTTCAAGTCCGTCCAGCGTCTGTCGTAAGAGCGCCAAAATACAATTAGCTCAGGGAGGATGCCAGAATTGCCGAAGGAAGTTAGTGTGTGGAAAGGCGAGGCGTTTACACCAAGGAGTAGAAAGAGGGGTTACCAGAGATAAAGTTCAGAATGTGCGATTATATGTAGTTAGTAATATTATCACACATACACACGCACACACATATATATATATATATGTATATATATTGAAGAATAGTTACTTGTACTCATATTTTCCCTGTAATGTAATAAGATTCCTTTAAAGAAAATATTTTTCACCCGTGCTTGAATAGACGAGGCAGGATGAGGAGGCATTTCTTGTATAAAAAATGGTGTTTGATATTAATTGCATCGCATCCTTTTTTGCATAATAGAGACGCGTCGATATGAAACCATGTCAAATCCCCGATAAGAATGCTGCGAGATATCGGGATTACGGAATTCCGAAGGATTAAGCGAATATCGTAACGTTGAGCAGAATATTAATTCAATCGGCTTTTCAGAAATATTATTGATGGAACCTTATCTGATGCAATCAGGAATAATGACGCACGAGCAATGTATGTCGCAAAAAAGGGGAACACTTAAAAGTCCTTAAAGACTCCTTATTTTCAGCTCCTGTTTTTCAGGGACTTTCAAAAGTTTTATTTTCAGTGTCCTTATTTTTTTCCGTTTGCTTTCCGGTCCTTAAATAGTTCTTATTTTCGAGCTGAAATGCAAGAATTTTAAGTTTATGGCTGTCAGTGACTGCCTTTATGAAAATTCAGATAATTTTTTTGCATGTTTTCTTTTTGTGTCATTATTTACTAGGATGTAAATGCTTTTTATTCTTTTTCATCCTCGTCAATCCAAATATAACAAATATATATATATATATATATATATATATATATATATATATGTGTGTGTGTGTGTGTGTGTGTGTTTGTTTGTGTTTGTATATATACTAATGGTTTGCTCTCTAACTTGCTATAATACTGCTTAACAGTGCCAATTAATCCAGCTAAATGCAGGAATAATCCAACAGATTGCATCTTGTCAAATTAACTTTGAAATATTGTTGTTCATATTCAGAATTAATATAGAAGGTAAGGTTGTTTAGGATCGTAAAACTCAAATACTTTTCTCTTACGACTTCTAAAACTTTATAAATCATCTTTGAGGTCTTTAAAGATGCTAGCACAGGTCCTTAGACATAATTTTTTTTTTTGATTTTGGAAAATAAGTACAAATCCTGATTTGGTTTCAAATAAAGATTTGGAGAAGTATTTGTATAAAATCCCCGAATGTGATAGACAAAAGACGAATGTTCCCTTCATCGAATTTCCAAGTAACACGGTATTTTCCTAGAGGAAAGAGTTAGAGCTCATTGATTTCGGCATGCCCGCCCACATCGAGTTTCCCCGAAGTAGCATGGAAATTCCTGTGCACTGTAAGAATGAAATGCTGCTTCAGGTCAATAAATCTACCTGTGTAATGTTTCAGTGTAGCGAATTAACCTGCTTTGGGTATCCCACTTTTGCGTCTTAAACATGCGTTTGTTCCCTTTTAGTTGTACTTCCATGTTTGTAATATACCTAAAATAGCATTTCATTTTTAAAGTGTGCTGCCCCATCATAGGGAGCAGCGTCTTGCTCCCATAATAAAATGCAACAAACTAGCGTTATGCTTGGGTTCATGTCCTCGGGACAAAGTACGAGCCAGCAAAAAAGTAAATAAATAAAATAAAATAAAATAAAATGACTCCTCCAAGGTTCTAGTACAGCCCTACTCGACCTTTTTTTCTCTCGGACCACATGCATATGTTTGCTAAGATACGCAACATAGTACGCTATACCTCATAATACGTATAATACTAATTTCAAACATAAAACTCAAAACCTTAACGTATCCGAGCGTTTATTTAAAAATGAGCATGATATTTTTTTATGTCGAGACAATCTTTTGACTATTTTAGATACATCAGGTTTATATTTGCTAAAAGCTACTCTCGATACCTCATCGAGAAAGAAAGTCTTAAGAATCAGTAAGCCGATTCCTATAGACATTCTTCCCCTATTTCATTTTGGAAATGGATGATTCACAAAGATACGGGGATACATCAGGTGGCCCATTTTTGTACAGCTTTGTATCTTTGAGGCACTCATTTCGAAAATTATGTTGGCAAAAGCAGCCGCCTGATAATGGGTGTGAGTGTTTCGGGCCGCAGTTTCAGTATCCCTGTTCAAAACTAAAGTAAACTCATTGGCGCAACAGTCCGCGTGGACCAAGGCCGGTGGAGCCCGTCTCCGCTTTCTTGACCGTGGGCTTGGGGTGCCATACAGCATATGTCTCGGTCAGGTGGTCAGCCTGACGCGGGACTCCCAGGGTTATTTCCCAATCATGCTGGGTCCCCATTTTATCGACCCCCTCAAGGGATGAAAGGCTGAGTCGACCTTGCCCAGTCGCAGGATCGAACCCTGGACCTGTGGTGTGGCAGCTTGAAGCTTTTAACCACTACATCACCGGGCGTCGTTCTAGCAATTAAGAAAGGAATAAAGGAACAAAGGATATATTTTCAATGGATCTGAGTTTACAACTAAAGGATATACGAGAACCTTAAATTATAATACTAACTCGTGGCTACTTGAAACGTAGAGGGAGACCTCAACCCTCAAAGACTAAAACTAAAGTTAAAAACTCACTTTAAGGACCTTGGGTATAATATTTTTGAATTGGAGTGGTTAGGAGAAAATAGGGGATGGACTGCGTTTTAAACACACATCATTTCATTGGGTGGACGACATTTCAAAAACGAATAAGAGAGCAGAGCATTGAATATCTTTCTTTCTGATAGAGTACAATGAAAAAAAATTAATAAAAAACCCCCTTTAAAATCCAAGTCGACCCTCGTTGAAAACACTCTCTCCATCGGTTAACGTCGAGGTAGGACAATCCAATAGGGCTACCTCACGCGACCACGTCACTTCCAATTTCCGAGGCCGATGGACAAGAAATTAGATGTAAAACACTCTTGTTCGTGTCATTTAAACGAGTGTTTTAGTTTCGTCTGAAAGATTTCTTGTAAAATATAATGGAAATCTTATCGAATGGTGTACCTAAGAGCTCCGTACATAAACGCTACGTTAGCACTGCGCTAGTTCAGATTAATCGAATAACGAAATAATTGACAATGTACAGACTCGTCTATTGACATGATAATTTCTTATGATTGAAATGTACATGTGGACTGTAGATACTACGAGTGTAGCGGCTCACTAGGAAAGTTGAAAGCCAAATATCTTATTCTGAATTATTAAAAAAAAAACAGATTTTGAAATGAACTAGAATTTTTCTGTAAACTTTTTTTATTAATTTAACAAATTAACGCTTGGTCTACTTAATCTCTCAACCAGATAACAGAGATTACAAACGAAAAATACAAATTTATTGTGCTAAGTAAATGTCGATGTGCCATTTATAAGCTCGTAAACTGTGTCGAGCAAGCAAACTGACGATGCATTATCTCCTCCGAAAACGGTGTGTGATGCACTTCCATGTCAAATGAAATATTATAAAGGGTGTCCGAATAAGAGCGCCGGATTGAGTTTTTGAATTTGGGGGTCAGCTACCTTTTAAATGCCAAGAGACCCGACAAACATATCCTTTTTTCAATCCTCAGTAATTCGAAAACATTTTGTTCAGAAATAGGAAAATTTTAAGGTGAGTTAAACACTCTTTCTTCTTTATAAATATGGATCTCAATTTTTTCAAGCTTGAAGAGAAATTGTTTAATTGTTTAAAACTTCAACCATTGTTTTTCCATTGTTATGTCTTTGCGCCCAGGATATCACCAGGACAGTTGGCTAGAATACCATGAAATTTTATACACGTGCAATATAAACATACATAATTAAAATGACGGACTTTTATGTCATTTCTATTATGAAAATTATAATTAGAGTAAAATTTATCAAAATTTTAGAATTAAAAAAAAAACATTTTTTCCTATGAAGAACTAAGAATTTTGATTTCAAAGTTGGTCATTTAGAATATATACTTTATAACTTAATTTTAAAACTAAAATAAGTGTGTATATTCATTAATATACACATTCAGTTCAGCGCGCAGTGATATAACATTGACAAATACAATGGTTGAAATTTAAAAAAATTAAAAACTTATCTCCAAGCTAGAAAAAGTTTAGAGCCATACTTGTAAAGAAGAAAGTATGTTTAACGCACAGTAAATTTTTCATAACTACTAATGACTGAAAATAGGGATATGTTTGTCGGGTCTCTTAGCTTTAAAAAGGTACCTGACCCCTTAAACATATTATTTATTTGAAAAGTGATAGTATTTTTATCTCATTGCAGAGTACAAATGTTCCGATTAAGTGTGGAATAAAATGTCAGACAAATGTGCGTCACGACGCTCTCATTGCAAACTCTTGTTCTTTTGATGAAATTTAAAATAACGTCGTTGCATAATTGTTGTTCGATTGTGGCAATAACACGTTGGAACTCCGCCTTAAGCTCAGTAATTGTTTGTGGCTTATTGCACAATTTACTAATCGTAATTTTTATTTACTAATCGCAAGGATGATAGATGAAACATGAAATTTCTAGAGCTGCCAACTTGATAAAAAAAAATGGCGCGAAATTTAAATCCGGTGTTATGCAACGACGTTATCTTAAATTTCATCAAAAGATCAAGAGTTTGCAATGAGAGCCGTGGTGCGCATTTGTCTGACATTTTATACCATACATAATCGGAACATTTGTACTTTGCAATGAGATAAAAACATTTTCCCTTTTCAAATAAATAATGTTTTTAATTCAAAAACTAAATCCGTCTCTCTTATGGGGACATTCTTTAGACATCAATGTCATTCACACAAATGCAGCACAACTCTAAAAAATTCTGAATGGGTATCAAGATGTTGAAACACTATGATAAAAATTTTATTTACATTTTTCCCAATTTCGTTTTATTTGCTTTATTATGCAAATGCCGGTCGTTTGGCAAGTATGTCATTAGACTTCGGGCTCTCCAATATGTAAAAACATGGGCATCAAAATTTAAAAGTGGAGGGTACACCTGAAGATGTAAAGCAGTCATTGGTTGATTTGATTGGCCCAAGACCTATCCGTAAAAGATGCGCCCGGAGATAGTCGTGGCCGATCACAAGTCTAAAACAAGGGACCGCAGTAAAACGCTGAATAATTCACCGTGAACAACTCCACCTTGATGTCTATTAAAAAGGGAACCATCAGTATAGACTCACAATCATTCGTCTGGTGGGAAACGAGTAGCAAATGTTTCAAGATCAATGGATCATTTTTTTTTCTGGACTTGTTTCTTTTTTGTTGACGAGAAGCTCCAGATTCAGATAATGTCAATATTAAGGAAATCTAAATGGCAAATAGGGGGCTACAAAACGCCAATGTTACAATCAATATCCAATTGATTGTGAATACTGTTTACAGACTGAATAAAACTTTTCTGTGTTTTTAGATTTCGAGCTGCATTGTCATCATAAGTTCTCAAAAAATCATTATTTGATAGTCAAATAAACTTTTGGTATAGGATAAGAGCATTTTTCTGGGTCGTCTCCACCGTGGAATGGTGTTTAGTAAGGAGGTTCATGGCAAGTATAGGAGTTGTCTAAATGATACGCAGCGCTTGATTTTGCAAAGTTCTCAATTTTATAAATTAAAAGTTTTCTGTTTTTCAAATTTGCAAGCGAGCACCCAAATCTACCTATATTTGGCAGTGATATATATTACAAAAGTACTTTTATTTTACTGAACTTTTAGAATTACGGTATCTGGTAACAAACAAACCGGTATGTGAGTCCGTGTCGTCTTTTTCCGTTATTAGATTTAAAGCGGTTTAAAAAAAAATCGGAATATTGGTGGCACACTAAATTTTCCATTTGGAAAGAATGTACGAATTTATTAATACATAATTTTAGGGAAGGGGCGGGAATCTATGAAAATAAAAGAACCCATGTTAGTAAACAGTTAACAGTTCAGATGATAGACGTTATTTACCTTCAATATTTTAAGTTCAGAATTTAGGGCCCGGGCTTTCTGAATGGTTAGCGTGCCGGGATTAAAGGGGTGTCGGATAGAGTCCACCGTATAGGCACGTTGAATTCGTAGGTCGTGAAGTCCCTTCTTGGGGCTTGTAGGGGTGGGAGAAGGGGGCGAGTCGCTCTTGGGGTTGCTCGTTCTAAATCGAGGTGGAACCCAGGGGGCAATGTGGGTTACTCGAGGCAACCAACCATTTCGAGGTTTAACATTTTCGAATATCGAAAGACAAAGGTGCCATCCACGTTGGAAATCAAATGTTCAGAATTAAAGAAATTAAGAATAACACAAAACTTTAATGATTTCGTTCACGAATTCAAATTTTTACCGCTACAATCGTTAAAAAAATGGTAGGAAAACGCTCTTTAGTGCCTACGAGATATCTTAAAGATGAAACTGCCGAGAGCAGAATTCGAGTATATTGGCTCATGTCGGCAGAATGTGCTCTGTCTCCGCCACTTTCTTGAAATTAGCTAGAGAGCATACAAACGTGCTATCATGATCATGCCTGGAACAAGGTCTCTGCTGGACTCGCCAAGACAGACGTTCGTTCATGAAACACTCTCTCGGTCCGAATACTGACGCTGAAGTTCATGCACCAGCCAACAGCCAGTGTTTATTTATAGTAAGTATCGATGTATGAATAGATTATCCTTCTGGAGGCGAAAGTAGAGCTGAGAAGATCGCCAAGTTAATGATCCCATCCTACATTTGGCTACAAGGAGAGCTTTCTATTGCTAATCTACTTATTTAAATGGGAATAAAAACGGTACTTTACGACTAGGGGGCATTAAAAATACCTAAGTAACGACTATCGGCGAGATCTAACTTTTTATCCGTCGTCTTAAAATCTGTTCCCTTTTAATCTGGCCTATCCTTAAATTATCCCTCTGATCGAATTTCTTTTGTAGGTCAGGATCGGGACAGATTTTTCTCGACCTAAATGGCTCTGATACGTGATTTGTCCGAACTCAACAAAAAGTGTGTCATTTTTGGTTGACTTTCTATTTTTAAAAAATTCTTCGACCATTTTCTTTATCTTTTCCTCGGTATAGACACCTATGACGATGTTTTCTAAAAATAAAATTGTTTTACTGCGTCAATACGATATATCTCTTTCAGGAGACAGCTGGTAGTGATGCAACCCAAATTTCATCCGAACTGAGGGGTGAATACTCTGTGGAGTATAATTAAAAAAGAGCTGTTTTTCCGGTTAGCTATAAATCACGTTATGAGCTCTTTCTTGGAAGTTTGTTCCCCCCCCTCCCCCCCCCCCCCCCCCAATATGGAAACTTTTGAATTTTGTTTTTGTTTTAAGGTTGATCAGTAGATGGTCCCTTTTTGTCAACACAAACCCAAAACATTCATAAAGGGTACTAAAGCCACGACGATTCGGACGTCTTTGGCCCTTTATTACTGATATCAAAAGGCTGATAGCTCCTGTTTAGCGAGTTATAGTGTTACCGAATGTTGACATGTCAAAAAATCAAAGGAAAATTTGCCCCCAAAAAAGGAATTTTCGTATTTTTAATAAAATTATAAATGTTCTTTTTTCTGTACTATAATGCCCTCTATTTAATTTACATATCCTATTTCTTAACTAAGAGTTGCACAAAAATTTTAATTTACGCACGCAGTTCAATGCCCTAAAGAAATGATACATACACAACTTAAGGAGTGGAAATGAAATTTTAAAATTTTGGACTCACTCTCTCTCTCTTTCTTTCTCAGAGACAACCCCTATATATATATATATATATATATATATACACTGAGCGGCCACTTTATTATGACCATCTGACAGTTTTATGCAAATGAACTACTGCGTCACAATGCTGCCGCTAGAGGGTGAGATAGCTATAAAAAGGGGATGCAGGACAAGTGAACAATCAATTGCACTATGTTGCTTGCGAAGATATGGGCAAAAAACGTGACTTAACGGAGTTTGAACGCAATATGATTGTAGGCGCTCGAAGCGTCGAAACCAGTATCAGCAAAATGACTGAACTTGTAAAGCGTTCGAGAGCGGCAGGCATTAATGTTTACAGAGAGTGGACTACCAAGCAGAAAACCGGGTCTCAACGTCAGGCTTGTGGTCGTCACAGGCTACTGAATGCTCGATCTGAGAGGAGACTTGCCAGAGTTGTCCAGTCCAACAGAAGAGCAACAGTACGTCAAATAGCGGGGAATCTTAGTCAAGTAGCAACTGCGAACGTCTGTTCGCCGCACATTACACCGTATAGGCTATGGAAGCCGACGACCTGTTCGAAAACCTCTACTGTCTGCCTTGAACAAGACCAGACGTCTCCAGTTCGCAAAGGAGCACAAGGATTGAACAGTAGAGGACAGGTAAAGGGTCATGTGGTCCCATGAATCGCGTTTTCAATTACACCATGCAGATGGCAGGGTGCGAATATGTAGAAAACAGCGAAAAGAAGAAGGTCTGGACCTCAACTGCATTGTCACAACACTTCAAGCTGTTGGAGGCAATATTATGGTTTGGGGGATGTTTTCTTGGCATAGTATGGGTCCTTTGATTCCTGTGAAACAACGTCTGAATGCCCAAGGGTATTTAAGTGTTATCGCAGATCAAGTACATCCTATTATGTTAATGGTGTACCCTGCCTGGGATGGATAATTCCCATAGGGCAATGCTCCTTGTGATAAAGCTGGCATTCATCTCGGATGATTCGAAGAGCATGACGGAGAACTTACCTTGCTTCGTTGACCTGCACAATCACCATATCTCAATCCAATTGAGAATTTGTGGGATGAGATCAAACGGGACATCAGGCTTTTGATCCAGTACCATCAAATCTTAAGGAATCGGAAAGTGCAGTTCATCGGATATGGTCTCAAATTCCTCATACCACCTACCAACATCTCATAGAATCCATGCCAAGAATAATTCATGTAGTATTAAGGGCAAAAGGTGGTCCAACATTATATACACTGTGAGGGGATGGTCATAATAATTTGGAACTGTAGGACCAAATTCCTACAATTCCAAATTATTGAGGGGATGGTCATAATAATTTGGCCACTCAGTGTATATAAAGAATTCCAATGCAATTGATGGGAATAACACGTTTATCCACTGTGCCCATTATGGTAATTTTATTGATTGATATATAATAAGAAATATAAAAGACTACAAGATATTTACACATATGTACAAAGAACGGAGAAAATTTACAGTGGCGCGCGGTTTAATCCATATCCAATCTCAAACTACGTAGTTCTACACTCGCACCAGAAGAATGGAAAATTAATTCCGTTTGCCCACGTGATTATCTATGGTGTAATATGCCCAATGACAGCTAGGAGTGAAACAGAACAGAAGTAATTACATAAGGGGAAAGACAATAGTAAAAGCAGAGAATTAATGGGATATAAGTGTATAAGTGATAACTGATGGAGCGTTATTATGCATATATATATATATATACATATATATATATATATATATATATATATATATATATATATATATATATATATATATATATATAACGAGAGAGAGTTATCTATTATGTTTAATACAATGGCGTAATGGACTCCTAATTTACGTTCGTACATCTAAGGCCGAAATTAATCCAGACAGTAGAACTGCAGATCGTCAGTATAAAGAAGTGGTGTTGTAACCCATGTGATAATATCAAGCAGCCTTTTCAACATATACGCCCGCTGTGCTCTCACGACAATCTTATTTATCAAAGGAGTGCCTTCTCCGGCCTATGAAAAGATCACCCACTCTCGAAGCATTTTTGCTCTACGCAATTATATTTGGAGAATAACGAATGAATGGAGGGTTGCAATCAATCAATAAATTGCCTTTATTTGCTTAGATCGGGGTCAAAAAGTAATAAACGTTCATAACCTTTTGATGATGTATGTATAATGTAAATGCTTCCGTTGTTTAAACTTCTTCCTCAAGTTTGAAAACAAATCGTTATTCGTACAAGGATATCATTCCTAATAAATCCCCATGTTATTATCTTTTATATTTAACACTAGCTGAATACCCGTGCTTTGCGACGGAGTATATTCAAATTAAATACAACGGTCAATGTATGCAATTAATTCAAATCAATATATATATATATATATATATATATATATATAAATCGTAACGTATATTTTTATAGACAAAATAATGTAGAAGAAAATATTTAAATTAAATACAACGATCAATTTACACAATTAATTTGTATGTTTAATATCCATAAAACATACAAATTTGAATTAAATTCTTAAAAGACTTCCATCTCAATTAGTCTAGTGGTTAAATTTTATCTTTTACCGTATTTTAATATTTTTTTCGTCAATCTATTTCGTTGTTAGGCACGTGACGCAAAATTTATTTAAAGTATCGCAAAAAGAAAAGAAACCACGTGATCGGCATTTAATAACTTAAATTCTAAAAATGAATCTTTGAAAATTTACCAAATATCAGAAAATGGAGGTAAAGATTCGAAAAAGATTTCATTTTAAAGGAATTTTTTTTATCTTTCTCGTGATATAAATTTTATAACCCTCAGTTCATTATTTCAAACGCAAACTTTAAAGAATGTTACAAAAACAGCTTAAAACTTTAATTTTTAAAAAAATCTAAGAAGAATTTTTCAAATATGTTTCTTAGGGCACCCCTAAACTATAAGAAAAATCGCCATGCAAAATTTCAGCCCTTTAGGTCCAGCGGTTTCGTCTATGCGTTATATGTCAGTCAGTCAGTCCGTTACGGAACTGTTTTATATACTATATAGATAAATTCGCAATTATATTTGGAGAATAACTGCTAGATAAATGTATCTAGCAAAAACTATTGTCATAACTATAATTTGATAGGTACTATTTCACATGATTTTAAAATTTCTTTGCTCATGAAATTTTAAAATCATGTGAATTCATCTCGTAGAATTGACTAATATTAAAAAAATATATACCATTTACCGCCCATTACCCGAGCGAGAATAACCATGCATATTTGACTGCACTAAGGTATCTTACGACTAAAGGTGGTTGTTTATGTTTCGTGACTGGTTCCTTACAGGGTTGTTACTCGTTGGCTTATCTCTTGGCGTTGTCATTGGCGATGAAGAATCCGATTATTTCCCGCTACATTTCATATCGTGGAAATAAAATACCGCAACACGCATCCTGTTATCCCACCATTGGTTTTCAGATTAAACTTTCTAAAATACATTTTTTTAAAATAAATTTACAAGAAATTTCGAACAGATTCAGATACGATTGTTTCATTTATATGAAATATAAAATCAAGCAATTTTCGATAATTAAATCGACAATTTCTTATCATTAGGAATTAGGAAGTCAGCGATCATTCAATACTTTATAAACCATGGGTGTCCAGCCTTTCAACACTACTGGACCGCATCAGCCAACAAAAACTTGTCAAGGGCCACATGCAGTATTTAATATTTATTTATGACTACACTATAACTCATATTACCAATGAGTATAATAATAAAGAATGTAATCTATATATATAAAACAGTTCCGTAACTGACTGACTGACTGACTAATTGACTGACTGACAGATAACGCACAGACCAAACCGCAGAATCTAAAGGGCTGAAATTTTGCATGGCGGTTTTTCTTATAGTGTAGGGGTGCACTAAGAAAGATTTTTGAAAAATTCTTCTTAGATATTTTTGAATTAAATTTTTAAACTGTTTGTGTAGCATTCTTTAATGTTTTCATTTAAAATAATAAACGGAGGGTTATAAAATTTATATCACGAGAAATAACATAAAATTTCCTTTAAAATGAAATCATTTTCGAATCTTTAGGAATCGAAAGGACTTCATGATCATATCTTTAGAAACTAAAAATCAGAAAATTCCCTGCATTTTCTGATTTTTAGTGAATTTTCAAAGATTAATTTTTAGAATTTAATTTTTTAAATGCTGATCACGAGATTTCTTTTCTTTTTGTGATACTTTAAATAAATTTTGCGTCACGTGCATAAGAACGAAATAAATTATAAATCATAATAAATCGAAAAAAACTAAAATACACTAAAAGAAGAAATTTAACCACTAGACTAATTGAGATTGATGTTTTTTAAGAACTTAATTCAAATTAGTATATTTTATGGTTATTAAACATACAAATTAATTGCATATATTAACCATTGTATCTAATTTGAATATTTTCTTCTACATTATTTTGTCTATAAAAATATCCGTTACGATTTTATATATATATATATATATTGGCATTAATTGCATGCATTGACCGTTGTACTTAATTTGAATGTACTCCGTAGCGAAACACGGGTATTCAGCTAGTAAAGAATAAAAGGCAATAATGTAATAAAGTATTATAATAAAAAGTAATGATTAAAAATAACAAAATATTTACTTTTCAAAAAAATAAGAACTTGTTATTTGTAATGTAAACAGTAAGCCTAGAGATTTTTTAGTGTGACAAACTTATTTTACAAAAATCAGACTTTTTACAGGACAAATTATGTCATCTACGCTCCCAAGACATGCTTTAATAAAATACCCGTCAGTAATCGGCTTTGAATTTTTAGCAATTGAATTTGCTACTACATAACTTGCTCTGAATAATGAATCAGTTTGAGGAGTCATTTTTTTAAATAGTAGTTGTTAAGACGTAAGATCCATTATTTTTTGTTTACAGCACACTCCTCACCGTTACCTAAATTTTGAACGCATTTGAACATAATGCTTTTTTAAATTATGATCTTCGAAAGCGGATACTACTTCTCTGAATACCAAACATAGCGCTTTGTTATTCGCTTCAACAGAAAAATAGTCGACAGTCCATTTTTTCGTGAAACGCTGTACTTTCGTCTACTAAATTATTTTTCTTCCAGCAGTCTCGTTTTGAGATGCTGAAGAAGTGACGAATTTCAAAGGAATATTTCCGAGTTACTTATTAATTACTTATTACTATATATCTATTTTAATTTTTTCTATTTAAAAATTATTACTAACAAAGTGAATTACAAATACAGAAATAGATATTGATCAGTTAAATGCAAGATAAGAAACCAAATATCTTATAAATGTAGATATATTAAAGTATAATACCGATCAATAATAGTACTTGTATATAGTTTATTTTTAATTTGAAAAATATTTTTAAAGTTCGTTTAATCATAAGCGGCTAGCGAAAGAGTGATGCGTGTCCAAAGTGGTCCGTGAAACCATTTACACTGATCAGGCCTATGCTCGAAGGAAACGTACACTAGGCAAGACACTTCTAAATTTTTGAAACCAGTTTATTACCTATTTATAAAATAAAACGAATACTTAGGTGTTAACACGATGAGGTAACAAAACACAATTGGGTGTTGTCCTTTGAAGTCGTGGGTGAAGTCGCGACCTCTTCTCTCTCTGTCGTACTTCACGAGCCCCACCAGTACCGCTTAGGCATCTTCGCTATCCACCTTTTGTTACACAAGAACCAAGGACCCAGGACTCAAAGAACAACTCCTGATCCAGGACAAGCACGTTTATTTCCCACACACACAAGAAACACAAATACATAGAATTAAAGACAATTTTTACTATTAATGAACACCCTTTATAACATTCTAAAAATAGCCTCTTCGGTATTCGTAAAGCATACACAGGTGACGCGCCTGTGATAGCCTTGGGTCCGTTCCCCGTCTGAAATTCTCCTCCGGGTTCGGTCTTCGGGAGTTGGAGAAAGTTTTGGGATTGGCGGTCGCCAATGGTCCTCGCTCTGTTTAACTAAGGTTAGTAGAGTCTTACACCTTCGTAATAGGGAATTGCATAAAACGGCTAACTGTTTTCGAGAGCACAAGAACAGTTCTTATACGTAGGTCGATCCATTTGACACGAGGCTTTTGTAACTGCATCACACCATTTTAAAACTCATTGTTGAGGCAACAGTCAAAAGTCGTCTGCGTTGTCCAGAGTCGTTAGGCATCTGTCAGATAGTCAAGTAAGCGAAGGGGCAGCTGAGCAACGCATTATTTGCCACTAATTTTCAACGAATGAAAATGTTAAACTCGTTGAAATTTTGCGTAGATTACTAGCACGGTCCAGCAATAACACGCTACCGAAGTCGCAAAAATGCAAACGGCGCAAAATGTTTCATGTTGCCAGAGAAATCAAAAATTTGTGTCATTTTCTTCGACCAAGAACGAGCGTCACTGTTGAGGAAATTTAACAAATTTGTAACCTCATTCTCGATGACCGACGAATAACATTATTGAAAAAACAAACAAGAAAAGCTATGAAAGTGTGCAAACCATGATAAAGAACAAATTGAAATTTCGAAAAAACACTGCAAGATAGATGCTTCGAAAAAGACGCATCACCCACTCCACCATTTTCTGGATACGCGACGCGGGCCGCATGAATGGACTTCGAGGGCCGCGGGTTGGACACACTTGTTTTAAACGATAGAACATAAATAAAATAGTAAAAAAAAAACACTGTGCTAAGCAAAACAGTTTCGCTTCTTTTTGAAACTCAATTTATTATGTATAAATGAACAAGATTATATATATATATATGTATATATATATATATATATATATATATATATATATATATATATATATGTGTGTGTGTGTGTGTGTGTGTGTGTGTGTGTGTGTGTGTGTGGAGAGGGGTTTGAAAGTGATAATATACAATTTTTCTTCTCTTGGCCAATAATGATATAGAAAAAAAAATGCGGAAAACTGGGTTTCCCCAAATGCAATCCTAAAAGCAAATCCTAAAAGTGAAAATTCTTGTATTTCAGCTCGAAAACATGTCCTTTTTAAGGACCGGAAAGTATACAAAAAATTTAAGGACCTTGAAAGTAAAAAAAGTACTTTTTAAAAACTCTTTTGAGGGTCCTTAGAAGCAGAAACTGAAGATAAGGAGTTCTTAAGGACTTTTGAGAACTGCTTAAGGAGGTTCTTAAGGAGCGCTTGAACCTCGTGTACATAAACTTGACGGAAATCTTGAGACTGAAGATTGCGTATTAGTATTATATAATTATTATAATTATTTCGTCTTCAAATATCTCTTTGGATTAACAGATCGAAGATTTTAAAAGAGTGGGGGGGGGGGGGAATCTTAACTTGTCTGGTTAATGTCGAGAGAGAGTCTTACGAAAAAGTCTATAATGAGCGAGGAAAAGCACAAGGCTAGTGATTTAAAAAGTTAAAGAATTTATTTCAAAACAAATGAAAAAAAATCCTGTTCCACACCCATTGATATGCACGTCACCAAAGGAATGCCATAAAGCTGGGTTCTTGAATAAATTAATTAGGAAACGTTTCTGAATATAAACATTACAGAAGTTTATGATATTCGTCTCGTGAGTTGACATGGCTGGATGAAGCTCATTTCCATGCTGTTTGGAAGACTGCGGATTCATTTGCTGCTAGCAGCTGACATTTGTTTGTTCTCGGGTTTCCGCTTGGCATCTTCCAATCTCAACGCTAACTACTCTCGGAATGAAGGATCGGAGAATTATCAAGATAAAAAATGTCTGAATGACACTCATGAAACAAAAATATTAGTCTTTTAGCGTGCTGAACTTTCTTTTAATTTTGTCGTCGAAAACTTATAAAATGGCTTATAAGAAATTTTTTTCTAGAAAACACTAAGATATTTTATTGGAAAAAAAGGACTTTTATTTCTTTTCATTGAAATAAAGTTCTACCTAACTATGCTTATGGAAAGATTTATGCTATAATAATAATATGATTTACTACAATTTATTTTTCAGAATCTTGGTAAATCTATTCTTTTTAAATCTTACCCTTTACAAAAAGTTTTTATCTAGTTCAAGGAAGATTTTTTCCATTAGGTTATATAAAGATAGGCATGAGCGTCATTTCGAACACTTTTGAAACTGATTAAAAACAGAGATGTATATATATATATATATATGTGTGTGTGTGTGTGAGTGTAGGATTAGTTTTAAAAAAATGCAAATCTTCCCGAATGTCGACTCGAAAAACAAACTTTTAAAAAGGAAATACACGATCGTATAATGCAAACACACTAACACAAAAATATTTGGCATTTCAGAATCAGCTATCAGGTCTTTATGAGTGAATTTCTTTATATGTCGTTCAGTCCATTTTAAAACGTCTAATGTGATATCAGTTAAAAGGTCGTATTCGCTTTAATTTGATAGAAAGTTAGGTGAGTTCAATCACGGTGTTGAACACGGAGTGGCTTAACCATTAACCTAACAACAGACGGTGAAAGGATACACTTTTGAATGAATGATAAACAATTCGAAACCCCATAAGGCAGTCTTAAATCCAAAACTAACCACTGATTACTGAAATTACGAAAAAAAAAAGCTAACAGAAAAAAATTCTTTATGAAATTTATAATCTAACTTTCGCCATATGCATATAACATTTGCCATTTTATATTTAGATAGACATAACGTTTACATTGACCTTTTACTGAAAATGTATTCTATTATTTAGTGACACGGACTGCTAAGTTGCTGGGAATATAAAGACGGTTGTCGATATCTCAGGTAGAAGGGAACCAGAAAAACTTCATGGTTATAACCGTGGACATAAAACTGGACTTGATCAGTACAAGAAAGCAGACACCCTTCCAAATGCTATTAATACAGTTGGGTTTAGGAATCTCGTGTAAAATAAATGCCCACAGAAAATAATTGAATAGACGTGAAGATCTGCAAATCCCGAAACATTCGAAGATTGGTTAAAGCGATCGTTAAACGAATTGCAATAAGAAAGCTCATTTCTTTCTGATCCTGTACACCCAATTCTGTTTTGAAACGTTTCAGAAAACCCCATGTACCTGGAAAAATAGGTTATTGGTACCAGACCTTTAAAACCTGTAAAAAAATATACATCATATAGAAGGATTCATGCAAAAAACAATATTAGAAATTTTCAAAAGAGCCTAATTCTTCATTTTGAAGGCGATCTAAAATTTTAATTTCAGTCTCCAAAGAATACTTTTCCTTTTGAGTTTTTTAGTAGTCGACATTTTTCCGCGAAATTTTTTTCAAATATTTCAATAAAGATGTGAATCAATCAGCAGGGCAATTAAAAAAACACTATTTTATGATAGTTTTTAAAGTTTATTATAATATGCGGCTGCAATAATTATCAATATAAAAGACGTTCTGTAGAAAAACACTTAAAATTGGATTGAAACTCAACGTAAGAAAATTTTATCGACAAACAAGAGGAACATTTCCTAGACAACAAACGAGGAAAGTTCCCTCAATATTTTGTAGAAATATTTTCTCTTAAAATTTAAATAAAATTGGAATTTTAAAAAGGCAATTTTTGAACCGCGTTCAGTTAAAAGAAACCGTGTCAAAAAGGAATTGAATTCAATTTTCTAGACCGTATAAAAACAAAATAGGGTACAAAGAACGACCTCGTACGACTGTTGCATGGTCAAAAGTGCAATTTAATATAAGTGTCGCGTGGGAGAGATTTAAATAACTTTTGATAAACGCATATTTTCAACGGACTTATCGGCACCGCTTTCTTTCAGGAATTTCATTGGAAATCAGAGCTAATTGTTGATTTCAATTATCTTTCCGTGGCTGAAAGGGAATGTCTTTTATGGAGCTTACCTCATAGGTGAAAGCAAGAAGGGATTCTGAGGCGCGATTATCATAAAACATCAGAAAGGATCAGATCAGGGGTGTGTAGCTTTTGCCAAGCCAAATCTTTCCTTCGACTTTTTTTTCAAAGCCTATTTCATTTGGAAGTTCCTGTACTGAAGAATAAAGTGAAATGAAAGCAATTTCCGAGAGGATAAATGACGAGTATCGGGTTGTTTTGTTGGTTAATGCATTTTTAGTTCTTCATCGAAAAATATAATGGGAAACTTAAGCGTTTGTAAAAACTTTCCAGGTTTTCGGCCTTTAACACGTTTTGGAGCTTTTGATATCTAACAAACTAGATTTGTAAATCTGTGATTGAGTCAACTGAACTCTCCCTCACTAGCTTTGCGTGCATTGTGTGTGTGGTCTAGACTTTAGAATAGAAAAGCAGGATAAAAAATAATTGGTACTTAATCTATAGAAAAATAAATCAATCTATCTTGGACCAAAACGAAAAAGAAAGAGGAGAGTTAAAATTAACACTAGAAAAACGGGAATTTTTTTCTTACTAAAAAGACTGAACGCCGTCATTTTGACGGTTAAAAATAAAATCAAGAATTCAAAATATTTAATGTTTTCCTAAAGGGTTAAATACTTTAAATTTTGATACCAATATATAATAAATTAGTATGTATTTAGATATACCGGGTGCGTCATAAATTCGTGCAAAGTTCAAAAATTCGTAATAAAAGATGTAATGCTCGGAAAATTTTTCTTTTTGCGCCAGTAAGATCAGAAGGACATTGGATTTTTATCCATGTAAAAAAAAAAAGTTTCCAAAAGTAACCGAAAGAGGCCGTTCACACATCATACGGAGGCGTTTTATGCAAATCAGGCAAACTCAAACAGAAAATCAAACAGATCACAACAGGAGAATGTGCATTTATTTTAAAGTAACAGATGTTCAACATTACTACCAGCACAAGATAATAGGCAAGTGACGCGCGTCACTAAGCCCATTACAGCGGATTCTAGAATCGATGGCTGCGACTATCTGTCGAATGATATTTTTCAGTTCCACCAAAGTGGTTGGGGAGCCCCGGTACACATGAGTCTCTAAGTAAGATACACATGAGACTCTAAGTCCCCCCAACTAAAAATTTACCGGGGTCAAGTCTGGTGACCGGGAGGGCCACTGAACGTTATAACCGGGACTTATAGAACTCGGTCTTCAGTGAAAGAATCCAACAGGAACGTCTTGATATCACGTGAAATGTGGGGCGGAGCATCATCCTTCATGAAGGTGACAACAGTTAACGCATGTCGTTCCTGCAATACAGGTCACTCAAAAGCGCCCTCTTTCGGTTACTTTTGGAAACACCTTTTTTTACATGGAAAAAAAATCCAATGTCCCTCTAATCCTATTCGCGCAAACAGAAAATTTTCCCGAGCATTATTTCTTTTATTACGAATTTTTGAACTTTGCACGAATTTATGACGCACCCGGTATTTTTATGCAGGTGTGCCGAGCTGACAACCTGGTATGGTTTATTCGCAAAAATATATGCATGGTTTGTGCAGTCCTTATTTTTCCACAACAATATTTCCGAAGAGCCAATATTTCTGTTATTTTCAAAACGAGGAAGGGACGAAAAGTAACTAAAATTTTCCGGTATTATTTTAAAGATTTCTACCTGCTTTCTATATTGCCGTCAAATTGACGGCTTTCAGTCTTAGTAGGTATACAACACATTTTCTCCCCCTCTTTACAATCGAATATAATTTTGTAAATGTGTGTGCATATTTCGAGTAAAATTAGAAAAAGTCACAAAATTTCAGAAGCCTGAGGACATAAATATAGACTTAGCACTCAATAGTATGTATGTCCGAAACCGTCAAAATGACAGCAGCCGTCTTTCTAGAGTTAAAAATCTAATGCTGCTAATATTCTTCATTATACATTTGTCAGTATAGACCCTGAAAAGTTTTCGCGTTGACTACGACAGAATATATTTTGTCAACCAAACATCGATAAAGGCAGTGAGATACAAAGACACTGCGAAGAAAAAGGCAATATACGCTGGAGTAACTTAGAAAGGCAAGCCCTCGTACATAAATTGGATGTCCGTTCTTGCGAGAAAACCCTTGCACCCTTATGAATATGAAGATTTTACAGAAGTAAAATCTTCAAATAATCATGAAATTCCCTAGCCTAAGATAGAAGTCTAATAATAATCAATATAATATAATGGATGAGTTTAATATTATATAAAAAGAATTTTTGATTAGAAAAAGTTATATTTAATGGTGTTCATTTTCTTCCTCTTAATTGCATTCGAGGAGAAAATTGATTAGATAACACTGTTTTGTTAATGCTATTCTTGCGATAATAGATAACTCAATTACGAATATTTCGTCTGCGATATTAGACGAGTATTGATAGATCCGCTAAAACTCTTCATACGGTTATACACTTTAGTGGGATTGGGAATGAATAGCACAAGCCACATTCTCTAGAGTTTCGAAGCAAAACTAGTTCTGTGAGAGAGACATACGCCTCCTCATTCATTTCCTTAGTAAGCATCTTTTCCGGCGACATGATTTTGGCGAGAATGAGGCGGATCCAAAACCAACAAGAAGAAATGTTCGGGCATCGTATTTATTCGCAGAAAACCGAATCTTTGCATGCACCATGCATAAGTGGAGCATATGATGGAAGGAAATACTTTTTTTTTGAAAGGATTTCTTTAAAATGCGCCCCTCTTTCATGTCTTCCGGCTTGTGTCGCATCTGAAGGTTACCTTGACTCCATGAAGCAAGGAAAGAGTGACGTGTGGAGCTGGCAACGGTCCCGTCTCTCTCTTCTTGTGGGTAGAGTCATCACTCTTTCGTGTTTCTGACCCTGAAAAGATGGACAGATTGGTAGTGTCAGCCAGGGATCTCCCATTTTGCTCTATCTATAGATTCAATCTGGTGAAAGAGTCTGATTTGTCACCTTCTCATCAGGCAAGATATTACAGTCATATTTACTAATTTCCCCAGTTGGTTGCGCCCAGTTTTGCAACTGGATTCAAGACAAATCGTTTACAGCAAGATTTTTCGACCCCAGGCGGGAGAGATGTCGTAAGAGTAAGAGGGTTGAAAACATTTTTAACACTTCTATCTGCCTGTCAGTTTGTAAACATGATCAAGTTCGAAAGATTTGATTTCAAACTACGAAAATGCCTTGGGGACTTTTACATTTATCGATACTTACCGGCAAATGAATAGTTATTCAGATAATTAGATTTCTTGAATAATTATCCAGTAACCAATTAATTGATTCTGTTCTAAAGGAAAACACATCATCACCTTCTCCCTTGAAACTATAACCGCAATTTACCTATCCACGCAAGGCTAAAATACGCATTTAATGTCGTTGAAGAACTGTTCTTTTACAAGACATCCAATCCTATAAATTTAATTTAGTTAAAGGTAATTCATTTTATGGATGCTGCTCTAAATATCTATCAGATTATTGCACTTTGCAGAGAGGATATTACGCACACAAGTTCAGTTTGGGTTGCAGCTATTTCAGAATTTTTAGTCTCGTATTCACGTTTTCGGAAAGATGTTTTTAACGTTGAAGTTCCAGTTAAATTTTAAACATATTTCTTGCACGAAATTATCTTTCAAAATTAACGCCATAAGTAGTGTTACCATCACTAATTACCCTATAATAAATAATTTAAAAATAGACTAAAAATCAATGCTTATACAGTCACCGAGAATCATCCATGATTTATGACATAAAAGATAAGGAAAATTTTTAAAAAAATGAAGATTGGAAGGATTAAGCTAACCAGCTTGTAACATAAATGTATCCAAATAAAAAAACTATTTATTTTTCCTTTTTCCTATTTATTTGTTGTGTCGTACAGTAGTGGCCTCTCAAGAAACGTAAATAAAGAATAATTTATTTCATCTGCTGAAATAAATAACTGATTAAATGTACGAGTATTTTTCATTAAGTAGGATACATACATTTCACTTTATTCCTGTTTCCGATTTATTTTTTCCAAACACAGCATTGATTTTTTTTGAGAGATGCTCATAAAAGTAAGATTAATAATAAGCTTGATGGAAACCGAGCAAGTCCATTTAAAATCCAGCATTTCGGTAGTAATGTAAGAATATTTTTCCTAATCCCACCCAACACAACGATGAAAATAAAACATGAAGTTATTTCTAAGTTTGGAAATTTTTTCTTGGTACTTAAATTAAGCCCTAAAACACGATAACTTTTTGACGACTAACAATGACCCCCCCCACACACACACACACGCACAAACACACACAAAAAAAAGAGCAAATGTTTGGCTCATTTGGAGGCACTCACCTTATCATAAGGTTTATGTTTGTTTCCCATTTTATTGAATTTAATTTCACACGGCAAATTGACTTCCTTTAAATTCCCCATATCAAGGGTAAAGTGAATGTTGAAGAATGAGTTTGTTCCAGACTATTCAGTGCAATAAACGTCCGAAATAAATTAAATTTTAAAAAGACTATATCTATTATATAATCGAAATCAAGTTTCTCAGAATTCTGTAGTAGTTTACTTATATATCGTCCTCAGGATAAAGAGATGCATAGACTCAAGAAATGTTATCCCTTCTAAACCCATAACGTTCTCTGTCTTCCGTTTTCAGCAGTATAACGTTTTTTTGATGCAATAGCAGCCTTTACACGTACGCTCTTTCCAGCGTGAAACCACGATCCCGCGAGATTGAGTGCACGTGTGAAGGTGTCGGAGAGGAAGGGAAAGCTGCTTTTGAGCGTACTGCAAGTTTTCCCGCGCGCAATACCGTACGCTCCAAGAACTCCAAGAGCGTACGTATAAAGGGCGATATTTGCGCCCTTTACACGTACGCTCTTTTGCGAGTGCTTGGAGCGTGCGCGAAATCCCGTACGCTTCAAGCACTCGCGAAAAAGCGTACGTGTAAAGGGCGCTAATATCACCGATTCAACCGCTTGAATAAACGAAGGCAAGAGTTCTACACGTGGAGTTCTAGCATGCATCTTCATGCGAATTTTAGAAAATTTTGTCGTCTAGCAACTTCCTTCGCTTAGGCACGAGTTGCTATAAGATACGCCGTGAGACCTATAAAGCGGCAAACGCATAAAAAGCATAACGGGAGCACATTTTCTTCAAATTCCCCCAAAAAGATAGAAGGAATTGTGGGCATGAAACTGTGTGTTTCTGTTTTGTTGCAAGTTTAGCAGGTAATCGCTACGTAAGCGTTTAACAATCAAACGTCGGTTTCTGCACAAGATGCTCAAAAGTTCTCTTCTCCCGACAGCGCCTTCCCCGATGCGTCGCCCCCAGGGAGGATGAATTCCAAGCGCCTCTGCAGCATCCACAAGATCCGAGAGCTGCAGCTTCCCTGTTTCGAGCTACAGGACCAGTACGACATCATACGGGAGATCGGCGAGGGAGATTACGGAAAAGTCGTGCTCGCCGTGCACAGGGACACCGGATCGCAGGTACGTGCCTCTATTTCACACAACACAGTCCTTCGGATGCGTGGAAGGCATACCTTTATTCTACGCGAAGATAAACATCGCAGCAGCCATGGACCCTTCTAATCAGTCTCGGCATGGCAAGCAAGATGGAGGGAAAAGATTTCCAAAAGTAGAATTCAATAAGCGGAATTCCGCTTCCATGTCAGCCATGCCATGCCCAAGACCTCAGAAAGAGGGCAAAACCTAGGTCCATAGCTACTGGATATGCTGCAGATGTATTCCTCGGGGCTTGGGGACTGTGGTAAGCCCTTTCAACACGAGCGAATCAGCTTTTACTTCTGTGATGGAAGTCGGGTACATGAAGTATTTACACGTATTTTGACAATTTTTTCTCTTCGTATTCATTCTCTCTCTCTCTCTCTCTCTCTCTATATATATATATATATATGTATATATATATATATATATATATATATATATATATATATATATATATATACACATACAGGGTGTAACGAAACTCTTGGGCAAAACTTTAAGGGGTGATAGTACACATCAAGACAAACAATATTATATAAGAAACTTAGGGTCCCAAACGTCTTCCAAAGGAGATAGACGCCATTAAAGTTTAGGGTCGGAAATTTCAAATGATTATAAAAAACGAAAAAATGGGTCAATTCGTTAGCGGTTTTAGCTAAAATTATTCTTTTTGTCAGTTTTTTCTTGAAAAATAAATTTAAAGATAAAGTAAAAAAAAAATGGCGATAGAGGGCGCTTTAGACTTTGGAGTAACGAACAACTATTTTTTACCGTTATTTTTTTTATCACATTAAATGCTTTCAAAAGCTTAACCTTAAACTTAAATTTTGAGCTCAAAATCTGATTCGTTGGGGGTGGTTAAGTAGCGCAAACGGAATTGTGTTCACGAGTTGAAATTTGAAACTCCCTCCCTCCTGAACAGAGTTCAGTTATTCCCGATCTTGGTGTCGTAGGACTTTGTGTCGTAGACTAGGCAGCAACTACTACCTCCTAGACGTAAAATAAACTAGAGAGGGATGACAAAATTAAAAAATTTATTCATAATACTAGACATGAGCAATTTCTCCTCTCAAAATAAAAAAAACAATTTGATGTACGCATGTCGTGCGCATGAATGAAGGTTGAATGAATGATGACACGTAGAAAATGGTACACGCATGATTTTCTTGTGGAATCACAAAAACTGCTCGGAAGAACGCTCACCAGCAAGGATGCAGGCCTCACACCGCCGGCGGAGGGACTTTCGAACATTAGCAAATATCCCGGGCATCTCCCGGATATCACCTGCTACGACGGCAATTCTCGCAACCAGTTCCTCGTTGGAGTCGACAGGGCTTGCGTAAACAAGACTCTTCATATGGCCCCAGAGGAAGTTGTCTAGACAGGAGAGGTCAGGCGAGCGTGCCGGCCATTTTACCGGACCACCCCGTCCAATCCATCGCCCTGGATATGCTGTATCCAATGCACTTCTCACATTTGCGCTGAAATGTGCAGGCGCTCCATCATGTTGGAACCACATACGAGCCTTTATGTTGGCTGTAACACTTTGCAGCAGAACTGGAAGCACCTCTTGTAGGAATACCAGATACGTTCCGCCGTCCAGGCGCCTTGGCAGAAGATATGGCCCGATCAAAAGATCGTGGATAATTCCGGCCCACACATTGACGCTGAAACGGCGTTGATATGAATGAGGGCGGGTAGCGTGTGGGTTAGTGTACGCCCAGTTGTGTGCATTGTGCGCATTGAAAATGCCTTCCCGCCTGAAACTGCATTCATCGGTGAACAGCACGTGTGCGACAAAGTCTGGTTGCACAGCCAATCGTTGGAGGAACCATCGTGAAAAATCGACACGTGGCTGATGGTCGGTTGCTTTTAAGGCGTGCACACGCTGCGCATGATAGGGTCGAAGGCATTCTGCACTCAATACTCGCCAAACCGCCATGTGGTTCACATTTGCGGCATTGGCTACAGTCCGCGTGCTCGTCTCCGATTGCTCCTCGAATTCACGCAACACATGCTCTTCAAGTTCCGGTGTCCTGGAACTCCTGGTATGCCCAGTGTCGTGCATCCCACTGAAAAACGAGCCGGTTTCTCTGAGACGCCGGTGCAAGCGTTCGAAAGTTTTTCGGTTTGGCAAGCGTCTTGAAGGAAATCGTTCCCCGTACAATCGCCGGGCCTCCAGGGCATTCCCATCTACAACGCCGTAAATGAAATGGATATCGGCCATTTCTTGACTAGTGTAGCTGGTCATCCTTACAGCCGTCAAAAACGGAAACACGATGAATGCAGACAACCAAAGCTTTTACAGCACTTTACATTCTTACATACAGTTAGAACCATACAGTTAAATCCTTGTGTACTACACTTTGCATGCAAATCGGGTGATTTGCATAATCGAGTATTTTGCGAGGAGAAATTGCTCATGTCTGTTATGAATAACTTTTTTTTTATTTTTTGTCATCCCTCTCTCGTTTATTTTACGTTTAGTGGGTAATAGTTGTTGCCTGGTCTGCGACCGAGCATCCAAAATCGTGAATAACTGAACTGCGTACAGGGGAGGAGGGGGGTTCAAATTTCACCTCCTGAACACTGTTGAGTTTTCGCGACATAACCACCCCCAACGATTCAGATTTTGAGCTCAAAATTTAAGTTTAAGCCTAAGCTTTTGAAAGCATTTAATCTCATACAAAAAATAACAGTAAAAAATAGTTGTTTGTTACTCCAAAGTCTAAAGCGCCCTCTATCGGCATTTTTTTAACTTTATCTTTAAAATTTATTTTCCAGAAAATCTTGACATAAAGAATAATTTAAGCGAAAACAGCAAACGAATCGACAAATTTTCCCGTTTTTTATGATCATTTGAAATTTTGGACCCTAAACTTTAATGGCGTCTATCTCCTTTGGAAGACGTTTGGGACCCTAAGTTTCTTATATAATATTGTTTGTCTTGATGTGTACTATCACCCCTTAAAGTTTTGCCCAAGAATTTCGTTACACCCTGTATATATATATATATATATGTATATGTATATACTTGAGCAATTTAAAATATAATTTTAATCAAAATTTGAAGTAAGTTTAGCTTTTGATAAATCTAATGATCCAACAGCTCATGTTTGTTTTGTTTTTGTGAATAAAGAGGTTTTTAAAATATTGCGTCTTCCGGATTTATAAAATTATAAAAATTTTAATCAATTCTAAAACGAACAAAAGTATATTTTTTCAGGGTATTTTTTTCTCTTGGAGAAAACATTTTCAGAGTTTTTATTGATAACCAAAAATTCCGAAGGCAGTTAAAAAATTCATAACGGAAGAACGTTTTACAAAATTTCGAGTAAAATTTGAACATGTTTACATCTCTGAAAACATGCTGCATTTTTTCGGGTATGCCGTGGCAGGTGGGAGGTTGTAATTACCCAACGTTTGGAAAACGTGCCTCCGCGATATAGGTATACATTGGTGAGGTGTAAAATATTGCGACAGCGTACAGGCCTGGATAATGGCCGAGAACAAAGATTCTCGGAGAACGTAAACGACTCTCTCCTCCTGTCATCCGGCTTATCTCACTCCACCCATTAGCACGTGCGGCCGAACAAACGGAGAATGTGTTCGCTGCCACCATCACAGAAATAGATTGAGCACAATTAATTGGGCGTCGATGAAATATATTTCAAAACATTGTAATGCAAAAATTTTGTCATACAAATTCTTCAATAGTAGGCAGATGATGTTTCCTTCTATTCATTCATTTTAGCCGAGTCCGAACGGGGTATACAAGCCTCACGTTCGAGACGGCAAAATCGTTGTTGGCATAGGATACGTATAAGGGCCTGTTAACATAGAATCCGTCAACGTCAGCGTTACTAGAATTGACATAGTTTAAACTAATTACAGGCCTTAACAAGTTCGTTACTAATCATTTGGAGGTTTGTAATTGGTTAAGTATATTTCAATACGAGTAACGCTGACGCTGACGGATTATATGTGAACAGGCCCAAGCACTTCACGCACTAAATGCAGTTCTGTATTAAACTTCTTGGTTCATCTCTTCTAGTAATTTACAAAGTGGGTTAAATACACACGCGCGCACGTTTGTATACACACATACGCAAACACACTATATAAATTTTAAATATAATTGTTTGATAGGGTGGTTGCTATATCAACGCGCGGCACTCTTACAAGATGAACTGCACATACCTTTACTTGTTATAATGTCTCGTCCAAGTCGAAAATTTAAATATGGTTGTAATGGAATATTATTTCAACCGGTTGTTTTTTTTAAACGAAATATGCTAGGCTGTGAGCTAGGGGGTAGAGATCCGATAATGTAGAGATCCGATAAGGTGAAAATAACAACGCCTGCTATTTGTCAAAAGCTGAAATTAAATAAACTCCATAGACTCATCGTCGTAATTTCACCGGAAATCCACGATTAGAAAATTTTAGCGTGTCGTGTTTATTTAAAAATTTAGTCGAGTCGTGGCCGACAACAGCCAAAATCTCAGATGAGAACTAATAAATGAGACCGAGCATCGATTTAACACAGAGGCTCAGAGTTAATTAAATTAAGTTCTTTTTTATTAGAACTTTAAACTGTACAAGTATTTACAGGAACAATCAAATTGTATGTGTTTCGTAACGACCACTAGCCATAAGTTCGACTAGCTTCCTGGTCTCAAGTAAAAATCAGCCTCTCCGTTACACGTACGCATCCGTTACATGTTAGCATCTATAAATCGGTCTCCTCTCAGCATCCCAGGAGCCGCCTTCATATCCAGCTCACTTACCAAAAGCACCGAGAACATTCCCACGATCAGCGTTGCTGATTGTCCATCTGGTCAGCCGGCGCGGAGCGTCCTCCTCTTTTCCGCCATCTGGTCAGCTCATTTCACATGAACGCGATGTCTCTAATTGGAACCTTCGGAATCCCTAATTCTGCTCGGCCATCCGCCTGCTTCGTTCTCAGCTATGGGGGTCCAAATTAGTAGGTATGGACTTCCTGTCTGAAATCGGTGATTCCGGAACACTCTTCTGAAATATTACACAGAACACCAGGCACACATATTTCTATAAAAATATATTAATTTTCTACACGATATTACACCGCTGTTAAAATACGTTGAAACTTTTTTATTTTACCTTGATTGTCAAGTTTCCAAACATAGTCATATCGTTTAACAAGCAATAAAAAGACATTAAGGCTTTCAGCAGAAAATGTAAGTTTTTCATAGCTGTGGTAAAAAAAAAAATTCAACATGTAGGAAGGCGGATAGACAAAATTTTTGACAGCTTGAAGGCAAATTGTATTGAAGAATTTTAAAAGCTAAAATTAAATAAATCTCCATGGGTTCATCGACACTATTTTACTTGAAGTCCACACCTACCTAAAATTTTTTCTGGGCCAATGTGATCTGCGATTTTTCGAGAACAGGTGCTTTTCGCCTTAGTAGAGATATCTGAGAAATAATGTCATCCTCGCATTCGACTGAGCGCTTCAATTTAAAAAGCAAAAGTTCGCAGGAAAGATTAAGAATATGTGGCTTTCAGTGACGCCATTTTAATGTCAATACACACCGTCCTATCGTCATTTGACGATATACCATCCAAATGGGGAGCATTCAGTAGGAACAAAGCTTTGCGACAGATACTAAATAGGATCATCGTTGTTATAATTTCGAATTTAGTCCCACGGATTTTTCTAATAACTAAACAGTCAAGTACAGGTAGTACTCGAGTGCACGTGGCACAGGGTCGACGAGAGGGTTCACCTCGGACCTTGCATGTTTTAGCATTGACTTCTTTTCCTCCGATTTTCTTATAAATCTTTGATCGAAACTTCCCAATTTAGTATAATCTTCCCTGCCCAGCACAATGTTAAAGATTTTCAAAAATTAATTTTTTTTTAAAATTTTCAATTGAAATATTGTTAAATTGAAAGCACCGGCTCGGGGTCTTCGAAACTTACGTCTTCATGACTTGTACGAGAAAAAAAATGAATAATCACGATGACTACATTCAGTCTCTTATTGTGGTTCCTTATTAAATTCAGTTCGTATTCAGTTCCTTATTAAATTTTTTTAGAGCAGCACTGACTTTCGCCGATACTGTGACGTGTACTCCCTTGGTGTAGAGGGGAAACATTGGGCAAGAGGAAAGGAAGTGTTGCTATTTCAAAATTAATACACAGTTTAGAGGGAACCTTCCTTTGTCATGGGGGAGGGAACTTATGTTGCCAAGCATATCTTGATGAGTTTGATAAAACTTATCCAATTGATAAATATTGAAGGATCCATAACGAGGCAACGTAACTAATTGATCGCACCCAGTGTGTGATAAATTTGTTTCGTGAGAAAACTTCTGAGTTAGTATTTTTCTCGAATGACAGAGTCCATTCCCAGTGCACTCTCGTAGATCAATAAACACAGTGGAGATGAAAAGGAAGCGAGAAGAAATATTTTTCGGTTGACGTCAAATCATGAAACACGATTCTGTTTATTTAGAAAACATTTTATACGAATCACAGTGGGTAATGCGTCAAAACCTATCCATCAAGTAAATGACAGAATAAGAAATTCTTCCTGTAAAATCCTCAGTATCCATTCCTGTTTCTTGAGCCCATTTTTTTTATTCGGGATGTTTTAAGGTGATATATTTCAAGCAGACTGTGTAGCATACAAAAAGAAAGAGAAATATATCAATTCAGTATCATATTACATAAAAATCCCCTATGCAGTTTGTTTCAAATTCGCATTTGGCTATATATATTTTATGGAACAGCTTTGAAATACCCTATCCAAGAAGCTTTGGAATAATTTTTCATGGTAGTTAATAATATAGGCAAGTAATTTCGCGTTATGAAACAAATAGTATTTTTGTTGCTGATGTTGTAGTTTCTTAATCCTCTGGCCAGAGCACTCCAGACCATGTCCATAAGAGTGTTTGCGGCTCTATGGCATCAATAGGGTCTGTGTCCGGCTTAACCACCACCATTTTGACCGAGCATCGGTGCCGAAAACCACCGTGCTAACCGATAGGTCCCTCATTATATATTTAAATTATACGAATAAAAACTGGAACTGAAAGTTCTCATTCAAACTACCATTTGCTGTTTCGTAAGCTGTTGTAGAAAATATTTAATTTTATTTTCCTTTTGACTCTTCATTCCAATAACACTCACGGGGCGCGTTCTTTTACTTAAGCTTATATGTGTTAAAAATCATCCAAGCAATTCCGAAACTAACAGTTTTTGTTGTTATTGTCGTGTCTAGGAATAGTGCAGAAGAAAAAAGCCTTAAATTGAACCAAAAGCCTAGATAACAGCAGCCGCCAGGCTGTAGAGGAGTTCTTGCGGAGACAAAACGAGTTTGTAAACGGCAACCACAATGGTTGGACAGTCAAAGCTATGTTTTGGAGAAAGCTGGGTTTCTGGACCATTTCTACAGATGATAAAGGATCTTGAGCCGTCAGGATGTATTTTCATACCCTTTAACTCATTAGATCTTAGTCTAGCTATTGTAGGAGCAATTGTTCTGGAACAGTTCTGGAAATTCCGAATGAGTTATGGAAATTGTCCGAATTTCCAAAATATTTTCCAAACAGTCCGAATTGTTCTGGAAAGTCCGAATGAGTGATTTCTTTAGAGGCTGGCTGGATTATCTGCACTTGGCCACTGCGTTAACATCTACTAGTGGGAGCCTGTAACCCCTAGAGGGAGCTTCCCTAGGTGGCGGATCGGAGCTTGCCTCCACTGGAGTTTCCATTGGGTGGTAGAAGGGATATAAAATACCAATAGGTAGAACTCAAACCTCTTTTGAGGTAATGACATCCCTCATCTATGGATCGGGCAGTTGATAGTGCAATAGACGATGCTACTGCTTCGGGGCAGCCGACACATCATTTACTGAAGTCCGGGTTCATGGTGAAAAGTATATGACGAGGACCTTGAAAATTTTACAGCTTAATGGAACCCAAAGAAAGTATGAAGAGCTTACAGGCATCCTTCGGGAGAACAATGTACATATCGCCTGTCTTCGGGAAACTAAACAGTTTTTGTTTCTATTGTTTTCTAGAAAATAACGTTTCATAGATTTTCTGATTAAGAAAGCAGGAAAATCCAGATTTTCTCGAACTCTGAACAAGACAATTAGTTTTAGACTAAGATATATAAACCTTTCCTGGGAGAAACAGCTGAGTACACCCGTAATACGTGATAGTCACTAAAGAGAAATCAGAAGTGTGTCTGCTCCTTGTCTGTGTGGACCAGGACTCGCGAGGCGGATCTTTGAGGCTCTTTTCGCATTTCTGTGGCTCATGGTTCAGTGATTAAGTTTCTCAAATAATTTGTACAAAAAGTCTTATAAATGCTCATCTGAACTTTTTTTTTATAAATTTTCTAATTTGGCACTTTTTCCTTTAGCTATAATTGACATTTAAGTGAAATGCTACGAACTGAAGCAACTCAATATAGATGCCAGTTTGGAATCATTTAACAAAATAATTAAAAATTAATAATTAAAGATTCAAAATATTTAAGAATTTAGAAATATTAATTATCCTAAAAATTGGATATTGATATATGTTCCTTATTAAAGGATCGCTGGTTGTGGAATTATCCACCTCGCAACAAAAGAAGACTGGGCTGAGTTGATATTTTAAATCATTTTATTACGAAAAATTTTGATCTTCTAAATGGAGACCAATTCATTACAAATTGCTCTTTCAGAGCGAGCTACGACGACTAGCTGAGCCACAAACGACTCCGAGACGACGGACGCCCGCGCGCATGCGCACAGAAGCAAAACCTTATATACAGTCCTCGGCGGTTAAAGTGAAGTTCGCAGTAGCGTGAACAGATATATTTAATAAAAAGTCAAAGAAAAAACAACGCTTAAAATTTCTTACGTATACAATACAACCTCCTTTTGTTTTCGGTTCTTCTAAGTTTATAGACATTCCCAAATGGCTCTTAACTCTGTTTATCTTGGCCATCCCTGGAGAATTCTACCAGTTAATAAAAAAGTAGTAATCTATATTACAGTCAGTTTTAAATTTTGGGAAGCACAATTTTATAACTTTACTGTCTGAAAACATTTCTAAATTTAAAGGCTTAATATTTCATCACAAAAAAAAAAATATATTGATGCCTTCGAAATCTTACAAAGCAGCAGATGTTTTATGAAAATTCTCTTTTCTCAACTGCTTTCGCATTTCCTACATGAATTCCTTTAGCGCATAAAGTGTCTTTATTTAAAAAATCTTTCTTCGTTCAACATTCCTAAATTTAAAGTGTTAATATTTCATCACTTGTGATGAGATATGTTGACGCATTTCAAATTTTACAAAGCAGCACCTATTTTTACAAAGTGTGTTTTCACATGAAATCCTCCGGCAAAAACTTCATTTTCTTCAGTGTATGAAAAAAAGTGCGATTTCATCTTGTTGGTCATGAATTCACTGGCCCCTTTGGGGGTAATTCCCATGTCGAGACAACATTGAAGAGCAGCAATGAAATGTTCTCAAAGTCCCCTTCCTCTGTAGGCCCAGTTTAGCTAAGAAACACGCTCATTACCACATCACTTTGTGCTGGCAGTTATTTACTCGTCACTTCCTGGACCGCGTCCAGTGAATTGAGGCAACGTCATGGCATTGTCTCGAGCAATGAAAACGGAGCGTTTGTTTATCCGACTTCTCTTAAATAAGTTATGAGCGCGTAATGACCGCCAACATCCTTCACTTTTGAAGGTTGTTTGCAGAATCTTTTTATGTACCGAGTACTGCCCTGAAATTTCACCCGGGGACGAGACTCCAGCGTGTCTCTTCATGAGCTCATAGAAAATTTTGATAGGGAAATATGAAATGCAAAATCCAAAATGTCTATTCATCTCTTGAAAATTGATAAATTAAAAAAAACGGTTTAACTGTAAATCGTAATTTACACACATGTATGCCACGAGGCTAATAGCTCCGTAATGTATATCGTCTATACTCGGCTTTCAGGTATTTGATTTCACTTTCGATTACCATCAACAATTAGCCGGGAAAATATTGAGGTCTATCGTTGCTCTAAAATTACCGAACTTTATGAAACACAGTATTTTGCTGTATTGTACTGGTTCGTATGTCTTTCATTTTATGTTCGAATAATTTTACTGCAGTTTAAATACAGTCCGTATGTTACATAACAAACTGTGCCAGCGCTACATATTGTCTCCATCTAACTTGGTTAGTGAGGGTACTGTGTCAGAAGAGTGCATTGTTTATTGCTCAAGTGTGTTAAACATGGTCAAAGTAAAGGTTGGGGACACGTTGAGATATTCACAGGTTTTTTTGCTTTCTCTGAATCATGGGCGTCAGTAACCTGCGCACATATCTATCTACGTATCTATCATATGTATATATATGTATATCTTTATATATATATTTCTTCTGTCCTTGTGTATGTCACTAAACTCCTCCTAAACGGCTGGACTGATTTTAATGAAATTTTGTGTGTGCGATTGAGTTGATTCGAGAATGGTTTAAATTCACAATTTGTTCCGATAGAAATTTTTTTTTAAATTAATTTATTTATTTATGTGTTGTTGTTGATCTTTGGTTAGTTTAGGTACACAATTGGATCCGGTAGGAAGCGCTGCAATCGCGTTTCAGAATGTTTTTTTTTATTTTCATGAATTTTAATGATGTATACACGTGCATTCAATAATTTGATCCGGTAGGCAGCGCTACAATCGCGTTTCAGATTTTTTTTTATTTTCATGAATTTTAATGATGTACACATGCATTGAATAACAATTAACTTAACGTACAAATTTAAATTGTCAATTCTCATTTGATTCTTTGCAACTTATGAAGTATTGAACGGCTCATTGATTAGTCATACTAATAGCCATATTAATGAAATTTCGTCCACATTCTTGCTAATTTTAAGACAGGTCGAATTGTGATAACTGTGCGCGTGGTTGTGTAAGGATTTTTAAAAATAATTTTTTTCTACATATTTTTTCATCAAAACGGTCTAAACAATTTATAGTTTATTAAAATAATTTTATGATTTTTGGATTTACAACGTTTGAACAGCACAACGTCTTTCGGGTCCGCTAGTATATATACATATATATATGTACGAATGTGTGTGTGTGTGTGTGCGCGCACGTGAGTGCGTGTTACGAAAATTTATTTAATTTTAGCTTTTGCATTCATCACTGATAATTTTCACTCCCGGTACATTTTATAGTTTAATTACCGAAGAACTGAACTATGTTTCTATTTTAGAAATGTTGTTTCCTTTAGAGAAAGGTATGAATTATAGCTATATTATCTTCATGGCTAGTATAAGCATCTACCTCATCGGCAATTCTATAGTCTTAAGCTGTATTAATTTATTTGTGTTCATTGATAAACCTCAATGTTATCTATAGAGGTTCCATGTTATCTTTAGAGGTTTCTCAAGTGAAACAACCTGAATTTCATTATGTTCTTCCTTTTGAACAGGTGGCGCTGAAATCCGTCCCTAAGTCAACTACTCCTTTACGAGACTTTCTGGTAGAGTTCCATTACAGCTACTTCTTGTCACCCCACAACCAGGTGCTGGACACTTATGATGTCGCCTTTGAGACAAGAGACAGTTATGTGTTTGCTCAAGAGGTCTGTACCTCGTCTTTTATTACTTCTTGATATTATACCACTTGTATACAGTTATGCGAAAAAAAATGTCTGATCCCGTTCTCCAAAAATTTGAATTATACTTCTAAAGTTGTTAAAGAATTGTGGAATTCTAAAAATTTATAATAATGATAACCCTTTTAACTTGAACCTTTCACACAAAACCTAGCACTCAACCTAAAGGAAAATGATAAAGTGACGACCGAATGCCAATAAATTGTGTGAAAGATAGAATGAAGTTAGGAGAGAAATTTTGAAACTAAAATTATGAGCTTGAACGTTCACTTGTATGCTGCGTACCAGTGTATGTATTCCAAATTTCTCGATGGCGCATATCTATCAAAACTCATACTTAAATGATGTTGATTGGAATACTGCACTTTGGATAGCACGTCTTGCTTGATTTCCTCGAGAGCTACAGTTTTTACAAACTGACAAGTAAAGGGGGTCAAACGGTCTAATTTGGCTTACACATTAGAAACCTTACCTGGTAATCTACAATGTACCCATATTCTATGAAACCTATTCAAAGACCGACTGAGGATATTTACGCATGTTCAGAGCAGTTTTGATTTTTAAAAAATATTATACAAAAATGAAATAATTTAAAATATTACTTTGGCAACAGTGTTTTACATGGAAACCAAATTATTGTCTACTGTATTTTAAAAATGCCTATTTTAAAAATGATACAGGAAAACTACCTTGGATCGAAGATTATATTTTTATTTTGTATCTGAAGAGAAACAAACTTCTTCTGATACTAATGCAATGAAAATCATCGATTAGCATCTTTAAATTCAAAATGCGCAGTATCATTATTAACATCTATTGAATAGCTTTAAACAGGAAAAGGAAAGACAAAGGAATACCCAAAGGCTATTTTTTAAAACTTTTATGACTATTTTTAAAGAACTGTCTCTGGTATTAAAAGAAGTGACCGTATTCAAAAGCAATCACGGTGTCTCCAAATACGTTTGTAGCATTTGTATACAGAATAATAAACCTAAGATTTAACTATTAAAAAGACCCAATAACATGAAGTCCACCGGTCTAAGCATTTGTCAGAACACGCTATAGTACCGTACGTGAAAATCATTTAGCTGGAGACAGATGGAAATATATCGTGGCTAGTGATAGGGCATACATCTTCTTAAGAGACGGCAGATAGAGCAATACTGTAAGAAAAAGGAGATGCATACTGAGTTCCAAGAATCCAAAGAAGTTTCTAGTTAAATATGCCTAATTATTCATTGTTCATGGCACAACGAGAAATTAAAGCTAAGAAAAGTCGTAAATAACATTAAAATCAACTGTACGGATAACCAAATTAATTTTTGAACTTGTTTGTTTAAAATACAATTTATGGATGAAGCCTTCAAAGAGTAGAACTCCATCAAGACGAGGTTAACAGTCCTTTTCCCGAATTTAGACCATGAAGTCTCTTGGAAAAAAAACACAAAAGAGGCAGGCAATTAAGTGAATGCCACCAATGAATACTAGCGCTTTCTGAGAGCAGACCTTAAATAATGAATAGATTATAGAAAGAGGAGTGGATCAGAATTGCAACTCTGAGGCAGGCCAGTTCCAAGAGAAGCGCTTAGAAATACTGTTGAAAACTAAAGCTAGACAGATTGCGTCAGTTAGAACGTTAAAAAAATATTTCCATTTAAAACATTCATCATACTTCAGGCAATTTGTTTTAGGGGCGCATAATTATCGTGTTCTAAGGGTTCGAGCCCGAATATTTTTCAAGTTTCAGTGAGCAGTTTCCCATATTTAAAAAGCATAGAGATTACTAGTCACTATTCGAACTATTAAAAGTATGAAAAAAATCATATTCTAACAATTTTTTCAAGGCGAGCTATGAATGTATTTCGAATTTCTGAATCTGTTATACTTTTTGAATGCTACTGTCTCTCGGTCTATTCTAAAATGTACAACCTGGGCCTGGGTTCACGCTGGAGGTCATCCCGTCTCACCTCTAGTATATATGACCAATTCCTGTTTTCATCTGGAATAGGGACCCCTTTGCTAAAATTCCTCAATAAACAAAAATGGTTTGAAATTATATAAAAAATAAATTAAAATTTTTTCAAGGTTTCCTCATCGGATACAATTCATAAAATATACTTGGAACGAGCTTTTCCATTCAAGTTCTTTCTGGTTTTCGTACGGCAGACTTAAAAAGAACGTTCAGAAAATCTCTAGTGGTTCATGCATTTTAGCTATGGTGATATCTTTGAAAGCCTCTGGCGACAGAAAAGTTTTAAAAGTTTCGTTATCACTATGGGCTATTTAGAGTAGATGTAACAGGTCACACGATGCTGTCAAAACCAAGTGGGTTGCCTTAGTCAGCAAGGAATAGACTCTTTGAAGATAACGTATTTGGTCAGATGCATGGAAGTATTGTATGATACGAACCATTTACAGCCTTTCAAAGTTTTGTAGTATTCGCATAAAGTTTCGAATCATGAAGACAATGATATACGTAATCTAATGTAATCCGTTTGACACGTCGGCTCCCTCTGCTTTCGTGTATCAGCCCTGGCTCTGCGTATCAATTCCTGTATACACAGCCGAAGGTTAACTTCCCGTGTTCGGTGAAATGTCATTTTTATAGGCCTGGGCGCCCGCCGGACAGTACAGATCTGTCGACAACTGGGCAACCTTGGGCTCCTCGTAATCTAATGTAATGAAGTCCTCCTAATAAAGTTTTGAAAAGAGAAAAAAGTCGTGAAACTACCATTCATAGTCATAATGAGACATCAAATGCTGAGGAAAATGCGTATCGCATAAGTGAAAAGAAATTTAAAATTATCTGAAACAAAGAAGTATTTGTAAAATAGAAATTTTTTCTTTAATATGGGGATTAATTTGCGAATTAATGTCCTTCAAAGTCAGGTTTTTACGTTCCGTAGGACGATAAGTTTGTTTTATCAGTGGTTGTTTCCTCCCAGCTGGCCCCCCATGGCGACTTGTGGCAACGCGTGGAGCGCCTCGGCGGACTGGATGAAGCCGACCTGAAGACGGTGGTTCGGCAGATAGCGTCTGCCCTCGAGTTCATGCACAGCAAGGGACTCGTCCACAGAGACGTGAGGGCGGAAAACGTCCTGGTGTTCTCCGAGGACCTAAGCCGTGTCAAACTGACGGATTTCGGACTGACGAGGAGGACAGACACCTTGGTCAAAAAGAGGACTCGCTCGTTGCCTACATGCCCGCCTGAGATATGGGAGGCAGTACACCTAGAAGGGTGAGTATACAAACTCATGATCATTCAGCCACTTTCATTTAGGACCTTTATCGCTGGTACGAGGGACCATTTGTCAATAACTTTAGTTGCATTATTTACCTTACTAGAGAGTTAAAGGAAAAGTCCAGTGAGTTCGGAGATTATCTCCTCTTAACACGATGAGAGTTCTCGTTATATACCCCCCCCCCAAAAAAAAAAAAACTATATAGTATCAGTTGATGCGTTTTATTCTCTCATGCATTTTATTTGCACTTGTCTGTAAAATCAGTATACTATTGATTTATTTGAATGAACTACGCGTGGATTTACTGCAAGATCAGAGCGTTAGTACTAAATATTTTTCTCACTTTAAAAATATTCCAATAGGTACCTCGCTACAGTTATAAATATGCAATGGGTGATATAGTAATTTGCTAGAATGATGTTGCGCACCCTCTTCACAGCAATGAGATTTGATGCTGGACTCAATCAGACCAAATATGAGTCGCTTAATTAGAATAAGTCAATAAAAATTTCAGATATTTTAGATGGGCGTGACACGAAGAATAGAAACTACCAATCACTGAAACTTAAAGTACAAGGTGGAAAAAAGAGTTGCTGGAGTTTATTTTAAGCTACACCAGAATTTTCATCTTGTGTTTGAGTTGTTTTCTCAGCATTACTTTCTGGTGTCCCCAGCGCACGTTTCAACCGTAGAGCTCCAGAGGACGATAACGTCAACTTCAAACAGCCTTTCTCTTTCTCCATGTGCACAACTTTTTATAACAGAACTGCATTAAGCGAGATTTAACATATTTATTTATCTATAGTATTTAAAACACTTCAAACGATTGTTCGTCGACTGTAAATATTTTTGCATACTTTTTTTTAAACTCGAAAATAATTTTTATATCCCTTGTGTAACGAATTCGATCCGATACTCGATAAGACCGTTAGTATCGGAAACGACTGCTGACGGGAAATCTGAAGAATAATTAAAAACCGTTTCAGAAAGCTGTTTTTCTTGCTTCGTAAACTTTTCAAACTTAAGATTTCCTGGATGAAAATCTTAAGTGATTTTCAGTGTGCTGCTTCCAGGCACAGACCTCATGGATGACATCCGTTTGAAACGTGTCAGATCGGTCCATTTCACTCTGCCCTGTGACGATATGGACAGTTTATCCCAAATAGCTGAACAGAGATTAATTCAAAAATACGGAGTTTAGGGTTTAAACAACAAAAGATTCAATTATGTACACTATATACAATTAAAGTACATGAAATATTACAGTCATAACCGCCCTAAGGCACCGGGGAGTTAGGATTCTTCCCCAAACAGTCGGAGTCCACCGACTACTTTAAACAGCACTAAGCCCCGGGATTCAAGTTCCCAAAAAGAAATATAATCTGGCCCAAGGCCGCAGGTATCAAACCTTCTAAGAGTAGATCTCAAGTCTCTCTGACTCTTTTTCTGTCCGAGGTTCTCCACGAAACTTCTAAGCACCTCTCTGGAACATATTCCGTCCTATCACACGTTGGTTCATTTGCTTGGACGCTGATTTGTTGAAACCAGTGATATCAGCTACTTCCAAGGTTCGAGAATTTCCCACGCAGAGCGACGAACAGAGCCCTTTGTACGTGAAGAATGTCCGACTGTCGGTGTATGGCCTTTGTCGCAAGGTGACACCCTCTTGCCAGTGGACAAGGAGAGGAGCTATGCCCCTTAGCCCGGGCGATGACCATCACTCACTTAGTCCGACATCAGAGGTCAACCCTCTTCACGCCCCCCCCCCTCTGTTAGGGCAGCTTACAGGCAGCTCTCGGGATAGTGACACATCACATACATTCAAACGGCTGACTGCCTGAAGAATTTTCTATTCTTCACAGCCCTCAGTGGTGGCGAACACTGGTATGTGACGTTAGTGTCAATTGTAAACGCCTCGGAGAAACGACAATGCAAACATTGATGAGTAGATTCCTTAAAAGCATGAACATAGGACTGTGGGCGCGGTGGCCGAGTTGGCAAGAGCAGCGGGCCAGTGATCTGAATGCCCGTGGTTCAATGCTCGTCGCTTGCAAATCCACCGCCGTGTTCACTAATGTGGCCGGGGCAAGTAATATAGGGCGTGGCTCCAATGTCCTCCAAGTTCTCAAATTTACCTCTGGAGGTGCGAAGTCAAGTGTTCCGGTTTCGTCACTTGACTCGGTTCAAAATTACGGGACCCGTCATTTAGCCAAGTCGGACTCCGACCCTTGTGGTGCTAATTCAAAACAGGAGCCTCACCTTCACGCCCATAGCCTTCGGGACTTGATTTGATGTTGCTGTCGGTCAAGAGGCATAAGCAACAACAACAACAACAGTGATGATCGACTGGTATTGAAACATATTTTTTTAACTGCCCTTCGTACCAGAGATAGAAATTTTTGACTCGGGTATCTTTTTCGTTCTGGAAAAGAAACGCAGATGGTATTTTAAAATTTGAATTAAACGGGGAGAAAAAGTGGGTAGACTGTGTTTTAAAGAACACATCGTTTCATTCGCTGGACGACATTTCTAAAATAAGTTTAATTTTTTTTAATCTTTCCATCCAAGTCGAAAATCCTTGGGAAAATTTTCTCTGTGGGTTAATATATAGAGCTGAGCGAATCCAAAAGGCCCAGAAGCCTTCAACTCATCATTTGAAAAGTTTAATTTTTGTTCTTTAAACAGCTTTGCTTGAGCAACTCCTCCAAGAGATACTCTTTACTGTTTAGCGAAGACCTCAAAATATGGCATTTAATGCATGACCGATTGTTCAAGATAAGCCGTAGAAATGCAACGCATTGGGTAATGTGTGCTGAGTTCTCAAACAATGGTCTGCATATCAGAGAAAGCGTGCTGTGGATTCGAATACTGTGTGAACATGGGTGTTGGTAGTCGTTAGAAATGGGATTTCAAATGCTAGTCTTTTTAGCGCTCATGTTGCAAAAGATGACTGTAGCACTTTAAATGGACCAATCAACGTTGATAGATCCACCTCGTTGGTACTAGGTTCCACAATGTTGATAGACCCCCCTCGAACACGTTTGGAACGTTGAACCTGATTCTGAACAAACTGCCCTTTTACGGAAATCCATCTCACCAATATTCTTGGAAAAATTCCTTCAGGCGCATTTAAAAGATCTGGAAAAGTCCTTCCGAGACAAACTATATACTGTGAGAGACAAAAAGGGTGAACCTACTTCAATAAAATTATATCATAATAACTTTCGATTCAGGTAGAGCAGGTTTCAGGATAGCTATGGTACTTTAGTGAGTGTATGTAATTTTCCGCGAAATCAATCAACCAAGATGAAATCCTACAGAAATCAGAGAGTTCACAAAAATAGCTATGCTAATGGCAGCCTCCTTTTTCGAGACTGGGAAAAAGATGTGATCAGTACTCAATATCAGATACTTCTAGACATTATTAAAACATATTTCTGGGTTCCTCTTTTAAGTTCAGTAAATACGATAAAATGCGCAGTCTTTAGCATATTTAATTTCTTATTTAAGTGCGTATGCTAAAAGTTATGAAAACAATAAACGTTTCATGTTGCCGTATTTTAACATTCCCCGAATGTAACGCATGTCTCCTCCAAAAGGGTGGTAATTTACTGTTTATTTTTGCAAAATGTGATGCGAGGCAAAGAGTTGAGTGTCTTTGTCCGTTGCAGCTACAACGTGGAGATCGGCTCTGACGTGTGGCAGATGGGGATGTTCATCTTCGCCGGCCTGCTCGCCCGGTTTCCGTGGGAGAAGGCCGACATCACAGACCCCCGTTTCTCCGAGTTCGTGCAGTGGCAGAAGCGGAAGATCACCCGCACCCCCAAGGACTTCCGGCGCTTCACGCCCAGGCTGCACAGGCTGCTGCGCAGGCTCATGGACCCCAAGCCCTCCAAACGATACGAAGTCAAGGAGGTAATACTTTCCTAGGCATACATTTTGTACGTCCTTTCTGGTTAGATCTCCTTTCCCGAATGGCTGGAAAGGAAAAGGAAAGAGGGATTGTGTTTTAAAATCAGACATCAGCAAAGATACCCACACATAATGAACTGGAAGCCATTTTTTTTCTACATTGGAGATATTAAGTAAGTGTGACTACTAATCCGAGACAACAAGCAGAAAGGCGCGATTCTTTTAAAAAAATAGAGAGCTTGGCTATCCCCGCCTGATCAAACTTCTAAGTAGCAGGGTGAACATTTCCGCAAGAGTACCTTATGAGTGGCATAGTCGTTCTTGGCAATGTGTCAAGTTGCTTCCGACTTGGTCAATGAACAAAATTGAGCGAGAGATATTTTTCTGTTGCATGCACGTGATCAGTATGTTAATAAATCACGACGCCTCAGCCAGAGTATTTTTTTCTTGGTTGGTTGTTGGAATGCACTAAGGTCATTTTTTTTTGCTCCACGAGGGCTAATTTGACCGGAACCTACTGTTTAAAGCCGATTCCGAACGGCTACAAACATCCATGCCAACAGTGGGACTTGAACCCACAGACTATTGGTACCGAATGCCAGAGCCCTAGCCATTCGGTCATCGACCAGCCGTTTTTTTTTTCTTGAAAAATGTTGTTATCCACTCAAGTATGCCTGACTCAAATCTTCGGGCCTCGTTAAAAAAATCGATTTAGATTCCTGGGAATAGAATTATCCAGTTAAAATTAGCTTTCTTTATCAGTATACTAGCGGCCCGTCCCGACTTTGTCCGGGTTGAACAAAAAAAAATACCAATAAATTTCCAGTTGATAGCCAATAAATTGTAAATCTTTTTTTACCTTAATAACCTAAATAATACCTTAAATTAATTTTATGTTAGATAATAATTAAAATAAATTTTTTAAAAGAAAAAAGCGTGCCGGAGAACGGCTAGGTTCGAACCGCTAGCGTCAGAACAGAAGTCCACTGCGATAGCACCACGATAAGGACCGTTGAAATCTTCGGTACAAAAAGCGGTAGAAGACAGTAGCGGAAACAATTGAGATTGTTAGGATTAAGCCCCTAAATTTATTTCTACTGATCAGATATACATAATATATGGCCTATGTCCATCTGGAATAATGTACCTTTCAAACAGTGAAAGAATTTTTCAAATAGGTGCAGTGGTTCTGAAGATTACCTTCCACGTACAAAATCGCTCTCTCTCTTTATATATAAGTATAGATATAGATAGCACCACGCTAAGGATCGTTGAAGACTTCGGCACAAAAAGCGGTAGAGGACAGTAGCGGTAACAATGGAGATTGTTAGGATTAAGCCCCCAACTTTATTTCTACTGATCGGATATACATAATATATAGCGTATGTCCATCTGGAATAATGTACCTTTCAAACAGTGAAAGAATTTTTAAAATAGGTACAGTGGTTCCGAAGATTACCCTCTACGTACAAAATCGCTCTCTCTTTATATATAAGTATAGATAGATTATAGAAGTATAGATACACATTGGTATCTCAAAATTAGAGTAAGAGATGAAATAAAAATACAAAAATAAAAAAAGGATTTTAAGTAAAGAATGTTTTTTTAATTATTTTAAGCACCTAAAATAATATTCAAATTAATATTACGTTACTTAATAATTGTGTGCACGGCCGCCATCTTGGATTTTTTTGCGCCAACTTGGCGTTTTTACCGTGTTTTGAGGAGTGGAAAATTTCTCGCCAATGTGTTTTAAGCGGTGTTTTCAAAACGCTGGACTTTGAATTTTTTTAGCTTTTTTAATAAAAACCACCTGTTTAAATTATGAAACTTATAAAAATTTTTGAAAAATCATTTAAACGTTGGACTTAGATTTATTTTTGGGTTTTTGATTAAAAAACACTTTTTTGAAAAAATCATTCTCAAATATTGGAAATTTTGGGTTTTTCTTTTAGCTTTTTTAATAAAAACGACCTTTTTAAATTGTGAAACTTAGAAATATTTTTGAAAAATCATTTAATCGTTGGACTGAAATTTTTTTTTTGTCATTTTTAATTAAAAACTACCTTTTCAAATTATGATCCATATGAAAAATTTGGTCAAATGAATTTTACTTACAGATAAAATTTCAATGCCATCTATTCAGTTTGCCCTAACTCTTTGACTAATAGCAATGAATCACCAAAATATTATGTGAATATATTGTTAATTAGAAAAAAAAATACAGCATTTTCGTACCACCTAAATAACTTACAAATTAAAAATTATCTAAAATTCAGCTTTGAAAAATGTAAAATAATTATGAACCCATAAATTTATGGTGATTTTTTTTTTTTTTTTTTTTTTTAGGGCATTGTGGTAATGAAATTTTACTTCAGATTTGACCTTAACCAAATATTTGGTGCATACAATAAAATCGGCACAAGGATTATTTGACCATTTATCCTGCTGTGTTGGAAATAAGAAAAAAAAACCTTTTCCTAAACCAATAACTTAACCTTAACTAACTTTTTAACTTAGGTTCCTGGGGAGAGAGAAGTTGAACTTCAGTTATTTAAATTTATTTGTAATCCACTAAAACTTGGAATTTTACTTCAGATTTGACCTTAACCAAATATTTGGTGCATACAATAAAATCGGCACAAGGATTATTTGACCATTTATCCTGCTGTGTTGGAAATAAGAAAAAAAAAAACTTTTCCTAAACCAATAACTTAACCTTAACTAACTTTTTAACTTAGGTTCCTGGGGAGAGAGAAGTTGAACTTCAGTTATTTAAATTTATTTGTAATCCACTAAAACTTGGAATTATAAAATATTTTAAAATATATTGTATTTAAAATGTATACTGTATTTTACATTTTACGAAAAAATGATGGCAGATAATTTTTACTTCAATTAAATGAAATGGTGTATCATTATAGTATACTAATTGACAATCGATAAACAAAATTAAAAGCAACTTAATTTTAATAAGTTAACAACAAACTGATAATGGATTCAAAAATTTTCAACAAAAAGACTCTTAGTTTTAAAAATAATTTACTCTTTTGAGTATAGTCAATTTGACTCAGATATCCAGGTCAAGGCCAAGATCTGACCTAAAATTATTATACTGTAATTAAAAGATCACATCAGAAATAACTGTTTGATCTTAAAATTAGAGAATTTGACATTGGGTTATTTTTACCAGAACGCAATAATTATCGCCATGCGAAATGCGCCAAACCCTGGCGGAAAAATCCAAGATGGCGGCCGTGCACACAAATCTAGAGTATCCCCCCTAACTTTATTTCTACTGATCAGATATACATAATATATAGCCTATGTCCATCTGGAATAATGTACCTTTCAAACAGTGAAAGAATTTTTCAAATAGGTGCAGTGGTTCCGGAGATTACCCTCCACGTACAAAATCGCTCTCTCTCTTTATATATAAGTATAGATATGTAAGTAAGCTTAAAAGTAGATACACTTTAGTAGCCACAAAAATTCTCTGAAATTTCAATTACGGCAATTATGAACGGATTTCCCTTTTCTTGTTGGTTCTCAGACACAAGAATAAAGTATGCTTTACGAACAAGTGTCATCTCATAAATGAAATTAAAGGCACTATTTCAGCGATGAGTACTGATGACCGAATACCGGTGAACCTCCAGTTTTACATACAATAAACGATTTTGTTAAAATATATTGAATTTTAAGCCATCTGACACCTAATCGAAAAGATCGTACGTATCGCTGAATCGAAATTATCATCTGATGAGTACTCATCATCGTTCTTGACAAAAAGTCAAAATGCTTTCAGATCATTAGTCGGTCTTTTTTTAATCACCTCTATCCAACAACGAACTGTTAAAATCCTCAACGAACCTTCATACAAATTATTAACAGAATAAGGCGAAAATAAAATATCTCTGTAGTAAGCAGTCTACGCAGAAAAAAAAATCCATACCATCTTTAACATGTGCTTATGATGTTTAAGTATATATGTTTAAGTCCTTTTTCGCATATAAGAATGTACAGTTCTATGCATATAGATTCTTCCAAACGGTTTCAACAGATTTCAAAATCATTTTTTCTTCTTCTTTAGGTCTACAAGTACCTTGGCGATAAGTGGTTGATATGTCGCAGCCCGCGAGTCACAACAATAGTCAATAAAGCAGACGTCACAGAAGCCCAACAACAACAGCAACAGCAGTACCTTGGCGATGCTCTGACAGCCCTGAGCCTGAACCCAAAGCAGCATGAAAAGCGCTTCACCGGTGGAGACTGGGCATACGATGACTCAGACTCCAGCTAGCTGCGGTCAACATTCATTGGGAGCGAATACTTAAAACCGGCCATCACCACAATGAACCAATCTCTTGCTGAGAACTCTCGTTCAGCAAACCGTAGAAAATCTTGTCGTAGAAACTTCGTCACCTCCTCTTGTTCTACCAAGGGAAAGACTGAAATGCCTGAGACACAGTTCAAACAGTTGTGGGAGATATGCTGTGTGATCACTATGTGCTTTCTTGAGGCGTGTATGATCATTTGTGCACTCGCATACGAGCACACCTAATTGCTTTTATTCGCAGATTTATTCTTTTAACAAATACTTGAAGTGAATTTCCGTCACTTCAAAGCTAATGTATTTGGAACAGGATATCCATCTCTTTGGTATCTTTTTTTGTTTTTCTTTTCCTGGATGCCGAGCTTGTTTAATTGAGGGGGGGGGGGATAGTTATTAACGCACCCAGGTTCAAATTCATTTTTGGAATGACATATGATTACGTTTGATTAGGGATACTGAATTTTCACTAAGATATAATATGTACGAAATAGAACATTATATCGGAAACTAAACAGGACGTCGTCTAAAAATATCCCTGCAACATGAAATAGATTGAGCAAATAACCTTCTTCCCATATGGAAAGAGAATGAATACAAATTACCCGAAAAGTACCACTAATCTCGTAATCTAACATGGAATCCGTTCCAAATTCTGAATACTTCAGTTTTATGGTATCAAGGCCCTATATATATATATATTTTTTTTTTGCATTATCCACGCAGATCCTTCAACAAGCACGATTAATCGATAGTTCAGTGCTAACGAGATGGGACATAAATGATTCAAGATTACCGGAGAGTAATTTTTTTCCTACTTCAAGTGGCGGGTGAGAAACAATATTGTAAAGCTGAAAATAAAATACCATTTAATTTAAAGATTGAAAAAGAAGCTTATGATTTAAGTTGTTATTTGATGCTGTTTTATGTTATGTATAAATTTTTCTGATTTAAGAGTGAGCAGTTGACACATTTTGAAAGCATAAATGTACAAAATCACAGAGATATTTTCACTGCAGTGTACCTTAGCTGTTACAGTCCTTTCCTCTCCCGTAAATGTTCACATATCTCCTATTAGTGGAATTTTTCTGTACAACTGAACATAACTATTCTAAGAGATATCTTTTACTACTAAATATGTATATGTATACATGTATCTATGCATTCTCTTCACGTACAGTAATGTTTAAAAATAGTTTTTTCTCTTTAGATAACGTTCGAATAATTTATTTATCATAGCCGGAAGGTTGTTTCGTTAGTTAACGTATGTGTGAGACTACAGAAATATAGCATTTAAAAAATATATATTTATGATCTGCATAGATGTATCGGTTTGAGTCTTTATTTTGTTAGCATTTTAAAAAACGAAACAACTGCCAGCCCAAGTTCCAGTGGCGTAGCGAGCATAACTGGCACCCGGGGCACGATACCTTTTTGACGCCCCCCCCCCGAAAAATATATAGTAATATAATATATATACCCTATATTGGCGCCCCTCTGCGAGTGGCCCCCGGGGCATGATAGACCCCCCCCCCCCTCGCTACGCTACTGCCAAGTTCTGATCCAATTCAGTTCGTATGAAGTACAACTTTGTGAATTCAGTCATCTGGTGTTATGACAACGAATCTTTAACGACAAATGTAGGAATATTCGTTTAATCCTCTTGTTGGGCTCTATGAAGAGTAAATGTTACTTCTCATGCTGAGATTATTTGATGTTTGGACACCTGAACTGGCAAAATGACATTTAAAAGTGAGGATTTTTTAAAAAAAAAATTTTTTAGTAAGATAGATCTTCTATTTGAAAGTTACCTGAAGAGAATGAGCATTGAAATGTCTTAACAGTGGAAAGTTGGTTAAATAACTTTAAATTAATTGGATGGAGAATCGTCGCGAATACAACAATCAAAGATAATATCTTACGATAGCTATCTCATGCAGCACAAATAACTACAGAAGATTACTCATAATATAGATATTATCGGGTTTCTTAGATGATAGTGATACCTGATATTAAGTGCTCTTTGTTATCACACGAGTTTTAAAACAATCCATTTTTTGTAAAATTTGAACGCAGAAAAAGTTGTTGCTATACAATTTACCTTATTATTAAGCTTTTAACTGTTTGTAATAATTTTAATCTTATAATTTTCAATACAGCCAATGATACCTAAGATATGGTTGAGTTGCAAGAAACATTTTCACAAACACTAAGTTAGTTGAATATGGATACAAAGAGTACAATGAAAAGGATATTTATTTTTGGAAATAAATTATTTTCCAGGGATGACAACGAAGATTATTTGTGGAATATATTTGTTAAAAAACTGAATCCTTATAAACTTCAGTGTGTTTGAAAAAACAAGCAAGCTATAAAGGAATGACTTTAAATGAAAAAATTGGTGAAAAACGCATAAAATTATACAGATCAAAGCACTTGCGTAAAATTTGGTAGCGGTCCACTAGAATGTGAAACTTACTTTTCAATACTGTACACTCTAATGTATAAAGAGATTTGAAAGTTAAAATAAAATGAACTACTTTTTGAATGACGAGTCTTTTTTGTTAATTATTCTCTTGACAAATTTCTTTAATATGATGTACTATAAAATAACACTTTGCATGCAGCAAAATTTGGCTTTTGTAAGGATATACAGTGATTTCCGCTTATAAGAATCACATTTGTTATTACTGTTTTTGATTCTTATAAGCGGTTGATTCTTATAGCCGAAAGTTAGGTTTTTGGATACACGCACACATATACATATATTAGATAATTTAAAATACTCTTTAATTTACATTAATTATCTGAAGGGGCAGAGATGCCCCTGAAACAAGATAATAGGACAGTTTTTAGCTAAAGCGTTTACGAGGAAACTGATGTGATGCCTAACAAAGAAAGGGATGCATTTTACGACTGTATTCCATCCCAACGTCTTATCAGTCATTCTTTTTAAAAAGTAAAGAAAGAACTTCGTGTCTTTTGAGGGTTTAAGTGGCTTTTTTGTAAAAATGAAAGGTTTGGTTTGATTTGGAGCGCTATGGTCAACTTCTGCCACACGAGGGCTAATTAGACCGGGAACTACTGCTTAAAGTCGATTCAGGCTACAGACATCCTTAAAGGCTACATACAGTCCGGTTCAGGCTACAGACGCTTAAAGGCTACAGACGTCCATGCCAGTAGTGGGACTAGAACCCACATACTCTGCTACCGATGCCAGCGCCCTGGCGGAAAAGTGGAAGAAAAGCGAAGATTGTAAGCTGATTCTTAAAACTGGTGGATTGATTCTTTAAAGCGAAAATTTTAACATGGAAATAATACTTTTGCTTTTGTTCTTGCAATGATTCTTATAACCACTGACCACTATAAGCGGTGGTTACTATACTAATGTATTCTACTTGTTAAGGTATATCCACACTTGTGCGCTTTAGCGTTAGCTTTCGCTTTCAACGTGACGCAAGGAGAGAGGAATGTGAGGCATGCGAGAGGCAACACAAAATTCCAGGATTTGGATAGCGCGTGCCTTATCGCAAGCATATCCTACCCGAGTGGATTTTCGAGCGTCATTCCATGCGCTTTTCTATTCTGCAAGGCAGTTTTCAAGTCAGTGTTCAGAATGTCTCAGTCTTCGGAAGAAATTTCAAATTTTATTGAAGATTATAGAAATTTACCAGCATTGTGGGACATCAACCAATCCGCATACACAAATAAAATTATTAATACATTTAAAATAATTATTTAATAATAATATACAGGGCATTAAATTATTAATGTTTATTGCTTTAAAATTAAAACTAAATGTCTTTTTAAACAAAGCAAATTGAAAAAAAATTTGAAAATTTGTACTATATCATTGAAATTTCCTTTTTGAAATACAGAGAGAAGATTTCAAAAATACGCATCAGCTAATTTGTTATTATAAAAATACTGAATAAAAAATTCCCCATAACTTATCATAGGAATTGAATACCCACTTTGAAAAAAAATAGATGTCTTAGTATTATAAAAGCAGGTTACAATCTGAATTTGCGTTTTGCGTGATGCAATTTTTCCCCCCATGTCATGCATTGCTTACATCCAAATGCGCAACATCTTGCACATATCATTTCCATTTGAAGCTAAATATCATCGACACATTTTAAATGTAGGCATTCCTCAGTCGATCATGGTTTTTTCGTCGTGTTCTTCATTTAACCCCATGTTAAAGAAAGATTAACGGTTTTCATTAATTACAAAATATAACTTCTTACATACGTAGGAATTTTTCTTTTTATTACATATGAAAATTCAAAAAAAATTCTTCATGGCCCGTTTTTCTCGGAAAAAAAGTAACTGTCCTTTTAGTTCTTTACTTTAAATTAAAGAGATATAGTATGAATAGCTAACGATTTTTCTTGAATTTTCTGTATACTTCAAAATATAAACGATCTTTTTATTCAGAAATAAATTAATAAACCAGTGTAATTTTACACTATATATTTATGAGATAGAATTTTAATAACAAGCAACATTCTGCCGTTTTCTATTCTTAGTATTTGTTTGGTTTTATTACTTCATAAACAAAGCCATAAATTGCAGTTCTATTTCTGATAACTTGGCATATAACAAAACAGGTCTTCTCTGTATTCCATATCATCAGTTATTATTTTCTCTATGAAACTACATTGATGTACAACCTACGTGTATAAGAAAATCCATCTCTAATCGATTACTGAGGTATTATATAAAAAATAGTATATTTATATTTACATTTATTTTTTAGTCTTATTTAGATCATTAGGCCTTGGTTATCTGGTATGAGTGTCAATGGGCTGTCGTGAGTGGTGTAACGTTCTCATCAAATGAGCACACAAGAACATATAATATGTACATCCTTTATATACAATTACTAGCTGAAGTCCCGGGATTTTAAGAATGTTGTTAACCAAAATCAATTTAAAAATTAACACAGTATAAATAACATAAAAAATATATGTGAAATGTTATACACGTCTCAGAATTTCAGCCTTTCATCATTGTAATACTAAAGTCTGAAAAGTAAAAATGTCAAATTCTCTAATGTTTGTTAACCAAAATTAATTTAAAACTAAGCACAGTATAAATAACAGAAACGTTAGCTTCATGCGCGAGCATTATTTTCTTATGCTTTTTTTATTATTATCTTTATAATAGCTTTATTTTCATATGCTTTTAAACAACTATCGTTTTTATTCATATTATGAATAAAAACGATACCTTGTGAAATCTATAAATATATAAATTTATAATAAACTCCTCAGAATTCAGCTAGAATTAGCCTTTCATCATTGGCGTAAAAAAAGCTGCAATTACAGGTTCAGCAGAAATTTCCAATAGAACAATGATATGACTGCAGCGTTGCCTCTTAAAAAATGAAGTGTTTGATTGAGGGATGCAAACCATTCAACTCCTCTCCACATTTAACTCCTATAAACATCCTCTACATATTAAATTCCTTTTCTCTCCATAATAAACTCCTCAGAATTTTCGTACATTCAGCCTTTCATCATAGTACCACTAAAAACTGAAACATACTCTCCAGAAATATAAATTTATTAATTTCAATAATTAAACACAGACAAATGTATAAATTACGCAAAAGTTTTTAACCAACATTTGAATAATTCGTAAATGAAAAAGCATATGCAAATAAAGATAAGAACTTCCGGAATCGAAATTAATTACCCTTAATTTTTAATTAATAAAAAACCAACATAATATGAATAAAAACGATAGTTGTTTAAAACCATATGAAAATAAAGCTATTATAAAGATAATAATAAAAAAAGCATAAGAAAATAATGCTCGCGCATGAAGTTAACGTTACGATATAAAGATAGTAATAATAATATAAACCGCGTGCATAAAATATTTAGCTTTTCAAGCGAAATAAATTATTTTTTAGAAAAAAACTACTTTTAATCGAGAAATTAAATACATTGCACAAAATTTTGATTTTACCAACTTTCCACCCTACAATTTACACCCTACTTCTTTTAAATAGGGTGTAAATATAAAGTTTTAACAGCCAATTGAATGCGAGTTAAAAACGATTGTTGTTTAAAATCATATGAAAATTACGCTTATTATAAAGATAATAAAAAAAAAGCATAGGAAAATAATGTGTGCGCATGAAGTTAACGTTACGATATAATGTAATATATAGTGTAACAGCTTACAAATTGTTGTTTTTTTATTAATTAAAAATCAACGGTAATTAATTTCGATTTTTGAAGTTCTTCAGACCCTCGGCTGTTTTTAAAGACGCCTGTATGTAAAATTTCACGATCGTTGCTCCTAAACTGTGGATTTCTATACAATTACAGAGAGACAAACATTCATTTTTATATATTAGATTCTGGTTTAATATATAACTTGAAACTTTTTGATTTTATTTATTTTTATCTTTTCGCACGCTGTTTGCCAGCTAACCCTAACGTGGACGCCATATTCAGAGGGGTGATTCCACAAAGTGTAACAGCTTACAAATTGTTGGTTTTTTATTAATTAAAAATCAACGGTAATTTCGATTTTTGAAGTTCTCCAGACCCTCGGCTGTTTTTAAAGACGCCTGTATGTAAAATTTCACGATCGTTGCTCCTAAACTATGGATTTCTATACAATTACAGAGAGACAAACATTCATTTTTATATATTAGATTCTGGTTTAATATATAACTTGAAACTTTTTGATTTTATTCATTTTTATCTTTTCGCTCGCTGTTTGCCAGCTAACCCTAACATGGACGCCATATTCAGAGAGGTGATTCCACAAAGTGTAACAGCTTACAAATTGTTTTTTTTTATTAATTAAAAATCAACGGTAATTAATTTCGATTTTTAAAGTTCTTCAGACCCTCGGCTGTTTTTAAAGACGCCTGTATGTAAAATTTCACGATCGTTGCTCCTAAACTGTGGATTTCTATACAATTACAGAGAGACAAACATTCATTTTTATATATTAGATAATACAAATTATATATATATATATATATATATATATATATATATATACACACACACACACACACATATATATATATATATATATATATATATACACACACACACACATATATATATATATACACACACACATATATATATATATGTCGGACGCGGGTGCTTCACGCCCGATCTATTTAACACATCATTCCAAATATCCTATTAATCATTTTGCAGTCCGTGGTCCGATGGCGAGGCAATATAGAATCCAATCTCAAATACAGTGACGACAACTCCATTATCATTTACTAACATATTTATTAAATCACTTAACGACTCTCAGCTCCATAACTAAAAGATATGGCTTCCCAATCCCATTAAAATCTGTGCGCCTTCAGCACACATCTTTTCCATTCCCTAGTTATCCATGGCTCTGGCGATTTTTCTTTGTTTCAACGTTAAAACCAACGCTCAGTGACGCTCATTACTTATGCGTGATGTCATATCGTACATGTTCTTTTTTTGCTAAACTCAGCATTTCCTTTCTCTTCGACGATCAAACCACAGATGCGCCAAGATTATATAATGAAAAGGGGAATTTCCCTTTAGAATCTGTGGTTCTTCGGAGATTGAATCAAGCCGGCCCATTAATTCCATTTTCACTGCAATACATACGCCGCTTATTTGAACTCCCAGACTTTTTAATTGTTAAATCCTATATTTTAATAACTAAAATCCCATTTTAAGGTCGCGTGATCGCCCCCCATATTTAAGCCTCACAACTTCCCCCCCCCGTCCCCCTGAAGGCGTGCACACAAGGAGTAGCTAATTCTCTGCAGCACGTCCTCAGAAGAGAAAACACAAAATTCAATTTCAAAGATTTTTTCTAACCCACAGGAAAATATGCTGAGTTGGGACGTCTCCCACCCAACAAAAATTAACTAATAACCCTAGCTACTGAAACTCATCATCATCTTGTTAACCCATTTAAACAAACTAAAATTAAATTACATTTACGATTAGAATAGGGCGATCGTTCTCCTGCAGGCGTGCACACAAAGAATGGCCAGTTCCCTGCAACACGTCTCCAGAAGAGAAAAACAACTAAAATTAACTTAATTAATCATCAACTGAAAATTGCCGTGCAGGGCGGATCCTTCCCCACACAACAAACTCAGAGAAACCCAACTAATTTATTCTCTTTTACGACTTGATTCAACCACATCAAAATTAACTAAATTTTCCTAAATATTTGACATCTAATTTAAAAAACTAAAATTAATATTCTTATTTACTATACTAAAGTCGTGCACCTAACCCCATGGAGCTGAGAAAAACACAAGTTACATAAATGTCTCCATTTGAGACAGAAGTTGACACAGAATGACTTAAAATATTATGACAACAATAACACAGCAGTAATTATTAAACTATCAAAATTAATTGTAAAAGAATATTACATCAACATTATTAATAGAACACTAAAATTAAATTTAATAAACACAAAATATAACTTGAACTTGTAAGAAAATGGTAAATAAAATTTCTGTGAACACCCACACTATCCTTTTTAGCTCAAGAAAAACAAACCTTGTGCCGAAGCACCTTGAGTCCATCACCTAGAAAATGAGTCCTGACTTTAAAATTGGCAAAGTTCAGAGTTCTTGAAATATTTACAGTTCTTGTAAAAAATTGGGGTGTCACAAAACTTCATACAAAATAATTTTATTTATAACACTATTATTAGAATTTAAAACCCTTCCTCAGATGTCTGTTATGGTGGTCAAACTCCACAACAGCAGTGGGAATTTTATTAAGAGCTTTCAGCGTATCATCGGGGATACCTGATTCCTCCGAAACTTCAAATTTGACACAACAAATCATTAGTGAAAAACATAACCCTAATACATATTTCAAATTCTCTAATATTTCAAAAATTTTTCGTTTTCACCATGATGTACAAAATATTATACCTCTGAGTTTTACAAAATAATGAAGCATGTCTTTACACTCATGCTTATCTGAAAATTACAGGGAGACCTCCAAAAACTAGTAAATGAAGTGGCGACCAAAAACACACAAGAAATGAATATCAAATTATTAACCAAAAGCACAATAACAATTTTAAAAGATCAACTTTAAATGATTATACTCAAAATACACAATATTTACCAATATGAAAAAGGCAATTAAATCATTGAGGTATGAAATTAACTTTCAATACAACACTTTCGTATACATTTTAATACCATAAACTTTTCATTTCATTCAAAAACCAATTTTAAAACCTACTCAAGTTTGAAGAAGACATGGTTGAACTCATGCTTGTTCTGCTTCTAGACTCAATTTGATAAAATATGTCAACATATTCACATTTTGATCAAAACTCACAATTGTACAAATTTCAAAAATTAAAACTTCAGATCTTACATCATTATCAATACAACTCAATTCCCTACCTCACAAATATCATATATCAAATAAATTTATATCAATACACTAAAAAATACACTTATAAAATTATATCTGAAAATTTCAATTATTATACAGGCTTGAGTACCCACTTTCAATGTATAGAAAATCAAACACACATTATTAAATCAATAAACTTTAAAAAATATTTACAAAATAACGAGACTGCCAACAGCAACAAAACCAAAATGGACAATTTAACTTTAATATGTTCTAAAATTTTCCAATAATTATACCAAAACTCATAAATTTTCAAAACATAATGAAATTACAATTTTCAAAATTTTACCAATATTTGTTACTAATATTCTGCTATCTAGCTTTCCCCCCTCCCCGAAAACCAAATAGGATTGACTGGAATGATCATCCCCAGAAAACAATTTTTAACATGTACTTAATTTTAACAATATTAAAATTTTCATTTCTTTATACCAATAGTTTCAAATTGTGAAAACATTTTCTACTGAATTTTAACTTTTGTATTTTAAACACAATTTCCAAAATTTACACAAAATTTTCCCATTTTACATATAATAGTTACTTATTTCAATTTTCATCAATACAATTTCAATTTTAAAATTTTAATACTTTAATGTCAAAAATAATTTACTTCTTCAACTTGTACAATTGCTAATTTAACCAATTTAGTAATTTTTTTATATTTCTCATTTTTAACAACATTTTTTCAGAACCATTTTTCAGAACACATCTTTTCCATTCCCTAGTTATCCATGGCTCTGGCGATTTTTCTTTGTTTCAACGTTAAAACCAACGCTCAGTGACGCTCATTACTTATGCGTGATGTCATATCGTACATGTTCTTTTTTTGCTAAACTCAGCATTTCCTTTCTCTTGGACGATCAAACCACAGATGCGCCAAGATTATATAATGAAAAGGGGAATTTCCCTTTAGAATCTGTGGTTCTTCGGAGATTGAATCAAGCCGACCCATTAATTCCATTTTCACTGCAATACATACGCCGCTTATTTGAACTCCCAGACTTTTTAATTGTTAAATCCTATATTTTAATAACTAAAATCCCATTTTAAGGTCGGGTGATCGTCCCCCATATTTAAGCCCCCCATATTTAAGCCACACGCCTGTCGGCTCTTGACAGGCGTGTGGTTTGCATGTTCTCAGATTAATTCGAAGTCATCATGTTAATTCTGGTGGCGAGTGGTAAGTAGTCTAAATCCAATAAACAAACATAGTTCCAACTCAATCAAGCCAATTTATTTCACCTTCCAGCAACCACTGATCCAAGTAGCGCATATTTGAGCTCTCGCCATTTTCAAATTATGGACCGAGCTGACACGCGTCCACTAGCAATGAATTAAATCCCGCCGTCTGATTAAACACTATTGTTTTTCTGCCATCCAAAGCCACCGCGCATGCCCACATGATCTCTGTGACGCATACACCGGCGATGAACCATGGGTGTGGCTACAGATGTCAATCAATCCAAAGGGAATTTCCCCGATTTCTCTCGATGTATTTCGAACCAAGATATGAGAATAGTGGCGAATTACGCCACGACAATAAATTAATTACTAAGCCCCCTTTAAATTTAGAATAATTATTTCGTTCCCGCTTAAGTCCGACATATATATATATATATATATATATATATATATATATATATATATATATATATATATATATATATATATATATATACACATATATATGTACATAGATTTATATACATAGATATATACATATATATATATACAGTCGAACCTCCTTATATCGAACTTCCCTATATCGAAATTTTCTATATATCGAACTCTTAGCGAATCTCTATGTTCATTACATAGAAAAATTGCTTCTATATATCGAAAAAAATCTCTATATATCGTAATTTTTTTCAAGACAAATTGGGAGATTTTATTCCACTTTAGAATAAAATCTCCCAATTTTTGGCATTTGAAACAATACGTCGTGGACTTCAATTCGCGGAAAATGTCCCTGATGAAGTTTTTAGTGGACTGAATAAATACGAACATTTCTTTGAACTTTCCGCAAAACTGGCAGTTCAGCAAGATATTCGTAGTTTTTTTTAAAGAATGTAATTGTGATCATTGTAACCACTGTCTGCATTATTGTTTTTTTTTAAGATATGTAGTACTCAATAACTCTTTCATATTAATTCATTTTTTAGTTATTAACTTTCATTTAATCTGATTCGCATATAAATTAGAATTAGAGTTTCGTGTACAAAAATTAGCTTTAATTTGTTTAGGAGAATTATGATAAAACTAAGCTCAATTCTATATATCGAAATTTCTATATATCGAATTATTTTCCTGCAATTTGCTACTTCGATATATGGAGGTTCGACTGTATATATACACTCAAGAGCCAAAACATTATGACCACCTGTCAATAACGAGTTGGTCCACCTTTGGCGCGCAACACAGCTTCAACCCTCCTTGGCATGGATGCCACAAGTCCTTGGTAGATGGCCGGAGACAGATTGTACCAGATGTTTAAGGAACGGTCACGCAAATCCGAGATATTGCGAATTGGTGGTCTTTGAACTCTGAGCTGCCGTTCCATGACATCCCAAATGTGTTCTATCGGATTGAGATCCGGTGAGTGAGGCGGTCAGGACATTAACTGGAATTCAGCATCATGTTCCTGGAACCACTCCAACACAATTTTAGCCTTGTGACACGGGGCGTTGTCCTGTTGGAACATTCCATTTCCACCTGGAAAAACGGAGGACATGTAAGGGTGCAACTGGTCCGCAATGATGTTCAGATACCCTGTAGCATTCATGGTCTGCTCTACCACAACCACGGGTCCCAGATACGCCCAAGAGAACGTACCCCAAAGCATAATACCGCCACCACCGGCCTGTGTATGACCTACTGTACATTGAGGGAGCAACATTTCGCCTGGAAGACGGCGTATCCTGACACGGCCATCAGCGTGATGAATGACAAACCGTGATTCATCGGACCAGACAACTCTCTCCCACTGATCCATGGACCAGTCACGATGTTCCCGGGCCCAGCGCAGGCGCAGTTGGCGACGACGCTTGGTCAGCAAAGGCACACGAGTGGGACGTTTGCTACGTAGCCCCATATCCAACAGTGTCCGCTGAACAGTGTGCTGCGATACTATTCTACTTGGCCCTGCATTGAATTGGGCTGTCAGCTGAGCCACTGTCTGGCTCCGGTTTTGTTTCACCATGCGAGACAGTCTCCGACGACCATTTTCTTTGATAGCGTGTGGACGTCCAGCACCATGTCGTCTACTGCTGGTTTCACCGTCATTCATCCACTTTGCATAAGTACTAACAACTGTAGGTCGCGAGCAACCCACGAGTCGTGCAGTTTCGGAAATACTTGTTCCGAGCCTTCGAGCCATTACAATCTGCCCTCTATCAAAGTCGCTTAGATCCGCAGCCTTTCCCATCACACACAGAAGTAAGTGAAAGAATGATTCTTCAGACTCTCCAGCAGCAGTTAAATACCACTTCCACCTGATCGCGTGACTTCCACGTCATCCAGGCGAATTCATTGCAAAATGTAGGGGTGGTCATAATGTTTTGGCTCTTGAGTGTATATATATATATATATATATGAGACCACTTTCCAGTCTTAACTCGAGAGAGTAAGTTGAACTTTTTTCAACTATTATCAGGACAGCTTGCTCTGCCCACATCGGAGTCGCCCTCTGAAAAACAGAGATATCGAACAGTTTAGTGTTCGTACCAATCTCTCTCGCCGAGAGTCAGTTTCAATCTATTCCCCACTCTCACACTGGAACTCCTCGTGGGGTCCAGGGACTAGGACCCAGATGTATCCAATAGGGTCGCAAACTACCCCCTTCAACGGAGTGGTCCCCTTTCTCAGAAAGTGGGATCTGAATAGAAGATACAGTGAAAAGACCGATGACTGGAAATACCTATCATGATGCCATGTTCATGGAACTACTCAGACTCCGAAAGAATCTTGCTGCATTGCTTTTCAATATTATCGTTGAAGGAGGACTGGTGACGCGAGCGGTTGAACGTGGTAGGCAAGAACAGTCCGATTCGATGCAGGGTTCGGGGAACTCTTTGCATTATTGAGATCGCATAAAGTCTTTCAATGGAATTAATATCGTATCCTAAAATATGGCTGATCCCCTACAGGTTGTTTCCAAAGAATACAGGTCTACCGCCAGTTAGAGTTTATGCCAGATTAGCACTCTGCCACCAATATGGCCAATACAAGGTGGGAGGTAAGAGAATAATAAAATGTCTTCATTCTGCGGTCTTATGATTACCAGTGTTCTTATTGGAGCTATTCACTACACTACGAAGAGTGCACTTAATGAAATGTTAGTCGGGATCATTAAACCAAACTGTCAAATTTACAAAGAAATTCCTAAAGTTTTATGGCTTCCTATGGGCAACATGTGTAGAATTTCCTGTAAACTTCTAATCGTAAGTATGCTAGTCTTCATCTTATATCTCTTTGATGATTTTACTCTGAGAAGAACCTTTTGTCATTGTAATTCCTTGCCTTTTTATTGCATCTAAATACACCAGAGTAAAATAATAGCCACTGACCACCCTTTAGACCAGGGGTCGGCAACATTTTTTACTAAGAGGGCATATTTTAGAAATGCGGGAGTTCGGCGGGCACAACTAGATGATGAGGAGGGGGGGTTAATATTTAAACATGAAAACATTAATGTGACATAAAATTTAATATATAAATTCAAATTTTAATTTAAACAAAATAATCTTAAAATTGATAATTGATGTGATATTTGACATTGCAAATTTGTGGTCAACTCGTTGTAATGTGGCACATAAGTTGAATTCCCAGTTCTCAGGCATTGGTCCAAATGAGTGTCAGTGAGGCTTAATCGGTACTTTAAGTATTTCATATTGGGAAACAAAGATTCACAAGCATATTATGTCGATGCCCAAAGAGAGTTCAATTTCAGATCACATTTTCTCAACAATGGGAAGCTATTTCCATTCACTCAATTCCAGAATTTTTCTTCATTATGATGTTATTTTAATTCAATGTTATTTCTTATATTTATAATTTCCAATTCTAAGTCCTCCTTATTGGAAATATCAAAATATATTGCTATTTTATGAGTCACATCTTCCTCTGTATGAGAGAAAGGATTAATAAAAAACGTCAAGAGTGCTTCCATTTCATAGAATTCTTCAAATCTAGTATTAAATTCTTCCAATATGGAATCAAAAAGTTTGGCAAACTAGTAGGTGGTAGCATTTCCATCGCAATAATTTTCTATTGCCATTTTTAAAATTAGGAAATGTGATAAATTACACTAGTTATCAAAAATTAAGGAAAAGTCTCAAAAATAGCGATTACTATTTTACTCAAAAAGTTTCGCGTAGAATTTAATAAAACTTATACACATTATACAACACGTAGGTAGGTATAAAATAGCATAAAAAGAAATCACCAGACAATTATGGTGTTATAGAAACTAGCATATGTATACAATGAACAAATCGGATGTGTCAGTTTGGTATAGGAAAAGTACGTTTAATATGGCGTATGATTTCCCCGAGAAGCAATACAGCACATACAGCGATGTGTGATGCTGTCAATTATGCGGTCTATGAGTTCAGTAGGAAGTGAGAGCCATTGCTCTTACAAAGCAGTTGAAAGCGTGGCTAGGGTCCTAGGAGGAGGATTCAGAGCAGCTATACGTTGTCCTAAAGCGTCCCAAACATGCTCGATAGGATTCAGGTCCGGTGATCGTACTGGCCACTCCATGCGCTGAATTGTTTCCTGCTCAAGATAAGCATCCACGAAGCGAGCCCTGTGCGGTCTCGCGTTATCGTCCTGTAGCACGAAAGCATCACCTTTTGTCCTGGCATTAGGGCGCACATAAGCATCAAGGATTTCATCTCTATAGGTGTAAGCATTCACATTTCCACGGGGAAAGACATGAAGGTATGTGCGTCCACACAGAGATATTACCCCAAACACAGATACTGCCTGATCCGTATGCATCTCTTTCACGGATGTGTGATGGATGAAAACGAGCTCCAGGTTGTTTCCAAATCAAAATACGCTTACTATCACTTTGGAGGCTAAACCTGGACTCATCCGTAAAGAAAACAGCCCTCCATTGATCACGCGTCCAGTGGACATGTTGACGTGCCCACTGCAAACGTTCCCGCCTATTGCTCACGCAAAATGACTGGTCGCCTCGCAAAAAGTCCACCTTCGTGAAGCCTTCTACGCACGGTTGACGTTGATACCAACCTTCCAGAGCTTGCAGCGAGGGAGGATCTGCAGACAGAGTTGCGGTTCTATTCCTTCGTGCGCATAATGACAAATATCGCTCATCGGATCTCGTCGTATCGTATGGCCGTCCTTGACTGAACCTCCTGGATGCCGAATTCGTGGTTAAAAATTGTTGCCAAAGTCTATGAACCACAGACGGACTCGCATTTAGCCATCTGGCCACTTATGTCTGACTTTGTCCTGCCTCTAGTCTCCCAATAGCTCGCCATCTCAGTTCTTCGGTCAAATGATGCCTGGAGGTCATTGTTACAATTTGGCTATGCCAGATGTCTAATCTCGGCCTCGAAGATACAATTGCCGCCTTTTATGCTCCTCGCAAATGACGTATTCCGACTGCAGCGCCACTATTTTGCATAATGTAATTGTTCAGCACTTTTTACTTAACAACATATTCAAATTTTAAACGGATTGGCCTAGTTTTGAACGTGTTATCCCTCTTTATGTGATTTTTCCTTAATTTTTGATAGCTAGTGTATCTTTTTCCATATGCGATATCAAAAGCGGCAATTTGTCTTTTAATGCATTTATCGTACTTATCATAGCAAGGGTAGAGCTACGCTGTCGAGAGATCAGGCTGTTTTTGATTTTTACGATTTTACGCTTTTTAATTTTTGTTACTAAAATTACTCAATACAACTACAAGCGTTTGTTGTTCAGATATCTAAAAATTTTCGAAATTTGAAAGACTGGCACTTTAAAATTGTTTCGCGGGTACCACGTTGCCGACCCCTGCTGTAGACAGTTAGAGCCTAACAAAGGGTGTCTTCTTCAATAAACGAAGTGTTAATCGCTTTATTTCTGCCCGTATTGTGCCTGATAGTCCTTCGATATCTTGCAAGTCCAGACGGAGTCCGTGCAGGGGTTCTATTGCTAACTAAGCAAATTGCAGCTAACTAAGAAATGAGCGTCTAAATCTGAGGGTATCCGCAAAGCAGGGGTCCTAAATATACTGATGTCAATTTCTTTCTGCTAGGAAATTTGGACGCGTCGGTCAAATAGAGGTTTCCGTCAGGAGGGAGTCTTACTGTAGCATACTGAGTACGGTGGGCCGAAAATCTTTTTTTAGATTTTCGATGATGACTAGTGCGGAAAAGTTGTCATTGGTGGCACTAAGTTCACAAAAAAAAGTTGAGATTTTTAGGACCACTCCTTGATTTGCCGCAAATGGCTTGAAGTTTTGCTAAAACGCTAATTTTGGAACTTTTTCAGCAAAATTTTTCATGATGTTAATTTATTTTGGTAGTACTTACTAGTATAGTCATGTTTAGTGTGCGAAATGCCCAAATAAGCTCTGATTATGTATTATTTAATTTCTATGTGCCTTCTAAATTAGCCGATTTTTATAGCCTTTTCGCGTACAAATGGGCAAAAGTCGTAAGTTGTGTTTGAATCTTCCACCGGTTTCTCTTTTTTATATTTTTATGTTCCTTGCTCTTCCTTCTTTTGCTCTTTTCTATGCGTCGTCAATGTGTCATATTTTTGGGTGACAGACCGCAACAAACATTGACAACAAGTGGGGAGGAGTGGTGGATCGGGGGTAGGATGGTGTTTGTTTACAGTTTCTGGGTGAAACCAATGAAGATACAGGAGGAAGAAGACCTTGAGGGGAAAAAATTAAAAGCACATTCTTTGTTGGTAGAAAAGATAAAACGATCTTCCTAGAAAAAAGGGGGCAAGCGGCATCGTCGGAAGAAAAGCGAATACAATATCACTGTGTTGATGAAACCTGGTTCGGAATATTTGGGGCACTTGACACCTCGTTCCGGTCACGGCGAAGAAATAGCGAAATCATTACATAGTTTAAACCAGAACAAAGTGGATATTTCTGAACTGATAGCAAACGGGAGTGATGGCACTGCTGTTAACAAAGGACAAAGCAACGGTGTCATTGCCTGTCTTGAGGACAAATTAAGAAGAGAACTGCAACATTTGGTTTGTATTCTTCATACAAACGAGATCGCACTTAAACCGTTTGGTTCGATGGCATACGTAGGCGTACCCAAATAACAGATATCCAAATTTGATGTAAGAGCCAAGAAAGAATACTTTATTCATTATGCATTTAGAACTAAAGGTTGTAGGATATGGTTATCCGAGGAAAGGAAAGTAATAGAAACCATAAATGTATCCTTTCATGAAGAAACTCCAAACACACAGAATGACAGTGGAGCAGTGATGGGCACCATACCCGAAAATGAGTTTACTGATAACCGTGACTCTGATTCCTATTATTTTTTAGATAGCTCAGAAAGTGAATTAGCAGAAGAACCACAGCCTCAATTTAATGTCAAGTCCTTTTACGAGTCACCAAAGTTATCATTGGAAGAATTATCTTCAGAAGAAGAATTAGATACTGAGTCCAGTAGGGATTTAATTCTAAAAACTCCACTTAGAACTGCAACGTGGGTTAGGAAAGTTGTACCCAGGCCTGATAAGAGTCTCACAGATATTTACTATTTTGAACAGGGAAAAACTGAGAGGTTGAGGTCAAAAAGAGACGTTGAAAAATATTGTAAAAAGCACCATATCAAGTTTGAACCCTTTATATATAGTTTTAAAGGAGCAGAAAAGTACGAAGAGATAGTTGAAGGACAACAAGGAAGTTCGAATTCAAATACGAATATTAGCTCAAGCCACACTGATAGTACCGTTAGATGACTAGATGAAACCCCAATACCCAGAACATTTAAACAGGCTATGAAAACGCCACAGGCAGAACTATGGGAAGAAGCAATGGGGGAAGAAATTAAAATCATGAACAGTAGAAAGGTCTGAAATTTAGTGCAATTACCTAAGGATGCAAATCCATTAGGATGCAGATGGGTTTACACAATAAAATATGAGGACAAAGGAAAAATTGCGAAGTATAAGGCCAGACTTGTTGCCCAAGAATATAACCAGGTGAAGGGAGAGTCGTGCGTCGAAACCTATAACCCTATTGTCAATTTTAGCGTTGTGCGTTTTTTTCTTTTCCCTGTTATCTTCACTCGGCGGCTGGGATCACTTACAATGTGACAAAACTCGAATTCTAGTTAACCAGGAACTAAGGAAGAAGAACTGGAAATGACCGAATTACCATATCGAAGTATCCTAGGCTGTCTTTCATTCTTAGCTAGTAGAACCAGACCTGATATCAGTTACGCTGTCAACATATTTAACCAATTTCACACTGGAATGGATTATTAAAGCTGTTAGGTTATGTTTCGTACACAAGAAACTTAAAATTAAATTGTTCTAAACCACATTTATAGTGATTTACTGTGATGCTGACTCCGCAGCAAATCGCGATGATCGCGCTTCGTTTGGAGGTCAATTGGTCTCACTTGATAACTTCCCCATTGGGTGGAAAACATTTTAAGAAAAATGCGTGAGTCTATCCACTATGGAGTCAGAGCTTGTTGCCCTAACAGAACCAGCGAAAAACATGTTGTGGTTTAACAAGATTTTGGGCGAATGCCACAATAAAAGGATAATCACAGATGGGAAAGTTGAACCCAGGTTGAAAGTAGAAAACCAGGCAGCCATTGATTTCGTATCAATAAGTCTCCAATCGGAAACTTCCGTTCCAAGCAAATAGACGCTAAGCTGTCTTTTGCCCGTAATTTAGTATACAACATTTTTGGACTGAGTTTCGTAAGAAGCAAAAATAACATCTTCGACATTTTCACCAAACCGTTGACCAAATTTGACCTGAGCACATTTAGAGGGTTTATTTTTAAGTAATACGTTGTTAAGTATAAGAATATGAGTTTTTATTGAACTTTCATGTGTATAAATAATGTTTGTAATAATCTATATACCAGGTGATCATATTTAAACTTGGCCTATCCAGAGCTCTCTGTAGATGAAACTAAGAGACGGATTGAACTGAAATTTTGCAGATAGACAATTCAAAGGGTGCGCTGAAAGATTCCGAAAAAAAAGTTTTAAAAAATGTCCGCTAGGGAGCGCATTACAGCCTAAATGTTTGAAAAGTCATGCAATAAATAACTGTGCACAATAAAAAGTCATTTAAAACTTTTATTTTTACATTCTCAAGCATTATGATGTTTAAACCTGTTATTTTTTACATTTTGAAGCATTATGACGGTACAAAAGTTGATAACTGTGGCACTGCCACATTTGAAGAAGAAATCAAAGTGAAGAAGAAATCAATCTTATTTCCATAAGCATACGAATTCAAAGTGAATTCTGGGTATAAAGGGATAAGATCGAGTGATTAGGGCAATTAAATTACAAGAGCCGGTTCTTGTAATTTAATTGCCACCATCCTTTCAGTTACGATGGCAATTAAATTACAAGAACCGGCTTTAATCGTAAAACTTTTTTATCAAAACCAGGGAAATGCTGTTGCTGCTCTTCGCGAATTTCGACTTCAAAAGATATTGCGTCGGGGTCCAATGTCTCCACAAGGTGTGAGAGATATGATATCTTGATTTGAAAACACTGGGTGCTTAAGCGTTCAACGTGGCAGAGGGCGAAATCCTATCAGCGAAGAAGTCATTTCAGAAGTGGCAATGGCCGTTTTCGAGCAGTCACTGACCAATGATTATGGAGTCAGCAGTGCACGTGCAGTGTCACAACAATTAGACGTACCGTATAGCACAGTGCAGGAGATCCTGAGAAAAATTAAGAAATTTTTTTTCCGCAAAAGATCAGCCACAACCAGCAACTGCTTCTTACCGACAATGACCGTCGCTTATCTTTTGCCCTGACTTTTCTTGCCCGAATGGAAGTCGATTACTCCTGGCCGTGGAACATTCTCTGGAGTGACGAGGCTCATTTTTATCTGAACGGAACAGTGAACACCAGGAATTGCCGAATTTGAGCTTTGAAAAATCCACGTGCTACACAATTCCGCAACACTCGCCTAAAGTTACCGTCTGGTGTGGATTCACTTCCCAATTTATCCTTGGACCATTATTTTTCAAAGAACTTAAAAGAAAATGACCCTGTCACATGTTCTGTAACAGCCCTCAGATATCGTGACATGCTCATCAGTTTCGTTTTACCTCAACTCCAGCAGCGACAATGCCTTGAGTCTATTATGCAGGATGGTGCCCCTCCACATAATGGACTCTGTGTGCGGAGGATTTTACGACAACATTTTACGGATGACAGGGTGATTACCTGATCGTTTCCTGCTCCTTGGCCGGTCCGTTCTCCCGATCTCACTCCGTGTGCTTTTTGGTTATGGGGCCATTTAAAGAACGTTGTTTATAGGGGAAATATTGCAACTTTGGCTGACCTGAAGGACCGCATAACATTGTATGTTCGACAGATTACTGGCGACCAGCTGCGGTCCGCTGTTGAACACGCTGTTCATCACCAGCACATTTTACATACTAATGAGGGAGCCCACATTGAAAAATTGTCTTTACATCGCTAGACAGTGTGTAACAAATAAATTATGCTTGAATTGGAATTTGCAGCTTGTTAAAAGTATTTCCATGTAATGCGCCCCCAAGTGAACATTTTTTTAAACTTTTTTTTCTCGGAATCTTTCAGCGCATCCTTTGAATTGTGTATCTGCAAAATTTCAGCTCAATCCGCCTTTTAGTTACAGCTACAGACGGCTCTGAATAAGTTTAATTATGATCACCTGGTATATAAAAATGGACGTATGTGTGTGTGTGTGTATGTTCCAGCATCACTCTGGAACGCCTGGAGCAATTTCAACCAAACTTGGTACACACATTACTTACAATCTGGAAAGAAACACTGGGAGGGAGGGTAAGATACCCCTAGCACCCTTAGGAGGGCCAGGGGGCAGGGGGGCACATGTAAAAATAATCGAAAATGACTGATATTAGTGTCGAATCCATAGTTTTTGGGGTCGCTGAGATTAATAGTGACACTTCCGATGACGTTTAACTGCAAGTTCTGCCCCCCCATCAAAATTGTGGGGAGGGGAAGAAGGGGTGCATATAAAATACCCAAAACACCTACAGTAGTGTAGAAACCATAGTTTTTGGGGTCGCTGAGACGAATAGTGACATCTTCGATGCCGTTTGAATGCAAGTTCTCTCCCCATCAGCATTGTGGGGGGGAGGCGAGGGGGGAAAGAAAGAGTGATTATAAAATGTCCAAAATGATCGAGAGTAGTGTCGAATCCATAGTTTATTGGGTCGCTGAGATTAATAGTCACACTTCCGATAACGTTTAAGTGGAAGTTCAGCCACCCACCCACCCATCAGCATTGGAGAGGGGGGGGAAGAAGGGGTGCATATAAAATGCCCAAAATACCGAAAGTAGTGTTGAAACCATAGTTTTCTGGGACGCTGAGATGAATAGTGGCATTTCCGATGCCGTTTAAGTGCAAGTTCAGCCCCTCCCATCCGCATCGGGGGGAGGCAAGGGGGGGAAAGAAAAGGTGAATAGAAAATTTCCAAAATGACCGAGAATAGTGTCGAATCCGCAGTTTTCGGATTCGCTGCGACGAACAAGGACATTCCCGATGCCGTTTAAATGCAAGTTCAGCTTCCCATCACCATTGGCGGGGAGGGGAGGGGGAAGAAGGGGTAAAAATAATATGTCCAAAATGACCGAGAGTAGTGTCGAATCCAAAGTTTTTGGAGTCGCTGTGATGGTTAGCGATACTCTCTATGCCGTTTAAGTGAAGCTTTACCCCCATTAGCATAGGGGGGAAGGGCAAGAAAGGGGGAAAAATAAAATTTCCAAAATGACCGAGAGTAGTGCCGAATCCATTGTTTTCGGGGTCGCTGTGATGAATAGAGGGAACTAAAAATGTTGTTTATAATCAAGTTTTAAGTTAAATTAATAATAGAGTGAATTTGTAATTTTACTTTATCATTTCTGTACTGTATTTACTTTTAAATACCTGTAAATTAAATTACTTAGATTTTACACTATAGGTAGAATCCATTCCTTTTCCTCTGTAAAAAAAGAATTGGGATAAATAAATACCCGGGCAACGCCGGGCAAACAGCTAGTGTTTGCATAAAACACCCTTATCGTATTAGACTTTGCTATCTTTAATGGAATGAAAATGCATTTATTATAAATTTCCAATTCTTTCTTGACTAGTATATAATATGCTTTGTGTGTTTATGCTTAATATCATTTTTCTGTAAAGAGTTAATTTTTAAGGATGTATCCTGAACTAAAATAAGTTTCGATGATAAGATCTGAGTGTAACTAGATTTTATGTTTGTACTAAAATCTTATATAAATTGAATCATTGCAGTAATTTAAACGTATCTGATGCACCTTTATGTATTATGTGTGTGTGTCTTGAAAAATATGTTAATGTATCCAATCTGACGCGTCCGCTAAAAATAAGGGATGTGTTTCTCTAAACGATTGTTTGGAAAAGGGTCCTAATATGTTCAGGGCCCGACTTAGTCTAATTGGGGCCCGGGGCAAAAACTTCTTTGGGGACCCCCTCTGCTTCACTTCTTCAGTAATGAAGAACCGAACTTTATGGAGGTATTTAAATTTTTCTCCTCATTATGGATATATAACAAGAAAATTGACTAGAACCTAAAATAGCTATAAAGTCCCCCCCCCCTCCAATGGTCAGACGAAATATTGTTCTGTCCATTTTATTGATTTTCTGACAATTCTATGTCTATCATTAAAAGGGATATAGCACATCTGAAGAGCCAAAATTTGACAAAAATGCTATTTAAATGTATCCGTTACATTTCCGTGATTTTTCATTCCCAATAATTTGCAATTGATCCTGGCTTGTTATACCAACTTCAATAAATATTATTTCTTTTTTTTATCGTGAATAACAATATCAGGCCTATTAGCTGATTGTTTTGTAGATGTTGCAACTGTTGTACCCACTCTTACTTTAACGTCTATATTTGCATTAATTTCTTGTATTGAGTGATTTCTTAAACGTTTACTTCTTTTTAAACCTTATTTATTGCAGACGCTCAAAATAATAACAATAAATAAAGAAACATAAAAAAATTCATATCCTTGCTGACATTAGGGCGTAATTCAGCTAAATTCCGCCCTAGAAAGCCATGGATTTACGAAATATAGATTTGTGTTCATACGATAGATGAATGGAGAAGCTAACATAAAACTGACGGATTTTACACTGTACTAATCTTTTGTTTTAAAAAGTTCATTAAAGAAGGAAACGTAAAATAAACTTTCTATTCGATTTGGGGGCCCCCCTCTGATGTGGGGGCCCGGGGCAACTGCCCCGTATGCCCATGACTTAGTCAGGCTCTGAATATGTTGGACGTTATCCCATCCTTGCTAAATAGATTCCGGAAGTTTCGGGTTGGTGTAGCGTCGGATATAGAGAAAGCTTTCCTCCAAATTAGCGTACGAAAAGAAGACAGAGATTACTTACGATTTCAGTGGTTTCAAGAGGGATATGAAGACCTAAAAACTTATCGGCACACCCTTGTCGTTTTCGGTTTAAAAAGTAGTCCATTTCTTTTAAACGCTACATTGCAGTATCACTTAGATGACAGCAGAACTTCGTCACCTAGAGTTGCGAGCTTGTTGTGAAAATCCTTCTACATAGAAAATTGTCTCACTAGTTTTGATACAATTGATGAAATGCATGACTTCAAAGTAAAATCTCGAGAATTGTTATCCAGTGAGCATTTTAATCTTCGAGAGTGGAATCACAACAAAATAGGCGAAAATGATACCGAAGATTTACAAAGCAAAAAGTACATGTTTTAGGATTAAATTGGGATCTAAGTAAAGATACTTTGTCATAAAATTTAGATAAAATGGGCTTGAAGATGAGTCTTTTAGTAAAAGAAAAGTTCTTTCAGTGGCACAACAAATCTTGATCCAGTGGGATACACATGTCCTGTGACGTTAGTGCCTAAGCTCTTGCTTCAAGATTCCTGGAACTTAAAAATCTCTTGGGATGAAAACTTACCAGTTCAATTGGACAGAAAGTTTAGACTTCGGGTAAATCAGTTGCATCTACTGTCTTTGGTACAGATACCTCGTTGGCTGAGGTTAGATCAAACTAAAGATCAGAAAATAACACTTCATGTTTTTTGTGATGCGTCAAATTTTGCGTATGTAGCCTGTGCTGAGCATTTTTACGACTTGAGAATCAAACTGGTGTTACCTCACAATTATTACTTCAGGCAAAGAACCGTGTAGCTCCTATTAAGAAAATCAGTACTATCAAAAGAATAGTATGGAAATTCAACCCTCCCACCACGGCATGGTGGGGAGGGTGGTGGGAAAGATTAATAAAAATTTTAAAAGATTTGTTGAAGCGTGTTTTAGGGAAGTCAACTTTAAACTTTGAAGAAATGCTTACTGTATTATGTAAAGTTGAAAACATCATTAACTGCCGTCCATTAACCTACGTGTCTGAGGACATCGATGATTTAGACCCTTTAACACCTAACATGTTTCTTAGAGACAACATTGAAAGTTCTACAGCTGATTTTGATTACATTAACGAAAAGGAATTAAATAAGCGGTGGTTATATAAGAAAAAATTGAGGGAAGATTTGAGAAAACTTTTTCGGTCTCAGTATCTCGGACAACTTAAGCATGTACAAAAGAACAAGAAAATTAGTAAACCAGTTAGATTAGGCCAGATAGTTCTAATTGGCAATGATAACACCAAACCTTCTTGATTGGCCATAGGCAAAATCATTGAATTTTATCCAGGAAACGATGGTGTCACTCGAGTATTAAAAGTTCTTACGAAAAGTGGAGAAATGATTAGACCATTTCAGAGACTGTATCCACTAGAAGTTGACTATGAACAAGAGACTTCTTTAACATCACATGTCCCTCATAAAGGGCTGTCATTTGGAGATTCTAGAGTTTCAGATAAAATTTTACAACCAGTTTCTATTCCAGACGATCCAGTTTCTTCCACTGCTTCTCTAGATCCTGGCCCAGATGATACGTCTCCAGTCTCTCCGTCTAGTCCTGGTCCAGATCATACGTCTCCAGTCTCCCCGTCCACTCCTGTTCCAGGTGATACATCTCCTTCCTCTCCGTCCAGTCCTGGTCCAGATGATACGTCTCCAGTCTCTCCGTCTAGTCCTGGTCCAGATCATACGTCTCCAGTCTCCCCGTCCAGTCCTGTTCCAGGTGATACATCTCCTTCCTCTCCGTCCAGTCCTGGTCCAGATGATATGTCACCTGTTACTCCAGTGCCTTATCCCGATACCCTGATTCCTCCAGTAGTCCAAACCAGAAGAGGGAGAGTGGTGAAGAGGCCCCAGCGACTTATCGCCCAGTACTGTGGTTGAGTCCATCCCATGGACTTAAGGTGGGGAGTGTGTTACGACTCTGAGCAGCCGAGAGGGGCATGGTCGCAATTTCAAGTACTCTTTTTTATTTCAGAGAACTGTCAACAGTAGAGTTTGGTAGAATTCAGTTTTTGTTCTGTTTAATGCGTGTGTGTATTCGTTCGTGTAGATTATGTAAAATAAATGTTTCGTGGGAACCTGGATGCTCCTTTATTTGTTTAATATTAATAAGAGACGAGAGCCGGCGTTCCCGGATAATGTTTACAATGATTAATCCTTTGGGCGTCATCAACGTTACAATGTAAGTACCCTTTTCGGAAATTTCTTTTATTGTACGTTGTAACACTAATGAAATTGAAACTGTATATAGTGTTATAAAGTTTAAGGTTTTAAAATGTAATGGAATATTTCAATTTGAAAATGTGCTTTTTGAGACGAACGTGGAAAACTATAGGCAATACATGAATTATTTTTTTTACTTTGTAAAAAATTCTTAACTTTATTGAATTAAACTAAATGGTTATGTTGCCCATTAGAAATATTTTTTCTAAATATCAGGCAGCATTAGTTAAGACTGTCCAAGTGAACCTCGGCTGTTTCGTTGCTGTATACAAAAGCTAGTATCGATATTTTTTAATAAATTCTCAAATCCTGTATTTACTTCTTTTAAAACCTGTGCCTAACAGCAGTTCAAGGAGCACGCTCAGTCCGGACCAGTATGCTCGCACCTGTTGGTGGAATTCGTTCGCGTACCGATGAAATTTGGGTCGCTTTGTATTTTAATGTAGGATTACGTTCCTCAAAAACGGTCCTCTGAAAAAAAAAATGTCCGTCCTGCGTCGCGAGTTATAATTTTTGCAATGTGCCAAACCCAATAGCAGTAATCAGTTAAACAGAAAAGTACCAAAATGCGTCCACCAAGAAAGAAGGAAAAAAAAGGTAAGCAACGATAAGTAATCCTACGTTAATAACCCGCGGTAGTTTCGTTAGAAGAGACTACCTGAAATACACTCATGTCCATAAATTAAGGATAATGCCAGTTCCGGCAAATAAAGGTTCAGAAACAAAACAAACGTGACTTATTCATAAAGCCCATTTATTAAACAAAAGATAAAGAACATGAAAGATGGGGTATGTATGATACCATTCATAAAAACTACGATTTTTGCCCCCTGGAGCAATTGTAAAACCTTTACAAAAACTTAATATTACATGGTTGGTATGAAGGTTAATACATTGTATGTCTCCCATGCGATGTCCGTACAACACCTAGGCATACAGTCCGTACAACACCTAGGCATGCTGAGTATCAAATTATCGAGATGATCTTGGGGAAGATTACTCCACTAAGCAAGCAATGCTCTCCCAAGTTCCGTCACACATGTAGGAGGTGGTTGACGGGCTGCAACTCATCGGCCAAGCATGTCCCACTCATGCTCTATCGGATTCAAGTAAGGTGAGTGTCGGAACAGCACAGTATAAAATAAAGACAAAGAGGACGCAGCGCGTCCAAAAATTACATCTTGACAGTCCCGGGGCAGAACACAAAGACAGCGGGGAATTATTGGGAGAGGCCAGAGTTTCAGGCGGGCTGAACTTCAATTGGTTAATAACTGATACGTGATTAAGTCGCGTCATATGGGGTGATGATCGCGTGATGTCCGTAATATAATGCTTATATAAGGCTCTCCGTCTGCACATGGCATTAGGGTAAAAATAGATTTATATTGGTTGAATATAGGTCGCAATCCAAGGTTAAGGGGACGGTATTCTGTTGCAATAAGATAAATGAATTTGGAAAAAGCATTGTAACGTAGTCAATAATAAGACAAGCGTTTCGCTTCAATTACTTTACTACGCTACCTTAAACACTACAACTACAAAAAGCAAGTATATACAGCGAATTAGAATTTACAGTTAGATATGTCAGGACGGCTTCGGGTTCACCGACAATGCAGCCTATAAGGCCGGATCAAGAGAGCTGCGTCTCTCTCTGGCACTCAAAAAACAGATCTCTTCCTCGTGGACTATTGGGGTTTTCTTTTATACGGTCGGCGAATTCAAAAGCTTTCTCCGGCGTTTGAAGTGCTCGTAAGTGTTCCAAGTTTATGGGATTCCACAGGTCGCTATAGTGTCAAAATTCTGGGGAGCCCTCGAACCACTCTGGGATTTATGTTTTCTATAACGTCAGAACCGGCCATTACACGAACTTTATGGCCTCTTATCCTACAGTTTATGAGACCGCTCAGTTTAACTTTTCGCCGATAGATGACATGTTCATGTTGAGGGGTAGGAACGGGCATCACATAGTTATATAATTACAATTTTCGTGTAGTAATGGAGACAACGTCACAACTCCTCCCCTCTTTAAAAGAATTTTTCCTCGGAAAAATTCCATCCTAGAGTCACTCCATTTAAATTCAGAGTTATTGCATATAAGTACAAAGCCATAATTTTGTCTTAAAATGTTACCAATTTTAACGTTATGACCTTCTGAAAAGTGCTAGAGAGAAATCCAATTCACAGACGATAATAAACACACATTTTTCATAATTTCTCATATCCCTCAACTAATACTTAATAACTCCATTTCATGTCTCATACAATAACTGAGTATTAACAAGTAAATATAACATATAACATTCTTTAAATCTACTCGTTTATCTAACATTAAGCATACAACATAAAAAAACTTCTTTTACAGCAAAATATCAACATTCTCATACATATTATGCTTTCTAAACCCTAAAATACAAACATTCACGTTGTTATATCTCGGCATAACAAGTATTTAGTTATCTACTACAAAGAACAAAATAAACGCAAAAGTTACTTTCCTTACTATGACAAAAAATACACAATTGCATGATTCACTAAACAAAATAACATAAGAAAACATAAGGTACTATTGCCTTCTTATCTCTTCAAGGCTTACATCATTCATGAGTATGCCTTCCTCAAGGAGGGGATTCGTGTTCGAATTATCTTTTCCTATCACTAGAGCGGTTTGCGGTGGTTGACCCAATTCTTTCGGGTCGGACCCTACCCGGCTCAGACTGTCTGCGTTATTGTGATACCTGCCCGATTTATGTTTTACTTCAAATTCATACGGTTGTAATGCAAGTTCCCAGCGCATTAATCGCAGGTTTGAACTGGCGTTTGTACGTAACCAACGTAAAGGATTGTGGTCGGTTATGATTGTAAATTTTCGACCATCCAAATAATAATGTAATTTTTTTATTGCAAACACTATAGTAGCGCATTCTCGCTTAGTGGTACTGTAACGTCTTTCAACGTCTGAAAACTTTTTGCTCAGGTATAGAATAGGATGTTCTTCTCCGTTTTCTGACTCTTGGCTCAAAACTACTCCTATTCCTGAATTCGAAGCATCGGTTTGCACGATAAATTCACGATTGAAATTTGGGGCATGTAACACGGGATTATCCGTAAGACTCTTTTTCAATGCGCGGAACGCTTTTTCGCATGCATCAGTCCAAAAAACTTCACCTTTTCTAGCTCTGCCCTTCAATGCATCTGTCAACGAAGCTGCGAGTACGGAGTAATTGTTTATATACCTGCTGTAATATCCGGATAATCCTAAAAACGCACGGATTTGAGACTTGGTTCGCGGGGTCGGGAAACTTTTTACACTTTCAATTTTTGCTTCCGCTGGTGTACGCGCTCCATTCCCAACGATATGAGCCAAATACTTTACGTAGCTTTGCGCGAACTTACACTTAGCGGGTTTGATTTTCAAATTCGCTCTTTCTATTCGCTCTAGAACTAAACTTATATGTTTCAAATGGTCTTCCCAGGTGTCGGAAAATATAGCAACGTCATCTAAATAGGGGACGGCAAAATCTTCCATTTCTTTTAATACATCCGACATAAGTTTACTAAAGAAAAATGGTGCATTCTTTAAACCGAAACTCATTTTTAAACATCTGAAAGTTCCGAATGTTGTACAGAACGCAGCATATCTATGCGCCTTTTCGCTTAAAGGAATCTGCCAGTATCCCTTAGCCAAATCTAATACTGTAATGTAATTAGCCGATGATACCTTTTCCACTCGCTCTTCGATGTTTGGAAGGGGGAAATACTCTGTCCTAATGATTTCATTCAGCCTTCGGTAATCTACGCATGGTCGAGGGTCTTTACCTGGGACCTCTACTAAAATTAACGGTGAGGTGTAATTCGACTCACCTACTTCGATAATCCCTAACCGTAACATTTTTTGGATCTCTGATTTTAATATTTCCGTTTGTCTCTGTGAAGTGCGATAGGGTTTGATCTTATCGGTTTATCGCTGATTAAAGTAATGTCGTGTTCTACTAAATTTGTGGTACCAGGATCATTTGTAAAACACGAAGCAAACCTATCCAATACTACTTTTAATTGGTCAATTTGACCGGCTGTCAAATTTTTCTCTAGCTCACTAATTGATTCTCGAAAATCAAAATTCATAGGATTGTTTTCTAAATAAGGGATTTCTACATCATGATCTTCCTTCACTTCAAGATCGCCTTCATAACTCAACAAATTTACATGTTCTGGTTTAGTGTAATAGGGTTTTAGCATGTTAATATGGTAAATTTGAGTTTTATTTTTCTTACCAGGAATTTCTACTACATAATTGGTTTCCGATATTTTATTCCTAATCTTCCCAGGACCTACCCAATTCAATGAAAGCTTAGTAGGTCGAGTCGTCGCTAAAACTAAGACTAAATCTCCTTCCTTGAACTCCCGTTTCACTGCATTCTTATCGTACCAGACTTTTCTTTTCCCTTGCATTTCCTCTACTCGCGTTATCGGTAATTCTCGACATCTTTTCAACCTATTTATTAAATTAAAAACGTACTCTGTTACTAAGTCACCTTCAGGGGGCGGATCTAACCAATGTTCCATTAGCAAGGTTTCAAGGGTTCGTAAGTTCTTACCATATACTAATTCAGATGGTGTCTAGCCTGTACTTTCATGTACTACCTTTCGGAGAGCTAATAAAATGGCTGGTAAATGTTTATCCCAATCCGCACCTGATTCAAGACATAATGAACTCAAAAGTCTTTTTACAGTTCGATGAAAACGTTCTACAGGATTATTTTGCGGATGGTGTACAGAGCTATAGTGTACCTTAATATCGAATTTATCAAAAAACTCTGTAGTTAGGGCCAAAGTGAAAGAAGTTCCTAAATCACTTTGCACTTCGCGAGGAAATCCTGTACGGCTAAAAATATTTAATAACGCTTCGGTTATTTTAACTGAGCTAATATCTGCTACCGGAATCGCTTCCGGGTACTTAGATGTCATGCATACTGCAGTCAATATGTAACGGTGTCTCTCGGTGGTCAAAGGTAAGGGTCCGCACGTGTCAATATTAATTCTGCTAAAAACCTCTTGAATTACCGAGACCAATTTCAATGGAGCCTTTTTCTTCTCGTTCGGACGCCCTGCTCTTTGACATTAGTCACAACTACGCACGAACTCGTCCATGTCTTTATAGCAATTCGGCCAATAAAAATATCTAATCAATTTATCTTTTGATTTAGTTCCACCTAAATGCGCTGACGTGCCTTCATGACATAGCGTTTTTACCTGATGTCTCAATGCCTTTGGAATTACTAAAAATTTTGTGACATTTCCAAAACGATCTTCGCGATTCCGAACTAAAATTCCATCAATGATCGAATACGTTTTATCTGCTTTTCCTGCACTTGTTTCGCTTACTCGAATAACTAATTCTTTTACTTCTTCACACTTTTTCTGCGCTTCCAAAAAACCTTTCTTATCTATCTTTAAGAGGTCTAATTCTGGAGCTTCTGCCTCCAATGCTGGAATTACTATTGGCTCTTCCGTTTCTATCGGAATGCTATTTTCCTGTTCTTCGCGATTATCTACCCTTAATTCAACCGTGGTTTCTGTATCTCGTTTGACCGTTTCGGCCTCTTTTCGTAAGCTCTTCGTATGAGAGCGCGTTTGGACGGCATTTAGCTGTTCTACAAAAAAAATCATACCCATATTTCTCTCATATCATCTCGGCCGTTTTATTACCTAATAAATACCGATTTTGGTCCAAATGATTTCCGCATACAGCAGCCTTAGTAATAATTTTCCCAAAATCTCCCGCTATCTGCACACGAGCTAAAGGTAAGCAAATTAACTCTAAACTCAGCGGTTGTTTTATCCAAACCGTCTCACCTGTAAATTCTTGTGGACAAATGAATTTCCTACTAACAATGTCTAGAGTTGCACCGCTGTCCCTAAGAAATTCAATCCTTCGGTCATTCCCCGTACCTGGGAATGTATAGGATTCTAACAGATCAGGCTTTTCTATTTCTTGTACATTATTTACGGAACCCGACGTTGTTTTTTTCTGCAATCGTGGGCAGAATGAGCGAAGGTGCGTTTCCGAGCCACAACCGAAGCACTTTAAATTAACTCTTCGTTCAAACACCCTAGTTCGGTTTACTGGACCATGTGCTGCTGACGCACAAGGGGGATAGAACTTTGGCTTATTTTCCCGGGGCTTCTCTTGTATGAACGGACGCGTTCTCTCTACCCTACTATCCCTCGCATCTTTAAATTTTGGGCCCATTGCTCTTACACTGTCATATCCATCTAGTAACTCAACTATTTCCTATTCCGTTTTTATATCGGACCATTTATCTATGAAGTGCTCGCGTACCTCCATCTTTGCCCTTTTCTTTATTTGATCCGCGACCAAATGATCTTTCAGAGAATCAAAATTATCGACTTCTAAACCATCTAGCCATTCTCGTAACTAGTTCCGCAACTCGAACGCAAAGTCCTTCCAGGTTGACATGGGATTCTTTTGATGGGATACAAATTTCTGGCGAAAAGACTCCGGGTTTAATTTGTAACCGAGTAAGGTGGTATGTTTTATGTGATCATAATTTTCCACGAACTCTTCTGGATCTCTGGCTATAACGCTAATTATATCAGGAGCGGTCATCCAAGGCCTGTCTTTAGGTCATTATTTCAGATATTATTTCTCAGCACTTCAAGTGACTGAATAGATGAAGCAAAAAAAAATTAAAAAGGATTCTAAACAGATGGGATGACTTCCAACGTGCGGTTAGAGGTGGGTGATAGGATAGTGTATTCGAGATGGAGAGAATTTACTGAAAGTTGAAAGAATTAGAGTTGTCATTTCCAGTAGTTTCACCCATGAGATCCAGAAGTTCACACATAATGGGTTTTCTAAGAGGAAGTTTAAAAGATAGATTTTTTTTCCAATTTATTTAATTTATGTAGACAACACGCAAAATTTAAAATCAAAAAGGAAAAGGATCTCATGGGTCATGAAATTTGTCATTATTCAGGTATGATTCAATTCTGTCAGGTGGATTATCAGTTTTTACCATAGTTTTTAATTTGGAGGTTTCCAGTTCAATTTAAGAGAATAGGTTGTTTAAATTGGATTTATTTACTGTTGTTGTATTAGGAGCATAATAGTAATTAAAATCTGTCCAAACATGGGTTTAGGCTTCATGATTCATTTTAAAAAGGTCAGGTGAATGATAATATCTTAGTTTAGAAGCATGTACAATTTCAGTTGCTCGACCAGCTTGGTAATTAGGTTTATCTATTTCATAATTTACATCTGAATATTGTCTAAGAATTGTGAAAGGGCCAGAAAAAGGTTGACTTAATTTACGTGCATTTGGATAGTTAAATTCCTCATAAATTACTTGATCACCAGATTTAAATTTGGATGCCAAAAAACGAGCGTCATATCTAATTTTATTTTTGTTATGGTAGTTAATAGTTCTTTCTTTTGCCAAAAGACGAGCCTGATCCACAGGAGGATAATAATTATTGTGATCAATTGGTGGCGGGTAAGGCAGGGTGCGAAAAAGCAAATAGGCAGGGGAGATTTTGGTCACAGAGTGTGGCGTATTGTATTCATTAACAACTTGTTCTAATAATTTGGTCCAGGGTACTTTAGTTGAAGAAGCATTAACTTTACACTTTAAGCGAGTTACAATAGATTGATTTACACGCTCAACCTTGCAATTCGTCTGTGGATGGTGGGCCGAAGTCAAAAGTTGTTTCACGCCATTATGCTCCAAAAACCGTCTACATTTGGAAGAAGTAAAAGAAGCATTACGATCTGTTAATAATTTTTCAGGGACATGTACTTGAAAAAGTTGTTTCAGACAGTTTGCATAAGTTTCTGTAGTAACGCTTTTAGAGGGGAAAGCCCAAATGTATCTAGTGGCATGGTCAATATTTATATGTAGGTATTTTTTGTAGAGTTATAATAATTAAATCCACCAACAGTATCTAATGATAGGCACTCAAAAGGTTTTTCAGTAGGGGGAACTTCCTGCATTAATCCATAACGCTTCTGTCTGGGTTTCTTGTTAAGTTGACAGGTGTGACAATGTTTAACATAGTTAGAAATATCATTAGTTATAAATGGCCAATAATACTGAGGAGAAATTAAGTTAATCATTTTTTTAATTCGAGGGTGTCCAAACTCTTCATGAGTTTTTTATAAAATTTTTAATCTTAATGACATGGGAACAACAATTTTGTTAATACCATTCTTCTTATACACTGTTACATCATTGATCTCTGAAAATTTACTATGTGAAACATCCATCTTAAATGATGCTTAATTTCATTTAAGTCCAATAAGTGCACATGGTGTTGGAGATGCTGAGACACGGGATGCCTGAATAACATGTCAGCTTCATAATTGGTTGAATCCTTTTGATATTTTACTTCATACTCGAACATGCTCAACTTTAACGACCATCTAAATAATCTACCTCTTGGGTTTTTAACATTCTTCAGCCAAACTAGGCCAGCATGATCAGTATGAACAGTGAATTTGGTCCCGTGTAAATATGGGTAAAACTTGTCAAAACTATCAACAATAGCCAAGCACTCCAACTCCGTGATGGGATAATTTTTTTCATAATCTCTTAAAGTTCTAGAAAAATACGCGACAGGGTGTAAGTTATTACAAGCATCCGACTGTTTCAGCACAGCTCCAATAGCATATTGAGAAGCATCTACAAACGAATGACACTCTAAATTTGGATTATACAACTGTAAAATTGGTTTTGACACAAGAAAATTTGTTAACTTTTCAAATGATTTTTGACAGTTATGATCCCAAACCCACTTTATGTCCTTCTTTAATAGCCTATTTAATGGTAATCTTATTTTTGTATATTTGGGAATAAACTTATGATAAACATTTACTGAACCCAAAAAACTTTGTAATTGTTTAATGTTGGAAGGGGGTTTCAATTTTTCAATACTTTCAATGTTTACATTATTTGGAGTAATTCTGCCATTCTCAATTTTATATCCTAGAAAGTTAATGTTACGTTGCATGAATTTACATTAAGGGCCTGTTCACATAACAGTCCGTTGCGTAGCGTTAATGAAAAGATGACGTTGAGACGAAAATAAACCAATCATAGGCGTTAAAAATTTCATTGCTAATCGTTTGGAGGCCTATGATTGGTTTATTTTCGTCTCAACGTCATCTTGTTCTTAACGCAACGCAACAGACTCCTATGTGAACAGACCCTTAGATTGCTTAAGTTTAATAGATTCTTGCTGAAAAACTTCAAAAATTCGTTTTAAATGATTAATGTGTTCTGTTCCTGAGGATGAGTAAACTATAATATCATCAAAGTAATGGCACGCAAAATCAAATCTATGTTTGTCCAAAATTCGTCAATTGTCCTATTAAATATATCTGGGGCATTCTTTAGTCCAAAAGGGAGGCGTAACCATTCAAACAGGCCAAAAGTAGTGGCAAAAGCAAATTTTTCAGTATCTTTAGGGTGAACAGGTATATGCCAGTATCCTGAGGTCAAATCAAGGGTGGAAAAAACTTTGGCATTACTTAATTTATCTAGCAAACAATCAATTCTGGGGAGAGGTTCAGCATCTGTCTTAGTAATACCATTTAATTTACGAAAATCAATACAAAGTGTAGTCTTTTTGCCTTCGTCCGTCTTCAGAGCAAGAGTTATTGGGGGTGAATACGCAGAGTAGCTTTCTTTTATTATTCCTGCCTCTAATAATTTCCCTACTTGTTTCCTGATTTCTAATTCTTCAATTTGGGAAGTACGGTATGTATGGTCTTTGGCTAACAGGGAGTTCTGAGGTTAAAATGATTCTATGAGGTTCTATTCTAATTGTACCAATGTCATACTTGTCTTTAGAAAAAATGTGGTTGAATTTCTGTAGTAGTGAATTTAGCATAGGATTCTCACTAATGACAGTCTGTGGTGTTTCATCTGATTCCACAGAGATCTTTGGAAACTCACTAAACTCAGTACTAATTTCATGATACATTTGTTTGGGTTGGTTGTGGAAGGTTTTGATTTCTGGGTTTACAGAATTATTTGGATTTATATTACAATTTGGTTGAGGATGAGTCACTGGAGAAAACTTGGTCTGACATGATTCGGGTTCACAAACTTTGTTAATGTGAAGCGAGACTCTGCACTTAGGTAAATTCTGTTGCAATTTTATCCTCTTTTGCAGTTGGCATACTTCACGTCTCTCACAGTCAATTGTTAATTTAAAACCCCCACATTCGGGCAATCCTAGGATTACATATGGTAAATTTGAGTCCAAAATATAAAATTCAGTTGTCTTAATCAATTTTCCAATCTTCAATTCTATAGTGCACTTCTCTTCTAACTTTATGGTACCATCGGTTTGTCTAACAGGAATTGGGGATTTAGTCTTAGTAGGTTAGAAACCATATTGGTTCACAAAATGGCGAGGGAGGAGCGAGATTGAGGATCCTGTGTCTAAAACGCATGAAATCGAATTCCTAGTTAAGTTTCTTGCTTTATTTTGAAAGTATCCTGATACAATTAATTGTCAATATTGAGGTTGATGTTCTTCTGATTCAGGGGAGTCTCGTTCAGGAGTGTTTCTTGGGTTGTTATGTCTAAACTGGCACGTTTGCGCCCAATGGAACGCATTTATCATACCCTGCCTCTCACGGATTATGTAGGGAGCGGATGGCAGTTGACTCGAATTATAATGGGTACAGTGGCCAGGGGACCTAGGTCTCATATTCATTTTTGGGTTTAGCATAAATGTTGGATCGGAGCTCCTAGGAGGATAATTGGGTCTCCAGGACTGTAAAGGGGCTCTAAATCTGGTATTCTCTTGTTCTGGTCTATGCATGCGAAATGGAACTGGTCTCTGAAACTCTGATCTTTTATTTTTCTCACTGTCTTCCTCTCTCTGTACTTGGGTCAATTTGGTGGCAATCTGCAACCAATCCAAAAAGTTCTTTGGTGTGTTGATTGCTAGCAATTGACGCATGTTGATGGGCAACCCATCAGTAAGTCCCTCTAAAATTAATTGTGTATTAAGGCCCAAGGCCTTGCCAAGGCGAAACTTTTTATGGAAATAGTGTGTGATCTGGTCTGTCGTTTTGAATTTGAAATTAGAAAATTCACTGAAACTTGTTGAAGTAGGATAAAAAAAATCCTCACTCAGAGTATCTTTTAACTCTTTCCAGGTGTTAATGTCCAAACAGTGATTGATAAACGTGGTGAGGGCATTGCCTCTCAAAAATCTGCTCACATTTCGAAGTTTCCACTCATCAGTTCTTTCAGTTTCTGAACATTGTTGTTCAAAATAATGAAACCACTGAGAGAGTCTCATCCCCGACTCGGGATCAAAAGGGACAAAATTTGTATGGTTAGAATTAAAATCTGGTTCAGTCATATTCCCTCCATTTTCACTACTTTCGGTTTTCACCACTGGTTTGGCTGTATCTTTTGATGTCATTTTTACTCCTTTAGGTTACTGTTTAGCTCAAATCAACACAAAATTATAAAAATATTAAGCATTTCATAAACAGTCATACCTCATATGAATGAAATTTACTTATGAATATTATTACCACTATTTAATTTTCATTTTGAAAGTAAATCATGACAAGAAAAATGTTTAAAAACACTTCAAAAATCTTAATACTTTTTCAATAGAGAACACACCACTATAATTTCTCTATCAGATTTTAAAAAACAAATAGTTTTCTCAAAATTTTAACCAACTAGGGGCTTCCCCCCTAGGCTCGCTACGCTCGCTCCTCTGGTGAATCAAGTGAATGAATGACTCAATAGTTGTTTACAGAGATTGAGTCATTCATTTGTTTAGAGTTGAAGCTTCCCCCACCCCTCCCGACGAAATGGATGAAGCCCGGCGAAATGGATGAATGGGTGAAAAATTGGATCTTCTTTCAAAGGAAGCGAATGAGAAGATTTTTTTGAAGTATTTCTTTAAAATTCAATTAAAAATCGAAATTTTAAGATAGAGACTTGAAATGAAGTTTATATGAATGAGAAAGCTTTCATCTTCCAGTTGATATAAATATTTTCTTTGTAACATAATAAGTCTGGGAGCATCGAATTTATATATCTCGAAACGCATAAATTTTTCCAAAAAAAGGGTTTTCAATTTTAATAAAAATATCAGTCTGTTTTAAATTATTTTTAAACAAATGAGGTCTTGTTTGAAGGAGAAATGTCTGTAGTCTTAGATTGTAAAAAAAAAAAAAATTCTACGATCCTTTTTTGGCGAGTTATCGTAATCTGAACATGAAAAAGTCAATATTTTCCCTCAAAACATAAAATAAAAAAAAAACTTAACCCTTTCAACGGCAGTGACGAAATATTACGTCGAGCCCTGACTGTCTCATCCGGGCAGTGACGAAATATTACGTCCGACCTTAGCCGTCTCATTCGGGCAGTGACGTACCCCTGAGCAGGCGCAAGTTATTTTTCCAGCACTGCACGGAGTTTTTCCCCCGTTTTCGGAACGATAAAAGGTGCTTGATTTACAACCTCGAATTGTCCGAAATTGGGGAATGAAGACCCCTACATGTACATCTCCGATTCTGACGCATTCACGGGATGGGGGTCTGAATAGAGCGACTTGGTAAGTTGGAGGGGGGGGGGGTTGCATATCGACTTTCCCGAAAAGTCAGATGTTCGGTAATTACATCAGTTTCCAAGAAGGAAGGTCAAGAATGGAGGGTGTGGAATAGCTATCTGGCTGTTGTAAGGCCACAAGAACAGGGCGCTTATGAATTTCCCTAGGATCATAATCTGGGAGATTCGCGAATTTTTATTTTTTTAAACATCAACAAGTTAAAAATTTCAAAGGCAATAATTTAAATTATGATTAAATTATTATTACGATTAATGATAAAGTTTTCATTGCACTATTAGTATTTACATATGATAAATTATATATTAAATACATGAAACCATGATTTTTTTTATCCTATGTCAACAAAACTCTTACTAATCGCAGTGATAGATAAAATATGATATTGCAATGATAGAAGTTCCCTCCTACTTTATCTTTTACTTTACAATCTAGATAAAAGCCATTATAGCTAATAAAATTACATTTGAATGAAACATAATGTAAAAATATATACATAAGTAATTTTGATTTAAATCAATGATTTTTTAAAAAAATCAAGTGATTTAAATCCTAATTTAAATCAGGATTTAATTCATGTACTGTATATTTAAATTATGTATATTTAAATTTATTTAATCGTCTTTTAATAACTTTTATAACTAAAATAACGATTTTAATAACTAAAATAATGTCTAAACATATTTTATTTTATTTTATCAATTTGGCTACATTTCAAACTTTTCAATTATTATTTTATTACTTTCCATACAAGTTTGAAAAGTTATTTGATGTTGTACAGTGCTTCATACTGGGAAATGGCTGAATGGTAGGGCTCTGTCTTTCGGTCCCGAATCCTACTTCTGGCATGGATGATTCCCGCCTTTCGTAATCGGCTTTAAAAGTAGGTTCCAGTCTATCTAACAAACTATCTAACCCTCGTGTAACAAAATATTGTTTAGTTCTTCATCTCGGTCTTCTGACATCATGTTTTAATCTGTAAATTAATGGGTTGGAGGGATTGGTGAGAAATTCTTAGGTGTTTCTTTTTTTTTTTTTAACTCACGATGAACTACCTACCCAAATTATCAGGTGTAAGACGTTTAGAGCGTCACATTCGAGGTTATCTCCACAATTTTGATCATCCTCATGAGATAGGAATTTTCTCCTGATTTCGTACCCCTCTCTTGCGTAGCCGACTTCGCAATGAGAGGATTTTCGGACCCCGTAGCTGTTTCCTTAAAATTTCATTCATTTTTGATAATGGTCGGAAGCAAATTAATGAAAACATAATTTTCCGGGTGAACCTTACGGTGCTGGAGTTCGCAGGTTCGAGTCCCTTTTCTATATGAATGTTTGTATTCATCTGTATCGACATTAAGCAGTAAGTCCCGGTCAAATTAGTCTTCGAGTACTAAAAATTGACCTAAGCTCTCTAAACAACCAAATTATCGGAATTTCTTTATTACAGCATTTAACTAGGACATTGATATGACCGATACAATCTTAAAATTGCAGTTAAAAAAAAGATGTATTTTCATAGACACAAAAAGAATATGATTAAAACAAAACTGATTTGTAAAATTGTGTATTTAACTATAAACTTGTGTATGTACGTATGTGCAATAGCGTCTAAATAGTGCATTCAATTGAACTCAAATCCAATATGTGTGTTGCGAGAAAATACTAAATTTTTAATTCTGATATTTCAAAAATTTGGTTTTCTGCATGAAAACCATGAAAATTGGCAAGTCATAAATTAAGCATGAATATTCATTCATCAACAAAATTTTTCGGCTGCAATATAAATATTATAAAAATTAATTTTGGATGTTGTTCCAAAATTGTTATTAATTCGCAAATCAATCAAAAATAAGAAAATGAAAAAGGGTGAGCTGATTGCTTATCAACGGGGGAAAACTTTGATAATGAAGTGGCATGATAAAAGATCTGTTGCCAGTTTAAGCACGATCCATTCCACAGAAATGCAAAATATAGTAAAACATGGGAAAACTTATAAAAAACCCGTACCAGTTCTGGATTGCAACCATACAATGGGTGGTGTGGACAGAATGGATGCATCTATTTAAAATTATGGCAAAATAAGAAAAACGATAACAGAAAATTATGGGATATAAGAAAAACGATGATAACAGAAAAAATATTATAAAAAAATTGTCAGGCACCTTTTAGATATTTCCGTTTGGAATTCATTCCTTCTTTACAAAAAAAAAATGGAGGGAATCTTAATAATCTGAACTTCCGTTTGAAATTAATAGAGAGAATAACGGAAGAAAACATTTCTTCTGAATAAGAAAATATCTCTATCCATTCATGCAAAATTTGTGATGAAGCTTTGTGCCCCGCTTCCTGTTTTGAAAAATACCATACAAAAGAATAGAATGTTTAACATATATTTCTATATTCAAAATAACTATACGTCTTTGTTTACATCACATTTTCACATAATAAGAAATAAGCAATTGTGTATGATATAGCGATCTATTATCGATCTTCTGTTGTAAAAAATTGTAGCACTTGAAAATATGGTATTATGTATTAAGGTTATAACAAGATAATTGCATCTATAATTGTAACATCAGAAAGAGCTAACAAATTTTTAGCGATATAATTATTCATTTGTAATATGAAAGAAAATATACTGTCGTGGAAACATATAGAATAAATGAGTCGAAACCAAAAGCAAGGGTGAAACCATGTCGCTATTGACCCTTGCATGATAAAATAGTTGATTACCAGATTACACGGATTTGAGCTTGTTCCCTCAGCCACAAGGATCAACCCCATGCCAGCTGAGAGATTCTGCACCCTTGCCCAATGATCTGGAACTGACGCTAAGAGTTTGAGCCTGTTTCCTTGACCACAACGATCAACTCCATGCCAGCCGTGAGACTCTGCACCCTTGCACAAGGACCAAGAACTGAGTGGTGTCTTCCAGACTGTGTTTACTGATATTCTACGTGGACTGCCAATTATGACGCAACGGATTATTATCCTCATACCTGTGTGTGTTAATGAGTCCGAGGACTGAAACTCATTTGTATACATGTGGTGTCATCGATGTCAGCCAAGGTAGGCGCATTTGTTTCAGAGTATTTTATATTAATGAAGTCATTTGGAACTCTAATTTCGGCATTCCTAAAATTTTAAGATTTTGAGTGAAAGATTGAAAATAATTTAAATATTAATTACAAAGTTATGTTTTGAAATGATGATTGATGATTTTGAATATGATGTGTGTAACTATTAATAAATGTTACTGATGATTTTAATTGGTAGTAACAAAGTTACGTTGAGGAATTTAATTACTGGCAAAACCTATTATTATTGAGGTGTATAACTATTAGTAAAGATTATTGATGAATGTAATTGGTAGTAACAAAGGTATGATGAGGAATTTTATTACTGCTGGAATTGATTATCAATGATGTGTGTATCTATTAGCAAATATTTATTGTTGAAATTAATTGTGATAGTTTAGGTTAACATTGGTGAATATCTAGAAAAATTGCATTGAATGATTAACTTGAAGGAAATTTAGAATAGGATTAAATAATTTGAAGAAAGTTTTATGAATTCTTTTTTTTTTGAAAGTGTTATTGTATATAAAATGTATAGTAGTGTAAATAAACCATATATATATTCAAGCATAACCTTTGAGCAGTCATTTTGGGTACTGTGTGTCACTTTTTGTACTAACCTTGAGATCATGCCAAAAATGGAATATTATGTTCTAATCTTAATTCTAAAATTTAATATTATCTAATTTTGGGTTGTTAAAATAATTCTTTTTTCCAAAATTTCATTACATATACGAAAAAATAAGTAATTCTGTGTGTGAACTGCAATATTCTTTTATCGTTTTGTGTGAGTGTAATTCGTTTAACAATGAAATATAAAATTCATAGGATAAAACAATGTGATTGTAACATGACACATTTAAATAATTTGTGTATTATTATGTTTTAATTATATAAAATTTACACTTATAATATTTTTTAACCACTTGCAGTGTTTCAGAATGTGTAAATATTTTTACGACTGTTAAAATGTATCTTCTGTGTAACAAAATGGTAATTATTGAAGTTTAAATTTTTGGTTCCTGAAATCAATGAGGTAATAAAATTAGTATACCACGTCAATATGATTGATTTTCTTTTTGTTTAGAATGGGTTAAGAATTAAGTTTGTATGGCGTTGTGCACAAAATATAAATATCTTGAAGTAGGAGATGATTATTATCAGGCATTCGCATATCATGGAAATGTTATGGGAAAACGTGTGAAAAATATTATGCTAGTGAGATGAAATATTTAATGGAATTCTCTAGAATTTTTTATTAACTTAAAATTATAAAAGATGGTTTAAAATCTGAAATATTTAATGTTTAATTTATATTTTCGAATGCTTTGTTTTGAAAATATCTGAAGTTTGAAAGAAATTGAATATAATATTTTTGCCAAATTTTCATAGCATTTTAACGTTATCATCAGCCGATACGAAGTCACGGAGGAGTCTTTCGAAGGAACGGAAATCTCTTATAATCGGCTCTCAATGACCCTCAGAAGCTGTTTTTCCTCTGGTCTAGCCTAGGGCTAGAGCGGGTGGAATAAGCCACACACACACCCGTACTGTTTCCTAGAAAAATTCCGCTTTCTCGCTGGGGGAACAAATTTGGGGACACTAGCGGGGTGGAAAATGTTATTACTGTGGAGGGTTGCGGTGACAAGCAAAAGGGGGGGGGGGAAGAAGTACTTTGCAGTGAAAACAAACTTTTTTCCAGGGAATCGGGCCGCTTGAAGGGTAGAACTATACAAGTTTCAGAAGCCAGGATAGGTGAATTAGAGTTTCGAATTGAGCCGGTGAAAGGGTTAAAGTCCGACGAATATGAGACATGTCTTACTTTCTTCCCCACATTGTTCTGCATCGATTGGTATCGGTCTCGACCCCATACCCCCAGCGGTTTCGGAGGAGATATCGTGACAAGCTTTTGACAGCGGCGGCGGCGGCGCCGGCTGCGGCAGCGGCAGTTAGTTTTTTTTAGAATAGAGAGATACACTGAAAATACTTTTATTAAAGGAAAATTTACTAATATAAATCATAATTTCAACAATAGTTTAGTGGCTATACTGAAAAATATTCTAATATGCTTTATAATTCAAAATATTTCAAAATAAATTTTTCATCAAAATACTACTTTAAATGTTAAATATAATTGTAAGTTAAAATATTTTAATTAAATTTAATTTTAGTTCTTTCAGGAAAAATTAAACATTAGAAATGGTCACCACATCAGTAATATTTGGTTGGCCTGGATCCGATATTCCGCACAACACTTGATTTTCATAGAGATGACTTGTTATTGATACGTAGACAGCATTAGGGCCTGTTCACACAGGAGTCCGTTGCGTAGCGTTAAGGGAAAGATGACGTTGAGACAAAAATAAACCAATCATAGTCGTTAAAAATTTCATCGCTAATTGCTTGGAGGCCTGTGATAGGTTTATTTTCGTCTCAACGTCATCTTTTTCTTAACGCAACGCAATGTACTCCTATGTGAATAGGCCCTTACTCTCACACATGAAAATGAGAGCAAAATTTTGTTTCACTGGAGTCGAACGCACTACAGCACACAACAACCTTTGGCACAGTTTGGAACACTTTTATAAGAACACAACGCACGTGTAGACGCGAAAGAATTTCACTTTTGGTGATTGGACATCACCCACAACACACCGATGATTTTCAATTTTGTCGGAAACACAACAGCACTAATCGCGCACAGAGACGAAAAATCGTTGAAAAATTTTCTTCTTCTGGGGTCACACACTTGAGCTTCACAAACACGGATGACACTATACACTGACGCGGAATTTCACGAACGACGCACACATTGGAAATCCACACGTAAGGCTCTCCGTCTGCACATGGTATTAGGGGAAAAATAGATTTATATTGGTTGAATATAGGTCGCAATCCAAGGTTAAGGGCACGGTATTCTGTTGCAATAAGATAAACGAATTTGGAAAAAGCATGTTAGGAATATTTAAAAGGATTAAAATTTTTTTCATATATATATATATATATATATATATATATATATATATATATATATATATATATATATATATATATATATATATATATATATATATATATATATATATATATATATATATATATATATATAGTATATTTGTGTTTAACGAAATATCAAAACAAATAGAATTTAGAATATTCAAAATATTAGAACAAAAAGTTCTTTATGAACTGGCTAGCAATGAAAACTTAGTGAAATGATAATCTGATACAAAAATGGAGCGATGAACAAAGTAGGCTGGTCTATCTGCTGCTGCTGTATCGCTCTTTTTTCTGAAATTTTATGGTTAAAGTTGGATACTGAGATTGTGATTAAGTGATGCTTTGCAAATGTTACAACTGCGCAGTTCACCGTTATTTTCAGAAAGAGAGTAACGCAAATGTAATACTCCGTGATTTTTAAATTACAGTTGGCAGTGAACAACTCTACTGTACCGGTACAATCTTTTCTAAGCGTTCGTCGTTGAAGCCATATTTACAAAATCTCTAGAAAGTTGTAGATAAAAATCGTTTTTTTTAAAATATATATAAAATTTACTCTGGAACAGATTGTAAGTCTTATGTTTTCTATGAAAAATATATTTCTAACACTCTCATATCTTACAATAATGTAGGGTTAACTTGTTTCTACAGAAACAATATGCTCTCCGACTGTTTGCGTTATTGAGTTTTAGTGATGATTCAAATTGCGTTTACGTGTATTATGTTGTTCTCTTTTTTGTGTTTATTCTAAATGTATGTAAGATTTATTAGATTACTGTCATCTGGAAGATATGAAGTCGAGATGTGTTTACTTAGTTTTCAGTCTTCCAAAATCTCATCAAATCAACAGTCAAATTCTTTTTAAAATTTTCTTAAAGGTTTTTAAAAGAAAAACAATTATGTATAATTTATCTTGAAACCAATATAAATTTCAGTTCTAAATATTAACCATATTATGAAGGAGAAATTCAAAACTGGTGAAAAATATCAGTGGCGTAGCGAGGGGTGGGCAAGGGGGTCTATCATGCCCCGGGCGCCACTCGCACAGAGGCGCCAAATGGACCTTTAGACTAATTCTAAATATTATATTACTATATGTTTTTAGGAAAGGGGGGCGCCAAAAAGGTGTCGTGCCCTGGCGCCAGTTATGCTCGTTACGTCACTGAAAAATATATACCGTGGCTCCTTAAAGTGTTCGTACACTTACGATTTTCAATGAAATAGTTGTCTATCCATTTATTAAAATGAATGTTTCAGAATGGGTATTTAGTAATAAGATCTATAATCTATTAACAAATCTAGATGAAATTTTCAAAAACATTGTAAAACTTTATTTTTAAGAAACCAATAATCAAAAAGTAACAAAATCTTTATCTCACAAAAGTCATTGTACACTTGTAAAAAATCTCCTCCAAATATTAGTAAATATTCTAATTTTTCGTTAAATTAATATTTAATAGGTTATCCTTTAGCATCTACAACAGCTTCTAAACGTCTGGGAATGGATTGCACTAGTTTTTTGTAATTTCTGCATCAATGTTCATCCACTCTTCCATCATAATTGATTTTAGTTCGCTTTTTGTGTGAATGTTGTGTTTTCGTACTCAAACCTCCAGTTCTCTCCAAATATGCTCTATTGGGTTTAAATCTGGCGATTGAGGTGGTGTTTTCAAAACTTGTGGACTATTATAGAGACACCAGATGCGAATGTTGAGAGCCGTGTGCTTAGGATCGTTATCTTGATTAGAGAAAAAAAAAAGTAATTTCCAGTACCCAAATTTTGGGCTGATAATTTTAAAGTGTCACTTACAATAGTTATATAAACAGCATGATTCATTATTCCATCAATAAATACCAAATTGTGTAGTCCTGATGCTGACATGCACCCCCACACAAGGACACCTCCACCGTCATGCTTAACTGTTCCTACTAAGTTCTTGGGATTAAGTTCGTCATTTTTCTTCTCCATACAATTATACGCCCATCGGAACCAAAAATATTAAACTTGCTTTCATCGGCAAGTAAGACATTATTCCAATACGTTTGGGGCTTATTAATCATTGATAGTGCAAAAGAAAGCCTAAGCTTTCTGTTTTTCTCACTCACAAAAAATTTTCTTCGGTCAGAACACCCTTGTAATCCAGCTGCTCTAAGAACTCATCGAACAGTTTGAGGTGAAATTGAAGTAGAAAATGTGCCATTAAATTCTGCAGAAACTTTTACAGCACTCAAATGTGGATTCTTTACAAATTTTCTAATTATAAATCTGTGTCACGTGTAGTTTCTTACCTTGTTTTTGATCCGATTTTCTTCTTTAAAGAGTTTTATCACATACTGCACAGTAGAATGGGATAAATTAAGTAATTTAGCAATATTCTGAACTGATTTACCACTACTATGATGAAAAATATTCAATTTTTGAATGCTGTTTGTTGTTTCTTTACGACTACAAGCCATTTTTGAATAATAGAGTATTACGGAGTAGGCAAGCAAAAATTAAAGCCAATCTATATTTTAAATGCAACCACATTTCGAAAAGAAAAATAAAGTGCCAGACGATAATTTTGATTATGAATTTATCCGAAAATATTTCAGTGTACAATGACTTTTGTGAGATAAAGTTTATGTTCCTTTTTGTTTACTGGTTTCTTAAAAATAAAGTTTTACTATGTTTTTAAAATATTTCATGTAGTTTTGTTAAGAATAGATTATAGATCTTATTATTAAATATCTATTCTGAAATATTCATTATAATTAAGTGATAGACCCCTATTTCATTGAAAATCGTAAGTGTACGAACACTTTTGGAAGCTACTGTATGTATGAAAATCAATTCGGAGTCTAAAAATTAAGTATGAAACCATATTTCTGAAAGAATTAAACTTGTATTTTAAACACTAAAGATGCATAAAAGTATAAACAAATGTAAAAGCTAAAAAAATTTTTTTGATACTTTCCCTGCAGATAAATCTTTTAGTCGGCCATATTTTTGTGTAAAACTGAAAAATGTTTTTTACCCTCTAAGTTTCTTATCCAGCTTATATAGATAAGCATGCATCGTACACTTTAATTAATATATTCTGGTAAAATAGAATAATTTACTCTGGAATAAAAGAAAATAATTTATTCTACATCTGATTTTCAAAATCAGTCGATAAATTTCATTAGGTTCTACACAAGTGAAAAAGGTTATCTTCTGATAAGATACATAGGTTTCTGCTATGACTTAATGTGTAATTGTTAGGTCTTCACTGTTTATATTGAGGGTTGCTGTTTAAAAACAGCTAGAATTTTCCAGATGATTTCATGTATACAAATTTCTTTTATTTATGTTTGCATTTACATTGTTTGATAAATGCTAAATTCTTATGTTTATCCATTAATAACTTCTTTATAAGCACTGTTAAACTTCAGAAGTACTGCCAAAATGATTGATTTTAATTAAAACATGTTTTGTGTATCTAATGGTTAAATCTGTTTGCTGTGTAAAGAATCTTTTAAGTCCAAAATGGGCTAAAATGAATTATCTAACCAGGTATGTTTGAAAAATCAAGGGCTACTGCAGTGTACAGAAAGCTAAGTCCATTTCCACTCCTAAATATTTTTATTCATCAGTGGAAATTTTGGATATGTGAAACAAAACATATGAGTTTTTCCCATGTTTCTCAAAACTACAAGTTTGGACTTGATACCCTTTACGCAGCAGACACAGAAATATTATAACCAGTGATGTAGCTAACTCTGCATTAACTCTAGTTATGAGTGTTTAGAGCCATTTAAAAGCAGCTTTAAATTGTAGGTCCAGTTCTGTTTAGCTCTAGTGTAACAAAAGGTCATTATAGCTTTGATAAACCAATCAACAACCGTCAGTTCAGAACAAGAATTTATAAGTATCCAGTACAGGAAGGGGAATTTTTTTTTATTAACTGAAACCTTAAAATATATGACTGCTCACAGTTTAAAAGTCATTCTTTTGATTAGTATTTGGGAACAGACTAAAAAAATTTTAAATCCTGAAAAAACTAAAATTCTGTATAAAAATTTAAACTGTAGCTATATACTTATTAATGGATTACAGTATTTATCTTGTTTAGTAAAAGCAATTCTCAATAGTATATATTGATAACGGGTCATTCCATGTCAAATCATACATCACCATTTCAGATTTGAATGAAATTTGGCACACAGTTACTTTTCATATAAATTAAGAAAATACCAAATTTTATCAAAAAATATTAACCCATTTTGAAAATGTACCCCTGTGAATGTTCAAAAAATCAGTCAAAAACACTTGACAGACCGATTTTCAAAATGACCTACCTAGAAGTTTTCTTAATTCAGCTAGAGAGCTAAGATTGGTGGCATTTTAAAGAAATTTTCAAGACCTTTTCAATGATATTATAACAGAATTAGGGCTTAGAAAAATTTATTTTAATAAAATTTAAATTTAAATTTAGAATTTGAATTTTTCAAAATGTGCCGCTTCAAAAATTTTGAAATTTTTTTTTAATAATACTTTATATAGTACTGAAATGATTGTATAAGTTTGAAAGTGGGATTTGTATAGGTTCATGTTAAAATATTGCATTGAATACAGCATTCCTGATTTGAAAACACAAAATTACTTAATACAATAGGTTTTAAAGCTTAGAAAATTAGAAAGAAAAATTATTTAATTTGTGAAAGTAATCATATTTGTTTTGTATAATAACAAATAGATTAGTGCATGTTTTTATTGCTTGAAGTGTATGCACTACCCATCAAAATATAAAATTGCTGATTGAAAATACTAAACTTGATGCACTAACTCCTGGTAAATTAAAAACACATAAACATTGCCTTGCTAAAATATTATGTCATCCTGTAAAAATTTTGAGAATTTTTTGAATTATACTTTTTATAGTACTGAAATAATTGTATAAGTTTGAAAGTGGGATCTGTATGGTTAATGTTAAAATATTGCATTGAATATAGCATTACTGATTAGAAAACATGAAATTACTTCATTTTACAATAAATTACATTGGTTTTGTATAAATATCAAATAAATAATTACCAGATCATACTTTTTTGCTTGAAGTTCTTCTACATTTAATTTATTTGTAAAACTTCATTTTCTGACATTCTGTATACTCTCCCTGTTTGAGTTATGGGATTACTAAAGATAAGATTTGAATGACAGAAACCTACAGTATATCTGGCCTACTTGGGTAAGAAAAAGGTGAAGGTCCTACTGGATGTAGAAAAGACACCTTAACTTCATCATCTGTTTCATTTTTTGCCAACACATATGCAAGCCACAAATTATGTTCATATGTAACACACACATAACCTTTTACTTTTGAAAGTTGAAGTCTGTCTTCCGATAGGCATACTTTTTCAATAAGTGATTCAGATGCATGAGAAAATGTCTTGACTTTAACTTTTGATGTACTTGAAGCTATGGGGATAAATCCATGTAATTTCTGAGTACCTTTAATAGTAATGGATTTACTGTGATGATTTAGTAGAAAATTTTCTGTATGGATGTATTCGTCTTGATTGACGTATAAAAAATTGACTGAAGGAATATTTTTTACAGCTGTATTGGTGTCATAATTTGGTTTTCATATGGGCGCTGTAAGCTTGCCCTAGCTGCTAACCTCTTTACATCATCACGCGGTCCTTTACCATGTAGAGTGGCAGAAAAGTGCCACTCAGCTTCTACATTAAAATTGTTTTTGTGGAAACACAAGTTCGTAAAATTCTTCATGTTTTTATATTGGACAGCCGAACCATCGGAATAGTAAAAGATCCAAACCTTTCAAACTTCGTTTTCAAAAAATCAATCATGCAATACACTGCTAATGTGTTATGTTCTAAGCATTCAGATATTACAACTAAACTCGTATGTTTAATCTTTTCTTCGCCTTTGTAAAGAAATTTCAAAAGGGTGGACAGTGGCTTGTTCACTGGTCCAGTGATAGCTTTGTACCTCATCTTGTAAAATAAACGTGTAGTTCTCAGAAAAGTCGCATGTTATAACATATTCCGCATCTGTCAAATTGTTCTTGATTTCATTAATAAATGAAGATTACTGCTTGACAATAAAATTATGGCATGCAAGAACAGGAAGCTTTTCACAAAACAGATCAGTGAATTCTGTTGTGGATTTCTTTAGAGTTTCTAAATTACACTGATCAACAGAAATCCATTGTTGAAAAGTTACTTTTTCAACCATGTTCCAAACAAATACATTTTCTAACATGTCTTTAATTTCTCCGCTTCCAGGACTAGACGAACATTCTCCCAAGTAACAAGCTATTGAAGCAGGATTACATAATATTTTAGCAAGGTAATGTTTATATGTTTTTAATTTACCAGGATTTAGTGCATCAAGTTTAGTATTTTCAATCAGCAATTTTATATTTTGATGGGTAATGCTTATACTTCAAGCAATAAAAACATGCACTAATGTATTTGATATTATACAAAACAAATATGATTACTTTCACATCTTAAATAATTTTTTTTTTCTAATTTTCTAGGCTTTAAAACATATTGTATTAAGTAATTTCATGTTTTCAAATCAGGAATAGGAATGCTGTATTCAATGCAATATTTTAACATGAACCCATACAGATCCCACTTTCAAACTTATACAATCATTTTAGTACTATATAAAGTATTATTAAAAAAATTCTGAAAATTTTTGAAGCAGTGTATTTTGAGAAATTCAAATTTTAAATTTAAATTTGAATTTTATTACAATAAATTTTTCTAAGCCCTAATTGTGTTATATATCACTGAAAAGGTCTTGAAAATTGCTTTAAAATGCCACCAATCTTAGCTCTCTTTCTTAATTAAGAAAGTTTCTAGGTCATTTTGAAAATTGGTCCGTCAAGTGTTTTTGACTGATTCTTTGAACATTCACAGGGGTACATTTTCAAAACGGGTTGATATTTTTCGATAAAATTTGTTATTTTTCTTAATCTATATGAAAAGTAACTGTGTGCCAAATTTCATCAAAATCTGTGATGGTTAGGTAAATTTTTGTTGAAAATTGTGTTGATTTGACACTGAGAATGACCCTAACGTAATAATTCAATTTGTTTAGCTTCCTCATATCCAGAGGTGGGAGAAAATTACTTAATGAGCTAAGGGGCATTTTCTGATGGTATATTATCAACAATTTTAATCATTAATTTAATGTTAAATTATATTAAATCATCCATAAACATGGAAAGGTCAAGAAAAACTTGCATCAATAAAAAGCAGAAAAAGGTTACTTTTAAGTTAATAGGGCACCAAGTCACCAAATGTAAACTGTTTGGTGAGAAATGTAAATGTTAGCTAAAAAAGAATAAAGATTTGAAAAAATAACAATAAATATAAAATTAGAAATATTTAAAATGGATTTTTCTGATTCATATTAGTTCTGATTTTAATTATTCAAAGAATGTCGTCAAATCATTCTTAACTGTGTTAATTTTATGAATTTCTTTTCAGATTTGAACTACAGTTGAAATGGGAGAAGACAAAGGTATATAAAAAAACAATAAATACATTTATTGAAAAATGAGCTGTTATTATTGAAACAGCATATTAGTTGCAGTAACTGATGTACATTTATGCCTTCTATACATGAATTAGAACATCAGAGTACTTTTTTCGGAACAGCTTCCCAATTGTCCCAGTTGTTTGCCAAGCCATTTTTTTCTGTGCCAACCTCGGCCCATTATTGTTTTCCCTAGCTTTCCGCTTGGCAATTGAGATGGATTGGTTCTTAAACCCCGTCCCTTGTACTACTTGTCCGATAACATGCAACACAGATTATTTATTAACCTTTTTCAATAATGAGTACAGTAAAACCTTATTTATCCAGCTCTTGTTGATCTGGATCAGATATGTAGACATTTTTATTTAATGTTCACATTAGAAAATAATTTTTAACTAAGATAGCAAGAACATAACTACAAGTATGCCAAATATTCACTTTTTAGTTTGATTCAATGTATAGTTCCTGCATAGATTGTACAATAAATTATGAGAATAAAATGCTTCTCGTTGAGTTTAAGAAAGCTTTACTAGACTTACCAATTCTTTGTTAAGAATGATGTTAAAAGTTATTTTTATATATTTTAATGTCTTGTAAACAATACTACGTAATTTTGTGACAAAACATAGATTTTTAATGTAATAAATGGTAAGTCTACTTAGTTAAGGATTTTGTTATGCTTGTTACTCATATTACCTGGATTATTGGATTTTCGATTGTCCAGATTGCCTATGGTCCCTGTTAGTCCAGATAAATGAGGTTTTACTGTATAAATTTATTAATAATTAAAACTTGTAAATATCCAGTGATGATTTTTAAAAATAATATTGAAGTTTGTCATTAAAAAAACATCGTTCTTGGGGGAAAAAAAAGCATGCTTACTACCGATTTTGCTATCCAACTTGGACAGTGTTAACTAATGCTGCCTGATATTTAGAAACAATATTACTAATGGGCAACATAACTATTTAGTTTAATTTAAGAAAGTTAAGAATTTTTTACAAAGTAAAAATAATATTCAATTGACAAACTTAATCACTACAAATGAAGTAAAAATAAATTCAAATTTAACAATCTAATTCAATCTCTTTCAATTTAATATAAATATATTATATATTGATATATTATGCTATATATATGTATAAGTATGCTATGTATAAATATATTAAGCAAAAATAAAATATATAAACTAAAGAAAATCAGATTAAAAAAATCATACAAATCACTCACATGCAAATAATTTATGCAGTCTATTTCAATTTAATGTAAATGTATTATATATTATTATAGTAAGCTTTATATATGTATAAATATGCTATGTATAAATATATTTAGCTTAAATAAATTATATAAATGATTAGAAAATCATATAGTTACTAAACACATGTTAGATATGGAATAAAGATAATCCAATTGCAGTCAAGCAGCAAATAAAGCAGAAAAAAAAATCTGTGCACTGACTTTTGACCTTCTGAACTGGCTAGCTTTCTTTTATAGCAACCCTTGTGACGTAGCTAGTCGAGGCGGGTTTTCTGAGCTGAGAGTACGAGCTGTGCCACAAGGATTGGCATGAAATCATCTTGCCAAGCAACTTGGACAATAAGGAATCTTAGCCCCTTTTTCCTATGTTAAACTGAATATATGTAGTTTAGAATAATTTTTTCAGTTTCAAATAAAATAACAATTTTAGTTGCATTAAAGTTACCTAAAGTATTAAATTATTCAATTAAAAGTTTGATATTGTGTCTAAAACACTTAAGAATTTTTAACATACAAGCATTGCTTGCAGGTTTGTTAGGATCTCTTGTATGTTGTGTTTGAAGCTGGTCTTTGACATACTTGTTTTCAAATAGTGTAGTTTTTCTATGAAAAATATTCAATTTCAGTCAGTTTATCTTATTTTTTCTGAATTTTATGGATAAAGCTTGTTGATTACTGATGTACACAGAGTAGTTTTTTAGCCTTTTGGGGAGTATAGATGGATAATGTATGTACCATAGAGAAACATATTTGATTGTATATGTATAGTTAATCTCGAATAGAAATTGAAAGAACAAACAAAATTTAGAATAAATTATGCTGACTGTGGAATTTATATGTTTGTGTGTGTGTGCTAAAAGTTGAAACTGAATGTTGGGACTGTTAGCATAGATATCATTAAACTGTTTATTTCTGGTCTTGTTTTTTTGGATAACCTTCATGTTTTTCAATGAAGCAGGCACTTATCTTTGAACTTTTGCCCAATCATGGCGAAATTTGTTGGTTTCTTACAATGGATGCTCCTAACGCTACCACCATTTTGACCAAGCACCCACAGGGACATTTAAAAGACTTATACTCTTTTTCCATCTATGTACCATTTGGAGGTACCAGTTCATCTTCATGTCAGAGTTTTCATATAGCTTTCACTTTTAACTATATTATTGCTCATATATAGGAGAGTGCTTATAATATACACTTTACTATGCAAGTATTGATATTATAAACTTTTTTTTTTTTAAAATAGCTAACAGTTTAAAAAAATTCTCTCCAATTCTGTGTGTGTGTGTATGTATATATATATAAATGCAGTGAAACTTCTCTATGGCGGCCAGTAATGGTTCTGAAAAAAAAGAGCGTCGAAAAGTTTTTTTCCATAACATTGGCTCTTTGGAGTCGTGAAAAAATATGGCTATTTCGAGGGGTGGCTAGCTGAGTTTTACTGTATATTGATAAGTTTACTTAAACCCAAATAGAGGGCAGTAATGTTGATCAGTAATGACCTTTAAGTTAATATAGAAAGCTTGGGCATTTCATAGAAGTATAGAATTTTAAAATTTTAAATGCGTATTTAAAAACTATATGTATGGCTTGAAAAGGGGGGCTAGATTTACAAGATCCTGCTAAAACTACACGGTTGGCATTCTATTTATATTCTCCATCCCCTCTATAAATATCCATTTTAAGGAAGGCTTTTCTTTTTGTTGTATATTACTTATTTGTTGGATGAAATAAATACAGTAACATGAAAATATTTTTAATTTAAAGTTTGATTTCTAAAATTTTAGTGTTTATTTTTAAATTGGCAATTTTTTAAAACGCTCCAAGTTTATCAACTAGTGTTAAGTATTTTCTTTCTGTGTATTTAATTTTATATTTTGATGTTTCAGATAAAGATTGGGATAGAGAACGACGCCGAGAACGTAGGAGATCTCGATCTGGGTCGCGGGGAAGATCTGGCCGCCCTAGGAGATCTAGGTCTCGTTCACGAGATAGAAGACGATCCCATTCTAGAGAAAGAAGACCAGGTGGTGGTGGTGGAGGAGGAGGAGGAGGAGGAGGTGGAGCAGGAGCAGCAGCTGGTGCAGGGTAAGTAAATTTAAATGGAAAAAATTCTTCTCAACCATTTTGCTTTTTAATACAAGACTGCAATGTATGTTTATTTTATTATTAGTTTGGGTTCCACTCTAATATGAAGTATGGATTACTACAGTCATGAAGTTTGTTAAAGTGTTAACTATCATGTTCACGTTTACATGAATCAGATATAAAGAGGTTTAATTTAGGATCAATTGGAAAAAATTCAGAAAATTTTCTAGTTCACATGTAGATATGAGAATGTTTTAGATAAATCTTCAACATGCCTAATAGCTCAGAGCATCTGTTATAACAGCGAACTATTTATACACAATTTTAACTGATATTCAGTGATACAAAAGGAAATACAATTTAATTGTTACAATAATTTTCCATCAGTTTTTTTAAAATTTTTATCCTGTTCTTGACTCTAAAGTATAAATGATTTTGTATAATTCTCTCTTTTTCTAGCAACAAATGATCAGTAATTTTAGCAAATTAGTTTTCCTTGCCAGACGCTTAGATGATAAATTTTCTGTAATTTAGTCCAAATATCGTGTTATTTCATTGTTTAATTTGCTTCAGCTCTGACTTACTCATAAAAGTTTCTGTAATTTAGTCCAAATATTGTGGTATTTCATTGTTTAATTTGCAGACCTGCCAACTTTCCGGATTTTCCCCGGCAATGCCAGATTTTTAATGCATCTTCTGGGTTTCCGGAATGGACACTATTATTACCGGATTCCGAAACGTAAAAAAATAGCGCTGGTTTTAACAATCCCTCACAGTAATGCAGAGTGTGAGAGGATTTTTAGTTACCTAACAAAAATACCTACTCAGTTCAGTCATCTATGTCAAGGGAAACCTTAGAAAATTTGCTAATATGCAAATCGAACCCACAAGGACACTGTTATAAAGAACAATTTGACAATGAATTTTTAACAAGAGCAAAATCAGCTACAGTAAATGTTAAAAAAAATTCCAAGATTATCTGCATTTAATTGAAACAAATATAAAGAAATAGAAGAACTCAAAATTTAGACTGCTTGGTTCCCTGCTAGTGTAAATATGATGTACATTAAAATGTACGATTACAAATTTCAAATATATAACTTTTGATTATTATTATAATTTCAAGATGAGCTGAACAATAAGGAAATATTTTTAACTATGTAATATTATTAAAGAGATCCTATAAACTATAAGTAAGTATACATTATAATTCTTTTATTATAATTTTTTACTATACTGTTTTGTGTTATGTTATGTCGATTATTTTATGCACGGTAGAATATTGCAGGATTTTTCTCTTACTGAGGTTGACAGGTCTGAATTTACTTTAGCTCTGACTTATACAAAGAATTCAGAGAAAAGGAAAAAAATAAATAGAACTGCTGATTCTATGAAGGGAAAAGAGAATAAACTGTATGAAAGGAGGTTAAGAAAACTTGAATTAAATTTAAATATAATAGTATGGTTTTGGTTGTTAAGTCACTATTTGATCTTTGATGTTTTTAGTCGCTTTCTTTCACAAGTTTTGTTGGTGTGATCTGCACTGAGCTTCATTTTTTCTCTATCTGTTGTAAATGCCTTTGTTTAAAGTGCTGTTTGTGAGACTTTGATTACTGTTGTTATCATTCTGACTGTCCATGCTAGGATTGCAATTTTGAATGAGTCTCATAACCTGTTATATATTTGACCATCTTAGTAAAAGCTCATGTGACCTTCACATGAACAATTAAATAAGTGAGCAGTTATACCTAGTTAAATGTTACATTACAGGAGTTTCTGTGGGATTTGGAAATTTTGAAAAAAAATTGTAATTTTTATTTTCTAACAATATGGAAAGTTCTGGAAAGCTCAGATTAACTGAAGTTTTCCAATAAGATCAGGAGTTTTAACATTTTGTCTTTTTTAGATAGTAAAGTATTTCAATCTTGGTATTGTTTATTTGAAGCAATGTTTTCTGTAAAATAGGATACTTTGTTCTGTTCTGCTCAAAATTTTGCAGCATTTATAATTTCCTTAATTGCTTATTATCCTGTAGCATGATGTTCATTAAGCCACCTATCCTTTTAAGGTCCCTTACACCGTCAGTCTCTTAAAATTTGGCATATCAGGTTCTGATGCTGTACGCATTTTTCAGTTCTCTCATATTTTTGTGTAATATTTTGCTGAATGGTTGCTGGTTTTGTTACATGAATCCACAAAACTCTGAGCTTTCTTCATCAGTTATGCCATTCTGTGTTACTAGTAGTAATGATGCAGCAAAACTGTGATATGAAATGAACCTAGGTTATTTATCTAGATTAAGTAAGTGACTGTGTACCTTTACAAAAAGAACTAAGTTTAGACTTTTTTATGGACTTAGGTATATGTTTATCTATCAAAGCTTTAAGATATTAAATTGTCTTAAAAACTCTTAAGGAAAGACTTCTTATACTATGTATGAAAAAAAAATGGATAAATTAATTTCTCTATATCTGAAGTTCAATTGCATGTCTCTAGAAATAACATTGTGGTTATATGCATGATGATGTACATGAACTGTATGTATATTTTCCCCCTGTTTGGTGTATTGTAATAGAAGTATTGTTTTCAGTCATAAGAATAAATTTTGTTTTATATTGAAGCATTAAAAAAAAAAACTTGAGTTTTAAAAATGTATTTCTCTTTCTGCAGAAGAAATGAAGTTAGAGTTCCTAGACGTAGGAAGAAGTCTTTATACTGGGATGTTCCAGCACCTGGTTTCGAGCATATCTCAACTCAGCAGTATAAAGATATGCAAAGTAAGTTTTTCTTCATTTGGTTTAATCTGCTATATTGGTGGTATGATGAAATAGGGGATGAGTTTACATTTGATGACAGTTACATTGGAATTATTAAGTAATACTTTATCTTACTATTTTGAAGGGGTAAAATTTCATTTTTCATTAGCATTTAAGAACAGACTTGTGTTTTGCCTTGGCATTGTCTTGGGAGATTCCTTTATTGTTTTCAAACCCAATCTTTTAAACTGATTATATGCTGAACTCTGAACTATCCTTGTTCATTAAAGCATGAGCACACACAAAAAAAAAGAGAGAATCATCTAAAATATGACTGTTTTTAATAAATGAATTATTTGTAGGTTTTAAAGAAACTATGTTTTAGTGGTATTTTAATAGGGCTTGATTGAATTGGTGTAGATATTTAGTTTTTCCTCTGGAGAGTTATTTTAAGTGATATTGGCATGTTCAGATAATTTTTATCTTATTTATTACCTTTTTCTTTTGTGATGCTCATGCCTATAGGTAATCTGGTGTTGAGTTATAGAGAATTTTGTTGTACTAGAGAAGTGGTTCCTAACTGGTGGTCCAAAGAGAACCCAAGTAGTAGTCTGTGAAGTCAAGAGTGGTTTTAAAAAAATTAAAATGATTGAATTTAAACAATTTTTTAAAATAGGGAAAATATTTTTTAGTACTGTATTAGAGCTTGTTTTGGCTATAGTATGAAAACTAAAAACTGGTTTAAGGAATCAGTTCTAGTTATTTAAAACTAGTTTCATTGTATTAAATCAACGTTAAATTCAATTTAGCAACTAAAATTTTTATAGCTTTTTTTACTAGAAAAATTTAATTTTAAGTGAGCATTGAACTCATAATTTGGATTTGAAAATTCTATGCTCTGTACATCTATAGAAAATCAGATGTATACTATGTATGTCTGTTGAAAATTGTATGTATAGAGTAGGGATACTTTTGATTATGAAAATTATATAGTGTGTTGCATATTGTTCATAAGAGCAGTATATGCAATTGCTATATTTTGCTAGTACAACTTTCATTTGTATCAATAATATATCAGTAAGTAATATTTTTAGTTTACTTCACATAATATGAAATAATAATTGTTCATATCATTTTAAAGTTAAAATGAAAGTTAAAATTTTAAAACATGGAAAGAAAGTACCCACAGACTGAAAATGTAGGAGAAAGAAATTCTACATTACAAAATTTGGATCTTTTTTTATTTGTTACTTAATCAATCATTATACTTATTAGAAATTCATAGTGTGTTGCTTTTCAGTGTCTTAAAAGCCCATTGACTAGAGAAATAGTTACATGTCTCTCAACTGTTTATTGTTGTAGGTGTTCTTGTTTCTGGGGGAAAAAATGAATAAATGAAATCCCAAAATAGAATTGATTTTTTAACATGTGTTTTTATGAAGTGTGTAAAATCAAAAGCACATTTCTAATTTTAAAAAATATAGATTTTTTTCTGTCTGACTGTGTAAATTATGTAAGTTAATCCTTTATAAATCAAACAATGCTGGTTTTTATGCTTTTGTCAAAGACAAAGAATATATTTCTTATTGAGGCTGCAGTTACATGCACCTATATTCTGCATGCAGTATGATTATCATATTGACAACAAATTTTGTGATGTGGTTACATACTTTTTAAAACTCCCTGTTTCACAAAATACAAAGTTGCTCTGAACATGCCTCAGCTATTCTTTTGACTGACATGTGACTAATGTTAAGTGTATAAATTTATGTGATTCCAGTGAACTGATTGATGTATCCTAATCATATTTATTAGTTTATTGAAGTGACATCTGATGTACTCTTACAGGTTCCGGTCAAATTCCTCCAAGTATTTATACCACTCAAGGTCCAGTTATTGGAACTGTACCAGTTGTTGGTAGTACTGTTACTAGGCAAGCAAGAAGGTTATATGTGGGAAACATTCCATTTGGATGTTCTGAGGTAGGTATTTTGTCCAAAAAAAGGTGTTTAAATAAACTGTTTTTCTTTTTTTGTAACTTTACTCTTTTATATAATTTTTAAAATAAGTTTCTTACTCCTGTGTAAGTTCAGGTCAGGTGCAATTCATATTAAAACTGTTGTATTTCTGTATTAGAAGATATTTGTACTTGAGGCTTTGTACTTAAATTTGTAAACACAAAACTTTTGATCTTCAATTCTTGATAGAAAATATTTATGAAATAAATCGTGCCATCTCTTTATTTTGATGTTTTAACCCCTCCAAATCTACAGTTTTTTTTTAAATCTGAAAAGATAAAATTTTTAAAAAATGACGTGGAAAATTTTGTGACTTTACTGGCACTACAATATTGTGATTTATTCGTTTTTGATTTGAAAATTTTTCTGTGATATAAAAAAAGTGCATTTATAGGGAGTTTCTAAATTGATATAGAGTTGACAGCTTTGTTTAAACAATTCCAAAGTGATTCATTTGTTACCTGTATTAATTGTTTATATGTTCTAAGTAGACTTTTACCAGATGATTTGTTAGATTTTATTTATCAGGCAATCTTCTTTTTGTAGTTTTAGTAAATTATTTAAAGATTTGCTGAGAATTTTACTTTTACTAGACTAATATGCTTCTAGAAAAGTAGGAAATATTTAAAAAAAAAAAAAGGAAATTAGGCTGAAAGTTAGTGAAATGTTGGAGGAAGAGTAAATTTGCCTCAAAAGCTTGGAATTGTGTGGGACTTTCTTCTTAATGGATTTTGGTAGCATCATTGTGAAATTATAGAGCTTTTAAATTCTGATTTTGATCTAATTATTCAAGAATTACCAGTTATTAACTGTGGAAAAGAAATATCCTGTGCTATTTCCCCAAAACATGATTATAATAAAATTTTTCAAAATTTTATTTCTGATTTTTGCAAATTTTAATCCTTTTCTATTCAAGAAAACAAACCACCAAATCATAATTTTATCTCTCTTCTAAATATAACTTCTTTTTCCATTATTATTATTTTCGAATGCATACACACATAAACTATTATGAGTAATAATTTAGTTAATTCTAGCTAAACATTATAAATTTTACAAAAGCAAATGATTGTTTTTGTTACCTTAGTAAAGGAATTATTTGCATATGTGATTAACCAAAAATAGATGATCTAATTTGAAATTTTAATACATTTACAATTTTTTTTTATCTTAACTTAAAAAAGAACTTAATTCTCTCTTGAATTTCCTTCAATTGGTTTCATTTTCTATAACATTTATTGTACAGTTAATGAGATCTGTCATATAATTAAGGAAAATATTGGCAATTTCTCTTATGATCTTATTCAAAGTGTTTTCCAGCTATCTGATATAAACAAGAACTGGCATCTTTTCCATGTGGGGGATTTTGTACAGTTTTTTTTTTTTTCTAAATTGTGTTTTATTATTTTTATGAGACAGGAAGTCAATAGATCATAACTAATATGCACAAATAATTTTTATAGTTGTGTTTTACACAAATATATATTTTTTATTAGTGTATTGAAACTGGGAAATATTTTGCTATTTAAAAGATCCTGAAAATTGCTGATATGCATTGTATAATTTTCAGTGTCTTTTTACTTTACATGTGAATAGTTTTGAGTCTTTAATACTTTATTAAAATTTTGGAATTTTTTTTATGTTAACAATATTTTTTTAAAAAATATTTCAAATGGCTACATTTTTTTTACTAGTTTATAACTTAAAGTTCAAATTTCAGAAATTTGCTTCCAACTTATCATTTAAAATTTTTGTTCATTTTTATAATTTTCAATCCTCTTTGTGAGTTATTTTTCTTGCTAAGGCTATTTTATTGAAATTTTTTATGTGCCTGAAAAAAATCTTAATTTTTAAAATTTATATTTAGAAATTTTGTGCAAAGAAAATTAGTTTACATGATCTAATTCCTGAAAATTTTTAACTGAGTTCTAGTACAGAGAAATTTATTAGAGAGGAGGGATTTGTTGTTGTTGTTACATATCGCCGACTGGAATTTAATGCATACAAGTCACTCACCTAACATACAAAAAATATAAAAACATAGGACAACAAAAAAATAACCCCACAAGATATGATAAAAAGAACAACCAAAAGGCCTTAAAACCAGTTAAAAACATTAAAGTTCTAGGATAAAAAGTTAAAAAGCCAGAAGTACAATAATTTAAGACTGAGATCAAGATATAAGTTCTCTGGCCCTCCAATAGAGAGCACACAAATTACCATTCTGTCGTAAGTCTAGTTTCGAGCAAACAAGTTAGTGAGCTTTATTCATTTTTTCATTCTTGCATAAGGTGCATACGGTAGAACTCACAATCTCTATTTTGGCCAGATGTTCAGCCAGTGCACTGTTCTTAGTCTAAAATTGGCCATGGCCTCTTTATATGTTTTATGACTAAATTTTATCCAGTCATTCCCAATAGACTCCCAGACTTTTCCCTTGGAAATGGATGATAATTCACTTATATATGACGCCATAATCTTGTCTTGAATAATTCGCCTAAAGGAGTAAAGAGGGCTAGAACACTGTCTAGGATATTCTTCTGTCCCTTTTTTGGCCAATAAATCATTCCTTTCACTACTATCTATGCCTACATGTGAAGGTATACCACTGAAAAGTAATAAATTTACCATTTTCGTTAAGGAACCTGATATTTTGTTTTATATTGGATACAATTTTGGACTCAAAATGTCTTTTCAAAGATATTGCTTCTATGGCAGCACTAGAATAACAGCTTTTGAAAAAGACTGCATTCTTGTTTTAAGGTCTAGTGCCAAAAAGACTGCAAAAATTTCCACATCAAAGTTTGAGAGATGACTTCCTACAGGAGCATGGGTGGAAAATAAAGAACAGTAAACACCTGCCCCAGCAGAGTCATTAATTTTAGAACCATCTGTAAAAACTTGGACCCACTCTTCAGGATATTGATCTTCCAGCATATACAATGCAGTTGTTTTAAGAATTATGTCCAGACTATCTTTCCCCAATTGTCCATGTTTAATTTACAAGGCACCCTTAAAAATTCCAATGGGTTAATAGAGGCTTCAGTGTTTTCTATAGGAAAATTTGTGTTCAGATTGTCTAAAAGTTTTTCACATGCCTCAATAGGAGAGATCTGCATTTTTAGGCTGCTTGGTTGATAAGTATATAGCTAATCCGTACCTTAGGACATTTTCAATTTGGAATATACATTTAAAGCTTGTCTCTTTATTTTGACAGTAACAGGAGAGTTGAACGTATAAATTCACATCGTTTCGATAGGTGTTGTTTTAACAGCTCCTGTAATTCTACAGAAAGCTTTATTTTGAGCTCTTTCAAGGAGTTCCATTTTAGACTTTGAAGCTGTAATTAGTATTTCACTACCATATTTGATAATTGGTTTAATATATGCATTGTACGTATGGTTCAAAGTGGCTTGAGAGAAGTCCCATTTTACACCAGCCAGTCTCTTTAGGATAGGCAATCTTTTTTCAACTTTCATTTTTGTAAGGTTAATATGCTCCAGACAACTCTATTATCCAATGTTACAACCAAGGTACCTAGTATTAGTACTCCTGTCTTCTATATTTCCGATTGTTATCTGCCTCTGTCCGTATTGCCAGATCATCTGCAAACATACACACCTGGATATTTCCAATTTTTTTCAGTCTCTTTATAAGATCTATAACATATATATACAACTATTAACAGAGCCCTGTGGTAATCCCATTTTAGACTGTCTATTGTCTACATTATTCCAACATACCCAAACACATCTCTGAGCTAAAAATCGCTTTAGCCAGATCAACATTTTATCTTCAACACCCATCTTGGCTCATTTAGTCAGGAGCCCTTTTTTACATATATTGTCATAGGCTCCCTAAAAATCGACCAAAAACAGCTAGAGTGCTTCTTTTGGAATTGAAACTTATTATTTAAAAGGCTATAAACCCTTTTTGCATCTCTTCGATAGTCTATTTAAGTAAATCATTCCAAGATTAACGCTTAGCATCATTTAATTTCCATTTCATTAATCCACTCTCTTTTCTCCAGTTAATGACAGATTGCCTATGTTCATGAGTCTTTCCCTTACTTTTCTCAGCCTCCACTCTGGCTAGATCTCTTTTTCAATTCCTACTATTAGTTCACACTCTCTCAATATATATCTTGTTCAAATTTTCAATCGTTAATAAAAGTACATTTTATTCATCCACTCAAGTTCAAATACATATTTTTAAACTTGTAGTGGATGACACTTGATGTTAATACAGTTTTTTCAAATATTAATTCATTAATTAAATTTAATTAATCAATTTTAGTTTTAGACCTAGAGCGTCTCTTGCTCTTGAATAGTAATTTCCCTCTTGTTACTGTGTAAACGGTAGCACTGCGGTATCGCGGGCTTCTCCCGTCCTGTAGGTTGCGAGATCGAATCCCCAACCTGACAAACTTTTTCTCTCTCTCTCTCCCCCCCCCCCCCTTCCTAATCTCGCACAGTAGGCAAGGTTCTGGCAGGCAATCCTTTTTTTCAATTCCTACTATTAGTTCACACTCAAATTTTTCTTTGTTGACCTAAGTAGGAATTGACTTTAAAATTTTTTTTTTTTATATATATATATTACTTGTTTTGCTCCAAGAGCTCATCATTCCAGAAGGTCTGTACCGAAATATTAACCCTCTTGGGATATTTAACTTAGCACTTTTTAGAATCGCCTCCGTGAAGGAAAATGCCAATCTATGAGGGGAGATGATATGGGGAATATTCATCACCAGATTCTCCAAGACATGCAAAAATGTTGCCCAGGAAAGGTCAATTAATTGTTCACAGTACAAAATCGAAATATCTATGCATTTTTTTCAACCCCTGCTTCTTTAAGATTTTTTTTTTCAAAGAACACATGAGTTGTATATTAAGTATAAGTAATTCATTATTTAGAATTAAAATTGCTAAAGGAGCCCAATACTGAAATATCTCGTGTGTTCAGAATTACAAATTCTTGCCCTAGTGTCATGACCCCTCTTATGTATAGTTCGATCACTCTTTCTATAGAGGGGGGGGGGGGGGCACAATACACCTCTTTGTAAGTATGTGTGTATGATTGTGTATCGTTTAGTGCTTCTGAATTAGCATCTTTAGAATATTAAAAAGATGCCATTAAATAACCAATATAATTTCCTTTTTATTTACAGGATGAAATGATGGATTTCTTCAATGCTCAGATGCATGTTTGTGGTTTTTCTCAAGCTCAAGGAAATCCTATTTTAGCATGTCAAATCAACTTGGACAAAAATTTTGCCTTTCTTGAGGTGAATGGAAAACTTATTGATTTTTATTTATTTGTTTTGTATCATCTATTGTGGATATCTAAATTCTAAATTAGGGAATTTGTATGCTACAGTTTTGTTTGAAATTCATTTTATTTTATCCATGACTATTATCTAATAAGTATGAATTGTGACTAGATTTTAATAAGTTTGAATGGTTGCTAAGTTACTTTTCTAATGTCACTATATTTCTTATAATAAAAGTATTTTTTGCATTTTGGAATAAGAATACTTGGAAGTAGTTGTTGACAAAAAAGTCTATCTGTTTACAGTTTAGGTCCATTGATGAAACTACACAGGCAATGGCATTTGATGGAATCAATTTTAAGGGGCAGAGTCTCAAGATCCGAAGGCCACATGATTACCAACCTGTACCAGGAATGTCAGAAATTCCTAATTCAGCTGTTCCAGGTATTTATATGCAAGGGAGATAGGATGAGACTTTCATATTATGATTTTCTGAATATTATAATGTTTATGTATACACTCACATTTAAACAGAAATTGTTTTTCTGTTGAACTTTGATTTTACTGAAGGTAACAGATATGACAGTACAGGCAGAGACCACACTTGTTTTACAAATTTAAAGGTTCTAGGGACTTGTTAGACTGATTTGATGGTTCAATTTCTGAGTCATTTTTTAATAATTTGAGAACTGATTTACTGTTCTCCTGATTATGTGCAAAATCTTTAATTCTTCCTTTGAAAAGGGCTTCTTTTTGGCCAAGATATTCAAAATCAGATCTGCCAACTTTACGGATTCACCCCGGCAATGCTGGATTTTTAATGCATCTTCCGGGTTTCCGGAATGGACACTATTATTACCCGATTTTTAGTTACATAACAAAAATATCTACGCAGTTCAGGTCATCTATGTCAAGGGAAACCTTCAAAAATTTGGTAATATACAAATTGAACCCACGTGGACACTGTTATGAAGAACCATTTGACAATGAATTTCTAAAAAGAGCAAAATCAGCTATAGTAAATGCTACAAAAATTCCAAGATTTCCTGCAATTAATTAAAACAAACATTATATAGAAATAGAAGTACTCAAAATATAGACTGCTGGGTCCCTGCTAGTGTAAATATGATGTACATTAAAATGTATGATTAAAAATTTCAAATATATAACTTTTGTTTAATATTATAATTTCAAGATGTTCTGAACAGTAAGGAAATATTTTGAACTATTAATATTATTAAAGAGATCCTATAAACTATAAGTAAGTATACAGTATAATTCTTCTATGATTTTTTACTATACTGTTTTGTGTTATGTCATGCACAGTAGAATATTGCAGGATTTTGCTCTTACTGAGGTTGGCAGGTCTGCAAAATCAATGTTGTATGGTACTCAGACTGGTTAAAGGTAAAGCAAGACTTGACTGTATAATGCAGAAATATTAGACTAAAGTTTAATAATTTTCTTTAATAATAGATTGTCACATGATTTTTTAAAATGTAGCTTATATAAATTCTAAGACTATGAAAAGGCTGTTGGACCCACTGGGGTCCAAACTTGCTGTCAAAAAATTGCTGCATATTGCCCTATTTTGTACCATATTACTGATTTTTGTATTTCTTTGTCTTGGTGCTTAATCGTGGTTGTTTTAAATCTGTAACTTGTACCTGCGTATTAAGATTGAAAAGTGTAGAAGTTATCTAAAATTTCCAGTGGGTTAGCTTTACTGTGAATATCAGTTCAAGGACAGACCAATTTAGGTAGTGGGAAAAGAAGTTTCATTAATAAAGAATAGTTATTCCTTTTTTATTCACAATATTCTTAGACAGGTAAGTTAAACAACCACATTTCTGCCTGAGACAGTTCTCATACAAAAATATCGATATTGTTATAGTATTCAGTCTACTTGGCCCTAGGTGTAAATATATTGTGGAATACCGAGTCTTCTTTTTTCACAGACATCAGTTTGGGAATTGTGTAAATTTTGTGTTTTAGTATCTTAAGTCCTTAATTTGTTGACTTTTGGTTCAAATTTGAAATGTTGCAATAGTAAGAGAATTAAAATATTTGTGTCAAGGGGTATTTAATCAACAGGAGTAATTAAAAAGTAAAGTGTTTTAGTTTTTCATGGGTATATGAGAAATCAACTTCTTTTTATCATGTAGTATGTAATACATTTTAAAAAAAATTTCAAAATTTGTTCTTTTTATTTTCTTGTGTATTTGGTTGTTTTGAATGATTAAATAATTTTTTCCTTGGTAGGTGTTATATCAACTGTTGTCCAGGATTCTCCAAACAAAGTCTTTATTGGAGGCCTTCCAAATTTCTTAAATGAAGATCAGGTGAGGGTGACTTTGCTTATGATTGAATCACTTTTATTATTATTATTATTATTATTATTTAGAAAAAGTAATTGTATGAATTTTTCTTGCATTTTATTTTGCAACAACTTAAAAAAAAAATCTGAATGCCATATATTTTTTGTTATATTTTTAGTAACTTTTTTCATTTTATGTCCTGCAGTTTGAAAGAATTTTCACCTATTTACCACTAAAACATATATCAGTAATTTAAACAATTTCATGTAACTAGTGAAAATGTGGTTTTCATTAATATTTGAATTTTAAAAGTGTTTGATACAATTCTATTTTCTAATACCCTTGCAAGTAGTTTTTGTATTTTCATGTTTGTATTTTCGTATTTTATTTCATAAATTTGTGAATTTATTGTATTAAATAATTAAATCTCTTTGAATGAAATGCTCTCGTTTTTGCTATTGAGGGGGGGAAGACTTTTGTTGTTGAAGGTTTTATTTGACAGTTAATGTCGTATTATAAATCGGAATGGCCGTATTTGGTGACTGTCTGTCCATTTGAATAGAAAACCAAAAAATTAATTGTCTGGGGAAATTTAGATTTTAAAACTAAAAATGTGTTTGTTAAATTATGATAACTGCTTTAAGCAAATTTTGTAAAATTTGTCATATTACTTTGAGTAGAGGTGTATATGTTTTAATCTGTGAATGGAATAATTTTCTTTAATGCTCTAGTGAATAAAGATTGTTGTAAAATGACAAAGTTTATCTTAATATATGCATGTGTATAAATGTGATGTATTTTTTGTTTTGTATTATTTGACGTAATAAGTTATGTCAGGTTTTAAAAAAAGAATCTGTATTTTAACTTTTGTTTGCTGCTTCCAATATCAAGATCACTCTTACTGATTTTCCTCTTCTTCCCCATCTAATTCGTAGCGTAGGTTACGAGCTTGGTAACCCCGTACCTAGTTGCTAAAACATGAAACTTCACTACTGTGACATTTTGTGGGCCAAAACAGGCAAGTTTTAATATAATTTACAACTATCAAATCTGCCTTACAGGCTTTTAGGACAGTCCAGTTGCACTCTGTGCTTGGGAGGCTTCACCTATCGACCTCTGCAAGTGAATCCAGAAAAAAGTGCTTCTTGCACGATGTTTATGTATAATGAAAAATGGTTTATTATGCTGATTAAATTAGAATTAGAACTTCATTTTGATAATTTTTTTTATGAACCGTCAAAGTACAAAATAAACTTAATTTGTTATATTCAGTAGTTACCTGTAAAAAATTTTGTAAATTTATCAAATTTTGAATGATTTCAATGTTTTAAATCCTTAATCTAAAACTTAGTGGCAACCCTTTTGTTAATGTATTATAATGATTATGAATATTATGTTTTAATATCTCATCTTTCAATGTTTCTTTTTGCATAATTTTGTAAATTTTTGCCTATTTTTCTTTCTGTGTGTAATATTAACTCAGTAGTGGTAGTGTAAATATTTAAATTGTTTTAAAATTGTAACATTTAATGTGCACGTATAATGTGCATATTGTTTTGTTGTAATTCATTTCTGATTTCCCCAATATAGGTTAAAGATTTCCTGTTGTCTTTTGGACAATTGAAGGCATTCAATTTAGTGAAAGATACTGCAACTGGCCTTTCCAAAGGATATGCCTTCTGTGAATATGTCGACACAGCCAGCACAGATCAAGTATGTAATTTACTATATTGTTGTCTGAGTAATATTTTAAATGCATTGAATACAAAATTTTGTCCTTATGGATTTGTGTTTACATATGGGTTTAACTACTGTAGAAAAGTCCTGATAAAAATATTTCAGTTTATGTGGGGGAATTATGCAGTGTATTTTCAGGTTTAACTCATAAGTCTATGGGGACAGATATTTTAAGTTCCAATTTTGGCTGCTGTTTATGAAAATGTTATATGAACAAGTCTGAAAGGTTAACCATATTTGGGATTTCATTGCAATATTAATTGAGGAAATATTTGTAACTGAATGTAGAGCTTAAACATATGGAATTGTAATTATTATTTTTTTTCATTTATTTAACCTGAGCTTAAATTTAAACAGGTGTATAAACCTTAGCAGTTGAGAAGTTGATCTTATATTCAAGAAGGGGCTGATTCGTTAATTTATTATTTTGAAGGAAGAGTGGGGTAGAAATATTTGATACTTTTCAACTTATATATTGCCCATTTAGTCATATTTATCAAATGCAGTTAAAAAACTTTAGCTAAGCTGAATTGTATGGTCCCAGATAATTGTCGCCGAACCTAACGATTTTTCAGTACTACTGTTTTTTTTTGGGGGGGGGGAGGGGCATTGGTGATGGTTAAATTTTTTCTGCCAAATCAAGCACCAAACATAAAATAAGGCAAAAATCTGAAATCTAGATCCTAATCTTAAATTATTAATTTATTAAGGAGGCATAAAATTTTTAATAACTTCCAACATTGAAAAAAAAATGTTAGTTTTATTTTTTTAATGCATTTTTCGCCACATAAACTCACACAAATATGATTTGAAATGTTGTCGAGCTGTGCCTCAATGTCATTTATTGTGCCATTTTGTGCTTCCCCACAGACGCTCTATCGTTTGGATGTGACATCCACTTTCTTGATCAACAAAGTGAAATTTGTGGTTCACAGCAAAATGTTCGTAGCCAGAATCTCACAGTTCATCCAATTTATGTACCTACCAACAATCCATGTAAAAAGTTGTTCCTTCCATAACATTTTCCTTTATGAGAGCCAATAAAGTTTTCGCTAATAGATCAGGAACTGCAACTAAAAAGCATTCATTGGATTCTCTGCACAATCTGGAAATGATAAAAGCAAGTAATATTACTAGTAATAATGCTTGGCTGTCTGAGTTCAACATTTTCTTCATGGTCAATAGGAAATTATCTTTTTAAAAGGTTAGAAGTTATATTATAACGATTTAGAAAATAGCTTGAATGTTAGAACAATCAGTCCATTTGTTTTCATTATTATGTTCCTGTATAAGTAAGTTTCCTGGAGCAGAGTCTTAAAAACCTCAATATTTAATGAAAATTATTCATTCCTTTAATATGTAATGTCAAATTTTCTTCAGTTATTCAGATTTGAATATGTAGTGTATAAGACCATAAGACACACCAGACAATAAGACTCACCATCAATTTATGGGAGGATTTTTAGAAAAGAATATTTTGTACAGGGTGTTTCATATTGAATGGGACAAAAAGAAAGCATACCTGTGAATGCTGTAATTATTTTATTTTGATAAATCAAATTTACAGTAAAACTATAGTTGTCCATGTTTCTATAAATGTTCTATGTGTGCCCCTTCGGTGACACGGCAACTATCTATGTGATATTCCAGTTCCTGACATACTTGTGATAGAATATTATTTGTTAATGATTTGAGCACTTCAGTTATCCTCTGCTTCAGTTGCTTAAGTCCTGGGGAAATAGAATCATGGACACTTTGTCTTTAATAAAACCCCAAGGAAAAAAATCACAAGGGGTTAGATCTGGGGATCTCGGTGGCCAACAAAGGAATGGCATATCGTTTGACCCAGCACAGCTAATCCAGCAATGGGGTAGACTGTCATTCAGGTACTGATGTACATTTTTATGCCAATGTGGTGGTGCACCCTCTTGCTGCAGAATGAAGAAGAAAACTGCTTGTGAGGGAGCAACCACTGTGATAGCATATCTTGGTAAATGCACCTGTTGATTGATTTTTCTATGAAGAAAAAAGGACCAATCATGCAACTGTTGGAAATGGCACAGAAAACGTTCCCTTTTGGAGAATCACACTCATGTTCCATTACACCATATGGATTTTCCATGCTCTAAAATCATAAATTATGATGATTAACTTTGTCAGAAACATGAAAAGTGGCTTCATCCATAAACACAAGTCTGTTCATGAAACCATCTACCTCCAGCTTATCTTGCAAATTCTCACAGAAAGCTTCAGGGGTGCAAAAAATGTTTCAGGGCCCAATATTTCCCCAGAACACAATTTGTTTTATCCGAAAACGTCCCCGTATCTTCATTCCAGTTTAAGCGACTATTAGAGTACAATGTTGATGATTAAGAACTCTCCTTAAGACTATTACTTACAAATTAAAAAAAATCTTAATATTTATTCCAATAAAAAATAATTTTACCTGGATGGATTACATTAGTTGTCACCAAGAAATGGCAGCCTTCCTGTCTCTTTGTGAAGGTTGTCAATCACCTTTGACGTTGTATACACCTTGAGACGAGATGCTGAAGAAAACCGCGTGAAATGGTATCTTCGACCATGGAAATGCCTGTCCAAGGATTCTTTTAATAGTTGTGAAGCCTTATGAATAGGAGGTCCATTCCATGAAATGAAGAATTCATTGAAAAGTATGTTGGACTGGATGTTCCGCTTGTGTAGATGGTTGCCAATTACAGATCCAACTGATTCACAGACAGCTTCACTGCAGATTTTCAAACAATTTTCGAGCAGATAAATAATTTCTGGGATGTGGCCATACACTTCAGGGTTAGTAAATGCTTCTTTTCTTACTCTGTTATCCTGGATGATCAAGCTCGACTTTTGATTTTCTTGAGAAGGATAAAGTAGTTTTTTTAAAAAAAGGTATGTTTAAAAGATTGTTTTTCATAATTCTCAATTGGGAAAAAAGAACTTTGCTATCTAACTTGCACCCTCGGTTTTTGTTCACCCATATGGTAAGGGTTTCTAAAGATTCCTGAATTGTATGCTCATATGCAGTATCTGGAGGGCTTGTTATATATCTGCTACTGAAACACTGCCCCATATTTTCTATAATTGGAGGTTCAGAAATTCTGCGTTCAAGTTTTTCCAGTAACGTTATGCAAAGATTTTCTAATTTTTGTCTGGAACTTCTGTAACCATCTTCACTGGTTGTTTCTTCATGAGTCTGGGAACGGCTTGATCTTTGGTAATATTCATCAACCGATAGACAGTCTTGATAAACATTGTTTTTTAAAGACTCTGTTTCCTTAAAAATTGATGGAAATATTTCTTCAGTGAGTTTTTCACTTTTCATTTCCAATATCATGTCATTAAGTGTGCTTTTCATTGAAGCATAATAATCAAATATTGTCCAAATACAGGCATTAACATTCTGAGAAGTACAACTGAATTTTGTGACCAATAATATGTCAATCATTCCAAGCAGTTGATATATAAAACAAGGTTTGGAAAATTGTTTCAATGCCAATGAATAATTTTTAGCATCAGTATTGTTGCCCCAGCGGATGCAATCAGTGTGCTTCTTTTGTAAATCAATAAAAAGCGGCTTAAAATCTTTTTGAAATGTTTTATATAATCTTAGTTCACTTTGAATAAAATGGGTTTGTTGAAATGATTTTGGATTCCAAACACCCACTTGCAATTCATCTGCTAATGCAATCAGTTCTTCATAGGCAATACTTGAATTATAATTTTTCATTACATTTCCTACAATTTGAGTTTGACTGTTAATCCATGATAATGACTGGACTTTACGAACATCATTTAAAACACACTCTAACGTATGAGTCAGGTCCTACATAGGAAGTAAGAAGTCATGATTGATATTTTCACAAAGACTTGCCAATTTTTTATCCACATTGAGATCAAAATATTGGCCATCAAATGCTATTCCATTTAGCTGTTCCTTTAATTTTATTACATTTTTCAAGGGCACATTGCAGTTGTTGGACAAGAACATCACCAGTGTGTGAGGTACCACATGGTGAAATGTCAATCACAATACAAGTCTGAACTCCATCTACAAGTATAATCAGACAAGTTATTTGGTATGTCCGGTGCAATTTTGTGATTTTTATCAGCTGTGACTGACACAAGAGGCAAACGCTTTGTTACTGGATTTTTTTTGTGCATAAAAAATCACATATTTTTGTGTTCATTGTAAAAAATATGTTTTTTATAAATTGGTAAAATTCACGAGAGTGATTTGTTAGGCATAGCGTACCCAATTTAAAGTGTCGCGTCTCATCACTTCCGACTTACATGCTAATTTTTTCACCGACTGAGAGAGGGCGTTGCCTTCGAGCGCCACGTTTAAGATCAACGTCATTTCCAGTCACGTGCTCAGGGGTAGTTGCCCATCGTATGCATTTGTATTTAAAGAACGGCGTGTTGTTTTTACAGGGCTGGATGGCGGTCGACTGGTAAGCTCTCGCAATGTCACAGGCGTACTAGCGATGTTATCACCGTACTTTTTCACTCGACATTAGGTGAAACATATTATGTTTACTTTTATTGCCATATTTTTAGTTAGGATGAGTGAGGACTTAGTAATTAGTCAAGACAGAATAAGCCAGGGCATTTTGTTTGTTTTCTAAATAACCTTTTTATCATTCTATTTCGTTATATTTTGTTTTATTGATTTAAAAATAAGATTATTTTTATTTTTGACTTTGTTAGTTTTATTTTCTTAAACACTGCACTCAGTTTGTATTTAGGAAGTTGCCTTTAGTTGTTTAGCCATTGTTAAACAACATGATTTTCACCAACATCGTTGTCATTTAAAACATTTAAACTTAATAAACGTTCAAAAAACTTACCCCCCTTACCTTCTTTAACTGCATTGTAAGCAGCTCTGGCAACCCGCAGTCCCACTTTCTCATGTTCAGTCTTTACTAAGATCTCTTTCTTTTTCATGCCATCAGAAAATTCTATACACCACTTATGTGCATTTGAATGTAAATGATCAATGAGGTGGGTTTTAAAATGCAATACTTTGAGTTGGTTGTATTAACTGGTGTTCACTGGGAAGAGAAAAAATGCCAAAATTGCTGGTTTTGAGAATGCTTACTTCCTTAGGAATGGTTTTATAGTTTTTTACACATGGAGAGCATTGCACTGTCTCTATTCCCCCTTCCAAACACGGCATCAGTTGACAAATTTCTGTAACCGATCTGCTTATTCTAATTAATTTAATTTTTATTTTAAATTCTTGTGCTGGAGTACTAGGACCGGATGGGCCTGGTACAATGGCTACAGTTGACCCATTATGTTCTATATTAGAAGGAAGAGCCCTTGCCTTAGTTAGAAATTAATTCGGTTTTAGTAACTCATCAACTTTATTAGAAATACCAGACAGTGCTTCAGATATAGATGATAGCTGTTCATTAATGTCATACTTTTTGGTGAAAGCATCAACATTGCTATTTTCTCGTGGGCAAGGTGAGTTAAATTCTGTACAAAGTGGTTCATCAAGTTCGATTTCATCTTGTTTTCTCTGTTTGTTTGAAGGTTCACCGTTTTCAATTACATTAACTTCAACATCGCAAATTTTAGGTTTAAAAAACCCATAAATACTGCATTCATCCCTTGTTATGGGTTTCTCATCCGGATGCTTATTCGAAACGTGACTTGCGAATTTATTGCGCCTTCCATGCCAATCGCAGTGAGTGCAGTTCAGTTCTTGTTTACTTTTAAAAGTTGACATCTGGTATTTTTGAGTGCACAATTAATATAGTATTTTCAGTAAAAACGATTGTTGTATATATACATCAGAAAGAGAAGAAAAAAAACCAGTTCGGATACGGAAATAGAGAGAATCACTCAGATCCGAGAGGGAAAAAATTACTTCACCGTGGTCTGGTAACACACACATGCTTTTTATTGGAATGCAGTATTGCACACCCAACACGCAAAGGATTCTTGGGCCCCATTTTTGACTAATAGACTTCTGTTTTGGAGGAGAAGAGCTGTTTTCACCTTTCCCCGGGTCATGTGATGTGCGGTAGGAATGGTAGATAAGAGAGAAACTGCTGTTTTTCACGTGCAAGCTTCATTCACCAATTTCAGTAAAATATGAAGATGAAACCATTTGAAAATTTGCTTCACTGCAATGAAAAAATAGGGGGGGGGGGGCATGTGCAAATATAGTCGCTAGCCAAAATATTTGTTCGTCACGGATGACAATTTATTTATTTATTTTTTAACTTGGACAAAAATTTCCCTATAGCTGCCTGAATTTCCCCTCGAACCTCGTTCACGTGTTCGGACATATTCTGCACCCCTGGAAAGCTTTTCGCAATGGTTTGTCTGAAGGTTTTAATGCCTGCACCATCTGAAAGGTGTATAGCTGGAATTTTAGATGTTTCTGTAACATATGCCACACCGTTGTAGGAGGCATATTGAGTTCAGAACTCGCACGACACATTGATTTTTTGGGACTTCGTAAAAATATTTCATGAATTGTTTCAACTGCTTTGGTTTTAACTTCTGGTCATCCTAGACTGATTTTCTTACACAAGCAGGCCGTGTCCTGAAACTGCTTCACCCACCGTTCAATGTTGTGACGATGCTATGATTCTATACCAAATTTCATGCGAAAATGTCTTTTAACGATGATAAACGATGTTTTGGTGTATTCCAAAACTCAGTACACTTTCTCCTGCATGGATGGTGCCATTTCAATTAACAGTGCCTCTAGCGGCTATTTTGTAACCGGAAGATTTTTTGCTGTTGCCAGATAAAACTTGTATAATTGTAGTTTCAGAATTAATTTGTTTTGGCTAAATAAATCAGTTACAGAATTAGTACTAAGCTATTCTTTTTGTCCCATTCAATATGAAACACCTTGTATTTTGTTAGGTATATAAAAATAGTTTCAATTTCTTACTTAATAATGAGAAAATATATAATAAATATAAAAAATAATATATATATATTAAAATATTCATTTTATTTTAATGTTACCATTGGACCATGAGATGTACCCAGATTTTAAGTTGATTTTTTTTATGTAAAAAGGTACATATGATCCAAAAAATATGGTGATCTTAAATTATACTTTTTGTTTTCTGTGAAATTTGAATGCTTACCATTTAAACTATGAAAAACTGAGCATTCATTCTGTAGAGTAAGGAATAAACTTTTGGTCAGTAATTGTCGAACTGTTTTGCATTTATTTTTAGATAATGCATCTCTTCCATGATATAGCTTCATAGAGTAGGAGAAAGGCCATGAACAGGTTCATTTATAAAAATGTTCTGCCCTCTTTATTGTTGAAGAAGACAGTTTGTTCTTACACCAGGCTTTGTGGACTTTGTGATTGAGTCATTGTTTGCATTAGGTAGTCTAAAGCAGGAAAATTGTTTCCTGCCTTTTCTTCTAAGAACATGAGAAAATTTCTATGAACAATCTTATTCTATCAGGTTTCATGGTAGTAGTTTTCTTGGAGTGATGTTGAATATATGACCTTCTTGGAGTTGTAAGTCCCCAAGTTTATGGTATAATAGTCTTCTCAGACTAGCATTTATATATAAAATTGACTGCATTAATTTCTTTTAATGTTTTTTTAAACAGGCTATTCAAGGACTAAATGGAATGCAGTTAAGCGATAAACGTCTCATTGTCCAGCGGGCAAGTGTTGGAGCCAAGAATGTACAAACTAATGTAAGTACATTTCAGTTTTTAATCTTTTATCAGAAATCGTGACTCGTGGCCAATCAAGAATTCTATTAATCATGCATCATGCACCTTTTCTTCATGTGTATTAAAATTTCTACTTCATATTGTGATTAAGTTTCTTCTGGTAAGGATGTTATCATTATTCTGAGCAAATTTGTGCCTTTGGATTATTTTTGTTTTCATAGTTTTTTTTTATATTTTAGTGGGGGGATTATTTTTTTGAGCATAAGAATGTTGCTTCAGTGTTATGGATATGTTACTAGGGAAATATTCGCATGAAATTGTTTCATTGTTAAACTATATACAATTGTATAAAATTAGTGCTGTAGCAAGGATTGTTAATCTTTTTTGTAAAGAAAATAAATTGTCATTGGTTGGATGGGGCAAGTGTAACTAATTACTGCATACTTTTGAAACATTGATATCTTATATCCTGAACCATATCCTGTCTGGGCATACAGGGATTCAATTGATGTACGCACCTTGGAGGAAATGAAGAATTTAGTATCTAGTGCTTTTTCAGTTATTGAACCCTTTATGTATGTAAAAAAAAATTTATTTGATTGGTTCAAAATTCTGAGTGAGATTGAGGGAATTAATCAAAATGTTAGGTCTTGTTTAGTTTATTTCTGATCACAGAATTATAATTATGTGCATGAATAGGATCATAGAAATATGTACTATATTTAACAGGGTCATGAAATATTTGCATAGTTCTGAATAATTTTTAAATTTTATACTACTGTTCACGATGACTCTGAGCTGTTTTAATATTACTGTCCCAATGTTCTTGAAAGCCCTAGGCCCTAATTTTTTTAATTTTAAAGTACTTCATATAAAGGTCCTTGTTTTTTCCTATAACCACTTGTAAAACTTATTTGTTTCTAAAACCATAAAAGTTTTTTTAAAAGCTGAACAGTGTAATTTAATATTTTTATCCCCATTACCAATTAAGGTATGAAGGTTTGAACTCACTATGTATATGCAAAAAGGCTTTTTGTTTCTGCTATATAATGCTATTAAATTTTTCCCCAAAATGTATGTCTATTGCTCCATTGTTGATGTATTTGTTCTGTAGATGAAAATCGAAAAATACTGCCAATCTGTAATTTATCTCCTGTCTACTAATTTTACGTTTGAGAATTTGCTTGACTTTTCTTTGGGATATTTCCTTGTAGTAAGACATGCACTATATCTTAGATATATTACGGGATTGTTACAGCAGTTCAGTCCTTAAATTTTTAGGTAGGAATTGAAGGTCCACAAAATGTCTAATATTTCATGAAATAGATTGAAATGAAGAGCATAGATCTCTGCCAAACAGTGTCATTTGTTATTAAAAGCTTCTAAAGATTTAATTTGAACTGGTATTCAGTTATTTCTCTTGGACTTTCAAAACATACCAGAAATTTATAACAAATGGAATCGTGACAAATTGCATTTCAGCAAAATCTAGAATATAAGGAAAAATCAACAGGTCAGTTTATCAGTTCATTTTGCCCAAAGTTAACTCTTTACTTAGATTTTCAATCGAATTTTCTTGCATGCCATTCAATATGAGGTATTTCGTTTAAAATGGTTTTTGTATGGTGTGATGAACATCGCAATGATATGCAAATAGTATCAGACCAACACTCCTATGTGCAAAAAATGTAATGTCCTCTTTACTGGGATGCATTTGATAAACCTCACGAGAAAGTGGTGAAAATCCATTTTGTACAAAACTTATCTTTGCCTTTTTTTAAACCTTAGTTCTTTTCCTTTGTTTTGTATTTTAATATCTTGTGTCATTTCATTGTTTGAACGTTGGTATGAAACAAAGGGCTACTTATTTAAGGAAGTAGAAGTAATTTTACAGAATAAGAATTGAAGTCATTTGTGTTTTTTTATATATATATATATTAACAGCGATACCTCTCTGGAAGGCCTACTGTCAAATGTCTTCAAGTTGAATTTCCTGCATTGTTGTCTTAGTCATTAATAAGAATGCTAAAAAATGAAATTTAAAAAAAAATTGGTTGTTTTACAGCTAGGATATTATAGGAAAATAAATGTGAAAAAGTTTTTAATGTTTATTTCAAATTTGAAGTAAGTGAGAATTTTTGGATGAGTCCTATATTTGCAGTGCATGAACATATTTTTGAGTTTAATGAATTTTTTTTATTTCAACTCTTTAGGTTCCAGTACAAGTACAAGTACCTGGTTTACAAGTAACACAGGGTCCAGGTCCTGCCACTGAAATTTTATGTTTAATGAATATGGTTGTACCTGAGGAACTAATGGATGAAGAAGAATATGAAGGTATGGTTTTTTTTTTTTTTTTTTCTTCTTCTAAGCTTTTCAGGATAGGTTTAGTATTACTCAAGTCTACAAATTCTTTGCTTGTTAAATCTAATTATATATTTTATGAGTACATTTTGGATGGATTAAAATTTCTTGTACAGACCTTTTAATACAACAATAATAGTCTTAGTAGCCAAACTTTTAGTCTGATTTGGATTCCAGAGAACTAGAAAAGTTGACATGACAGTATGAATTGAATTTCTGTTGGTTCATAGTTTATTTTAATTTCAGATATCCTAGAAGATATCCGAGAAGAATGTACAAAATATGGTTCAGTGAAAAGTATTGAAATTCCCAGACCTATCGAAGGTGTCGACGTTCCCGGATGTGGAAAGGTATTTTATACTTTAATTAAAACTATTAATGATATAAACATTTTGTGTTTACATTCTAATGTTCATATTTGTATCTGTTTGGGTTATAATTTATTGGCTCCATCTCATGTACAAAGGAATAATTTGGGCATTTGTTATGTAAGTTGGCATATATACTGTTTTTTACCTCTTATGTTAATAGTGTATGTTTAATTTCTAAGAAAGGAGTGTGCCTCTAGTGAATGCTTTCGGTTGTGCTTGCTGACCACCTTGAAAGTGAAAAACAATTGCCTGTTAAGGGACCCATCCCATTAATGAAATCACCTCACCATCTGATTTTTCTGCATTACTTTAAAATAAGGTGGCTTACTCGTAATGAAATACAAATTGTTTCTTCAGTATCTGATAAAATGAGACTCGTCATTCCATTTTCTGGGTTTTAATTGAGGTAAAGGGGACTTGTTTATACTAAATAATTGGGATTCTATCTACAGTCTGTTTTCTCTTGTATCTGAGGGATTGTGGGAAGCCTTGAAGTCAATTCAACTACTTAAAAAAGGATAAAAAATTTGAATATTCAGTTATGAATTTCACAGTTTGACAGATGCAAATTGGAAGCTTGTTAATTTTCCCAAGAGATTCTTATGTTAAAGTTAAAAGGAATGAACCCGTGAAACCAATCAATATCTTCTGAATCTGTTCATATGTCACCCCACTTTACTGCAGTATAGAAATGGGTAAGAAAAAATGAAGAAACTTTTTCCTAAAATAATGGTAAAATTTAGCATATTCATTTTTCAAAGGATGTAGTCTATACATTTCATGGTCTCTTCTTTTTTTTTCAGGTGTTTGTGGAATTTAATTCTATTATTGATTGTCAGAAAGCCCAGCAGTCTCTTACCGGAAGGAAATTTGCCAATCGAGTTGTTGTCACTTCCTATTTCGACCCAGATCGATACCACCGGCGAGATTTTGGAATGTCTGTATGTTGATGCGGTGACACAAAACGGGGACATTTGTGAAAAACATTTTTGTCATCACGATTTTTTTTTTTTTTTTTAAATCAGTCACTTTACTGACACTAGCAAAGTTTTTCTTTCTTTTTGTAAAGTTCATTTCTTTCACAGTAAGTGATTTAAGACCAAAAATTTTTTTGCATCGCATTTCATCTCGTTTAAGAATAAAATTAAAAATGGCGAAAACAAAAGTATGTCGAGAGATATCCATTGACAACACGATGAATTTTCTACTCTACAGAAATGAATTATCTGTGTATATTTGTAATATCTCATGACTCGTTTTTAAATTCACGTCTAAAACCAAGTCTTGTTTTTTTTCCTTATTGTTAGGACTTCGATTTCATTGATTGTAAACACGTAATAAATCATTACAATTTTTTTTGTGGTGTGTCATTTCGTATACTTTTCAAAGAAATACGTACAAAAGTGTTTCTCACTATGACTGTAAAATAACGTAAGCCATTCAAATGACATTTAATCCATTCATTCCAAGCATATGAAGTTATTCATACTTATGATAAAATACTTTGCATCCAAACTTTATCAGTTTAAAAAGTTATTTTTTGCAACATTTTTGCTGTACTGAGCAGTGTCTTCAGATCTAATTTTGAAAAGATATGCTTCACTTTTGACTGTATTTGACTTTTCGGAAATAGTGTAAAACCTCAAAATGTCAGCTTGTTTTATGTACCGCTGTCACTTTTGGGGCAATAGGTGGTGCCAGGAAATGGCGAGTTTTGGAGCATCTGTATTGAAGGCTGCCAGGTGGTAGTCTTCTTGATGTCAATAAGGATTGTTGATTTCAAAGATAAATTGTACCACAGATAATAAAGATACCACAGTCTATAATTTCCCCATTGTGGAATACAATTGACATCAATCCAAGTCAACAATCGTTGGGAAAATTTGCATTGGTTAACACAGAGTCGAACCCTTTCAAACTAGGATGGTGTTCCAGATTGTCAAACAAAAAGTTACAGATTAGAAAAGAGAAAAATACCACCAGCATTTTAATTGGATGTTTCGTAAAAGAATTTTCGAGGGAAATGAGCTGTTGTAAATGTTTGAACATGGAACTAAAATGTCATTTTCAAAATAAACATCAACAAATTGAATCTTTTGTTTATAACTGACCATGTTTCCCTTTTTTACAATACTATATTTTGCAGGTTAGTTTCATGTAATATTGGTGCATATATGAATCTTTGTTATGAATTCTTTTTTTTTCCCTTTAAAGTGTAGTAGTTGTTGACTTAACTTTATTAAAATTATCAACTTATGAGTTTTCTTTTAAATTAAAAAGGAAAGCCCAATGAGATAATTGGTCATTATAGCACGTTTCACAGGGTGGCGACAGAACAGGGAATTCTCAGGGAAGAATCATTTTCTGGAAAAAATCAGGGAAAACTCAGGGAAGTTTCGTTTAACTCGGGGAAAAAGTTGGAATTGATCAATTCTGGTCTTCAATTTTTGATGCAGAAGGTGACTGTGGAGATGCTGCAAATGTTATGAGATGTTTATGATTTTGTCGCATCGTAATGCAAATGTTGAGAGGGTTTTATATAAACAGTGACTGTTTGTGGGAGAATATAAAGGAATCTTCCTTAGTAGCAAGAAGGAGGGTTTATGATCATATCATTTCCAAGGGTGGCCTTGATGGCATAACAATTTCCAAAGATATGATCCACTATGCTAGAAACGCACGAGCAAAATATGAAGAATCGAAGAAACACCAAGAGAAAGAGCAAATAGAAAAAAAGCATGCTTTAAAAAGAAAAAGGGAAGCAGAATCTCAATTGAAAGAGTTGGCTGCTAAAAAGGCAACCATTTTGCAGGAAGCTCAAAGACAAAACATTATTATAGAGGTGCAGATGGCAACTCTGCAAACCCATCAAAACAGTTAAAACTCTAGTATATTAAATGTTCAATCTATAACTTAATATTATCTATCTATTATGGTATACAATAAAAATATTTTTTACTTATTAAATTTTTTTCATTTATCAGTCTGTAGATTTTTAGTTTATCAAGTGTCAAGTTTATCATTATGGCTAGGGAATTGTTCTGCGAATTAATGGAGAAACTCAGGGAATTTCATGAAAAATACTCTGGAAATCGGGGAAAACTCGGGGAACTTTTTACTTCAATTTTTGTAGCCACCCTGGTTTCAGTTTTGAGACCTTATATCCGGAATATCTGAAGTTTGGTATTTTTGATTTCCAGTAAGATATGAATTTGTAAGTCCTAAAATATACTTCCAATTTTTTTTTTAAAGTACCCAAAATTACGGGGTTGTGATTATTTTATAATGAGAAGAATCAATGGTAAACCGTACAATCGCCGAACTTTGACCTTACTGTGAATTGACAGGATTTGTTGGATTCGAAAGTGGGGAACAGACTCAGGTGTAGTAGGTGAAAGTGTAGTAGTTGTTGACTTAACTTTATTAAAATTATCAACTTATGAGTTTTCTTTTAAATTAAAAAGGAAAGCCCAATGAGATAATTGGTCATTATAGCACGTTTCACAGGGTGGCGACAGAACAGGGAATTCTCAGGGAAGAATCATTTTCTGGAAAAAATCAGGGAAAACTCAGGGAAGTTTCGTTTAACTCGGGGAAAAAGTTGGAATTGATCAATTCTGGTCTTCAATTTTTGATGCAGAAGGTGACTGTGGAGATGCTGCAAATGTTATGATATGTTTATGATTTTGTCGCATCGTAATGCAAATGTTGAGAGGACACGAAGACCGAAAATCGGCATTCAGCCAGCTAGAAAATGACGGTTATAAGCTGTAGGGCCGGAAGCATACGAAAATTTTGCCTTGCCAAGATGACGCATATTCTTAATTAACGATAATACTCGTGAGTAGATTTTTGAAAAATGCGTGAAAATTGAGACTATTTTCATACTGAGAAATTTTCGTATGCTTCGAGGCTGAGGCCCATAATGAAGAAAAGGGCAAGCATCCTAAATAGCTAATGGTGGTTTTTTATTTGGAAAGATTAGTTTACTAATGTAGAGAGACGTTTTGGAAGTTGTAAATATTGTTTTAAATGTAATTATTACGTTTAATTGACTTTTGTGCAAGTATTTAATCTTCGTTTATCAACATCGATCGATGCTAGGCTTTTGCTGACAGAAAATAAGCCAAATAAAGTCAGTCAGTTATACATGAAAGGGCCCTTTCTCCTTTGGGATTAAGTCATCAGAATACCCGATTGTCTTTCCCATTGGAACAATCTCTCCTTGGAACCCGAGAGGTGCTTAAAGACTCAACGTAATTTCGTATAGGGAGTTCTTCAAACTAAGAGCCGCTTTCGTATTATGGGACAGAACCACTCATTCCGCCTCAAAACCCTATCGAAATCAAATCTTTTCGGGTTTGCACTGGTCTTAGTCAAGATGTCTATGAAAAGGACTTGTGACTTTGAAGTGTTTGACGTAACGAGAAAGTGTATCCTGGGCCGGAATGAATTCATGTTTATACAGAAGGCTGTTGTCTGGATAATTATGTCTAGGCTCGAAAGGGCAGAACTGCATTTGGCGGAGAGGTCTTTGCAGTATGTGTAGCACTTACGCAACTGCAATGCCATCTGGACCGCTTCTCCAAAGTTATCTTCAGTGACTGCTGCATTAAATGCAATTGATCCATATTATACACCTCACTCTGCCGACATCCTCGAGTGAGGGAAACCCCCGCGATGCTTAAACAGCCACCATAAAGATGTTTTGCAATGGATCCCGGGCCATTGAGGAGTCTGCCAATCTCGCGGCCAAGAGAGGTTTGCAGATTTTCAGTGCTGATGTCCCTTGTAATGCTTCAAGCGGCTGATCCGTAACTCAGTCACTGAAGCCGTTCGACAATAGCTCTTCGAAAGCAATTATCAAAAGCCCTGATAGATTAGAATCATAGATATTCCTAAGTGGCCAAGGCGTAAAGTTGCTGCTAATTTCGCTTGGCGATTGTTTATCAAAATGTCTATATCCCCTCAAAATTGTCTTTGATCTCAACTGCGGTCTTCGGGAGATGATGGATGAGACTCGATCTGCTTCGATGTCTTGTTCTTCGGAACACTTCTCTTTCCGGTCGATATCGGGAGTTCATAGACTATTACTGTAGCCGACTTTTGTAGCTGTCTTTTTTTTTTTTTTTGGGGGGGGGGGGCTGGTGGTCTTTCAACTTAACATTAGAAATAAAAAAATTAAAATATAATTTTTTGTGTGTTCACATATTTTAAGTGCGTGCAAATAACGCGGTATGCAAATTCTTTTTTCTTCTGTATATAAACTCTGCCCTGGAAAACTGCTCATTATATCTTTTAAAAATTAGTTATTCAGTTAATTTGGATTAAGATTGTAGGGTGGGAAAATTCTGGCTTACAGTTCGATTAGTTGTTATTCATTTTAATTGCTCTCTTGAAGTAATCTTATGTGCAGTGACACTGGAAGTTTTAAAAAAAAATTAGCGGAATTTAATTAATACTTAAGTAGCAGCAAGACTGCGACAAATAAATTAATATTCTCTAGTTTTGATTCATTTGTTAGGCTAGGGGCCCACTGGCGATTATTTCAAAGTAACTTTTTAATCACAGAAATGAAACTGATTCTTATGGTAAAGCGCCCATTGACGATTTTTCAGTTGGGGCAATTAAAAAATTCCAACGTGTTCGATTCAATGGGTGATGAAACTGTTGCCTGTGAAAATAGATCATGTTGGTTTAGATAGGACCGCGCTCACTGGTGATTATTTAGTTGCTTGCAATAGATCTGATCATAGGCGTAGCGTGCTTTTAAATTTATTTATTTTTATTTATTTATTTATTTATTTTTTTTTGGGGGGGGGGCATGAATTGAATTCAGTTAGTCCTCTTCCGCGCCTTAAAATATGGAATATTATATTTTTGAAATTGAATAACAATAGAATTGATGTTTCAGTAGTATTCAAAAGTTATACATTGAGAAAAATAAATATAATATAAATAAAATGAGAAAAGGTTATCGAAACTTTCAACGCTCATCCAAAAGTAGTTGAAAAATTTTGTTGGGTGTTCTCTTAAATCTTCAAATAATTTATAAAATTGTCCATCAAATAATCTCCTACTTATTATTGGATGGACCTAAAATCTTCTGTGGCTTTGTTTACGTTTTCACCGTAGAGCGAGGGCACAAACACATTCAGCTTCCACGAAATCCATTTTCAGACTGAGTGCAAAGCAACTAAACTGCTGGCCACTGTAAATGCAACACCCTGAAGGAAACATGCAAATAACATGAAATTTACAACATGCATTAGCGGAGGTGAGATATGCAAATGATTAGAATTTCAGCGCAGACGCACATCACGCGCGCCTGTGACGCCACTTCAAAGCGCTATTTAGGGCTTGGAGATTTCGACGATTTCAAGTTCGGCAATTGTGTTTTTCTTGTGGTTTTTTCAAAAAAACGATCAATTATGCCTCGTCGAAAACGGCGATCATCTTTTGATCAAGTATCCGAGTTCGACAGAGGAAGGATAGTGGCCTACCGAAATTGTGGATTATCTTTCAGGGAAATCGGTAGTCGTGTTGGACGAAACCAAACAACTGTAATGCGGATATGTGATCGTTGGATGCAGGAGGGTACGACGGACCGGCGTGTTCGATCGCATCCACCTCAGCGCACCACTTCACGTGATGACAGGCAAATTGTGCGCATGGCAGTGACGGATCGCTCAGTCACATCACGAACCCTAGCACAGCACATGCAGTCTGTAACGCATCATCCAGTGTCTGCGCGTACCATTCGACGCCGTTTACAGCAGAGTGGTCTGTCCGCAAGACGTCCATTGCTTTGTCTACCCTTGACGCAGAACCACAGACGTCTCCGCCGCCAATGGTGCGATGACAGAAGGATGTGGACGGCAGAATGGAATGAAATTGTCTTTACTGACGATTCACGCTTCTGTCTGCAACACCACGATGGTCGCATTCGAGTCTGGAGACACCGTGAAGAGAGGATGCTGAACAGCTGCGTTATGCACCGCCACACTGGTCCTGCACCGGGTATTATGGTATGGGGCGGTATTGGATATCACTCTCGCACACCTCTAGTACGCATTGTCGGTACTTTAAACAGCCAGCGTTACATCTCCGAGGTGTTGGAGCCAGTTGTCCTGCCTTACCTTCAGGGCTTGCCCACAGCCATATTTCAACAGGATAATGCGCGACCACACGTGGCACGCATTGTCCAACGGTTCTTCGTCAATCGCCAGATTGAATTGCTTCCCTGGCCGCCTCGCTCTCCGGATCTTTCGCCAATAGAAAACATGTGGTCCATGGTTGCTCTACGATTGACCCAGATTCCATCCCCAGCTGCCACAGCAGATCAACTTTGGCAACGTGTGGAAGCTGCTTGGTCTGCTGTACCCCAAGAACTCATCCAAAGTCTCTTTGAATCAATGCCGAGGCGTGTGGCAGCGGTGATCTCCAACATTGGCGGCTACTTGTCTACTCATTTTGGCAGGAACCACACTTCACAGAAGTCTATAAATTTAATCATTTGATACTTGGTCAACATGTTATCTACAAAATAAATTTTGTTGTGATATCTCTTGTCTTTCTTGGTGTTGCAATTTGGGTGGCCAGCAGTGTATTTAGTAGCCAGTGTGAGCTTGCCGAAGGTATCCGGCAACTTTCAAGTGACTAAACTGTTTAATCGCCCAAATTAAAAGTTGCCAGTGAGCTCCTGGCTTTAGAAAGCAAGAAGGTATTTCAGTTTTATTGAAAAAAAAATTTGGGAAATTTGACGAACTGTAGTCAATAACTGGTTTTTTTTTTTAACCACTACAAAGCGATAAGAATGAATGCAATTAGTCATCCTCTGATTATATGAAAAATGATATGACAAATGGTAAGTGATTGAAATATTCCTTTTACCATGTTATATTGACATTTATGAATAGCTTAAATGTGTGTTCGAGAAATAAGAATACAAATGTAGTTGATAAACAATTTAATAGTCGCATGACAAAATATCTACATATAATAATGTGCATTAATCTAAAAGTATTAAGAGTGCGCTGGAAAAACAATAATAGCATCACTTCGAGTTATCTTTTCAAGAAAAACAATCACTTTTCTGATTTTTGTTGAAAAAGAAAGCTGAAATCCAATCTTTGTGATGTTCAGTAGTTGGGTGGTAAGGTATAAAAAGCTGTTTTTGTGACATCGCACATTATTTGAAAGATGGTATATAAATAAAAATATAAAAAAATAAGTTCGTGGATTTTATGTGTCGGTCGATATGTGATCATGAATCGTGGATGCTTTGTTTAATAATCGCCATTCTTCCTTTAATAATACTGTTCCTTCGCGCTCCTTATTTGTTGCATGAAAGTAATAAATAAAATGGATCGTAATATTAAATTAATAGTTCCTCCCTAAGGCACGTGTATATGAAGCACCTTCTAGTGATCGTTCGTAGATTATCGCGCCCCTATGAATATTGTGCGAAGACAAACTCCGAAAAGATCCCCAAAATATAACATCTGGAATGATTTATTAAATTTGACATTTAACGTTTTTATTTTAAAGGGAAATAAAATGTGGAAAAGCTTATCAGAAGCTAGTCGGCCGTATGGTATGTACCGACGTTGGAGTCAATTGCTCATTGAAAGGTGAAACTTTCCCCAACTACTGAACACGATGGTTCTCCCATCTCCACTGTCCGTTTATTTCCCTGGATTGGGACCGCAGTAGGAGACCAGCTGATGCAAGCTGCAGCTCTTCGTGCAACATTCATCGGCTACACCACGCCTCGTCAGCTGATTCATGCTGAAGAAGTCCAATGCGGATCGAGGTTCCAGGATACCTTCTGGGTTAACATCGTCGTCCCATTTACGATAAAAATCTACAAAATTAAGAGATTCCTTTAATATTTCGAAATAAAAGCATACACATAGAGTTGAAATATTTTTTCAGAGTAGGCTCAAAAGAAATAACTGACATGAGATTAGTTTAATTTAGTACGAAAATGCTCTCATAGCTGTAAACATTGCATTTTATACCATGTTCTCATTTTGTAGTCCAAGAGTGAGAATTATAAAAGTCTTCGTGGAAGGGATAAGCTTTAGTGACTTTTTGTTTCCTTTCTTCGTATCATTACTTTGGTTCCATGCTGTAAGTTGGTGGACGAAACGATTGGACTACGTCCTGATCAAAGTAGCAAGCTCTTCAGCACGGACCTTTGGATATTAAATTATCTTCGAATCCAAATTTTACTCCCTATGTGGTATTTTCTATTTATAGGAATGGAAATTAGGATGGTAGAAAGAGGGATTCTGTCCTCTCGGTAGATTTCACATTGGTATGGGCGAACTTCCATAGAGCAATCCTATTTCTGAGACAAAAATCCACCGAAAAGAGCCTTTATGTCGGGGGTACGTCAATTATGGTCTCCCACCGGAGTAGATCCATTGCCAAAAACATGTTCAGCGGCAATATTCCTTGCATTATGAAGCAGAAAAATATAGTATTTGTAAATAATTCTACCACAAGTGAAATTTACTGTCAATAAGGTTCTGATATTGCTCGAGAGATACACGCCATTAATTAAGTCTAAATCAGAAACTCGACTTTCTATTTGACTGCGCTACATACACTGGTGTAATCCACGATTTACAAGGAGTCCTCCACACGTTTTTCTGTTAGAAACATATTTTTGTTTCTTCTTTTATGTTCTTCATAAAATAACATTTCATGAGAACACCGTGTTTAAAATCAATTCTCGTGTGTGTAGTGCCCTTTATCAATTCCTCGGAAGTATGAACGACGGATAGCTTAGAAACACAATAACCTTTCCAGAAAGGATTATTAAACCTTTGAATGGTATCCTCAATAGTAACTCTAAATTACGAGACAAATAACAATAGATTTTTAATTTTTCCACCCTTTGCCTCAGCAGCTGGTGGTCATTTTGCACCTCGCGTTTTCATTCTGCAAGGGATTTGTCTTCTTAACAATTTTAATCACGAACAGTTCAAAAGGCAAGCCACAGCCCGCGAGACACGAGTTGCAAGACCCTACATTTTAATCTTTTAATTGAAAGGACTAAAACGCCTGGTGGCGTAGTGGTTAAAAGCTTCAAGCTGCCCACACCACAGATCCAGGGTTCGATCCTGCGACTAGGCAAGTTCGACTTAGCCTTTCATCCCTTGAATGGATCGATAAAATGAGGATCAAGCACGCCTGGGAACTGAACTCTGGGGATCCCGCGTCAGGTTGACCACCTGACCGAGACATATGCTGTATGACATCCCAAGCCCACGGCCAAGAAAGCGGAGATGGGCACCGCCGGCCTTGGTCCACATTCGGACTGTTTGTGTTTTTAGTTTAGTTTTAGTTTAATTAATATAAATTATCACTTTGAATGCGTGAATAGTAAAAATCTGAGAATGGTATGAAAAAATAATTTAATTCGTATCTTCAAGCGATTTGACCTTAGACTTTTGCATCCTATAAGACATTTTGGTCAATGCTGTTGATCCATATTTCTCCTCAGAATGGACTCATAGTGATAGCTATTCATTATGCTTACTCGACCAGGAGCTGGCTTTCGAGTAAAGAGAAAATTGCGTCGTAAATTTGTTTCATTTGAAAACAAAGCACAGGTAGATGGTAACTTTTATTGTTGATACAATGCCTACCAATTATTTTCCAATTTTTTTTACATCTGTTTGCTCGTGACTGAAGCAGAGGCTAGTGCGATAAGGAACATACTAATAATGAGCAACTCATATACCTCTAAAATCTTGGTGACACCATGAAAAGTTTATTATTGCAAGAATTTTCTCTTTTCATATTACCTAGACCTGATTCATAATTATAGTCTATCACGGCCTGTGTTCGGGAATGCTCTACTACTTTTTCACCATGCTGCTCCCTTTATGCAAATTTTTGAAAGCGATGGCAGCGCCATGAAAGGGATTGACTACAGATGCAGCAGTAGTGAGTCCAGCGATGATGTGGCTGCTGCGTACCGTTAATAAACAGCGTTATTTCGACGGAAGTTTGTCTTTATTTTTTGTACTACAGTCCATTCAAGCGCATCGCATCGCATCCTAAATGGAATATTTGATCCACATCGCCGGAGTTATGTATACCGCTAAATGCGCCGCTTTTTATCGAGAAATGTTGGTAGACCTTGTTCTTCTGGTGAGTTAAATTTCACTTATGTGAGTGGGTTCGTTTGTTAGTTAACTTTTAAGGTTTGTGAGGTAATTGCTTAGGTATGTTTCTGATTTCTGTGTTTTGATTAATTGCGTTTCGCTTCAGTTATTGTTTACATTTTATTGTGTAAGGTTTCGCATATTTTAGTTAAAATTTGTTTCTGTCAGTTTAAATTTTCAGTTTATTGGTTTTATTGTCGATTACAAAATGCTGCCTTATAAAGAGGCAGTAAAACGGAAACGCACTATAAAAGGTTAATTAACAAAACTGCATGAGAAGGTTTTAAGCCAAATAAACGTGATGAATGTGAATTTGAGCTATGCAGTTCGAAAATTTAGGCAATAGATTTTGAAGTAAATGAAATTTTTAAAGCTATTTTATCGGATTGTGAGGACTCAGAGACAGACAATTTTCTTGAAGAAAAAGTGTCTTTACAAGACACTATTGATAAGATGTGGCTCGAAATCTAAAGGAAGGTTAAAACTCAATCGCAAGCAATTAAACACGAGTCAGTCGTTTTAGAGAATGAGACGGTAGCGGAAATTGAATTGCCTAAGCTAACGCTCCCTACGTTTAGTGAAATTAACCATCTGAAGGAAGGCAAGCCTTTGCCAACCAATAGAAAGATTCTTTCGCTTCATCCATTTCTTGACGCAAATGGTGTGCTACTTGTTGGTGGGCGTCCGAGTCATGCCGAATTGCCGATGGAGCAACGGCATCCTGCACTGCTTCCTAAAGCTCATGCTTTCACAGACTTAGTAATCGCTCATTTCCATCTGACTCATCTTCATGCTGGACCTCAACTCCTTCAAGTCTGCATCCAAAGACAGTTTTGGATCCTTGAACTGAGAGATGTTGGGCGCCGGTTTGTACGAAAGTGTGTTGTTTCCGCCAGCGTGCAGTTGCAGCCAATCAGCTGATGGGAAGCTTACCCTCAGCTCGAGTAACTCCGTCGAGACCTTTTAGGGAGTGCGGAGTGGACTATGCAGGTCCATTCGTACTCAAGGTATCAAAGGGTCGATGCAACAAGACCTTCAAGGCTTATGTGTGTCTCTTCATCTGTTTCGCGACCAAAGCTATCCATCTAGAGCTTGCCAGTGAGCTTACTACAGAGACTTTCATCGCCGCTCTCAAGAGGTTGATTGCACGTAGTGGGAAATGCCGCACGCTGTACAGTGACTGCGGCACTAACTTCATCGGAGCCTCTAGAGAGCTTCAGCCTGCTGTCCAGCTGGTGAGTTCTCCTCATAATCGTGAGCGAGTGTTTTCATTCCTTACAGGCGAGGGGATCGACTGGAAATTTAACCCTCCAGCATCTCCTCACATGGGAGGAGTCTGGGAGGCAGGAGTGAAATCTGTCAAATTTCATCTCACCCGAGTGTGCGGTAACGTGCCTCTCACGTATGAGGAGCTGTACACCGTCCTTACGAAGGTAGAAGCGTATCTAAATTCACGACCGCTCTGTCCGCTGTCGACAGACCCTACGGATCTAGCTGCTCTAACTCCAGACCATTTCTTGAGTGGAGGTCCACTGACAGCACTACCAGAGCCAGACCGCATCGACACAAGCATGAATCGCCCTTTTCCCTGGAGCTGATGGTTCCGTTAGAGTGGTTGAGCTCAAGACCACGGAAGGAACATTAAAGAGAGCAATTGGTAAACTTTGCCCTCTACCTGTGGACACTGGACAGTGAAATTTTATGTTCATTTTTTTTCCTTTTCCATTTTTATGTATTGCTAGTGTATTCTTGATTCTTTTTGTGTTAGATTAATTATGTTTATGTTTGTTTGAAACCCTTGGGGATTTCAAGGCCGGGGGTAATGTTCGGGAATGCACTACTACTTTTTCGCCATGCTACTCTCTTTATGAAAATTTGTGAAAGCGATGGCAGCGCCATAAAAGGGATTGACTACAGATGCAGCAGTAGTGAGCCCAGCGATGATGTAGCTGCTGCGTATCGTTAATAAACAGAGATATTTCGACGGAAGTTTGTTTTTATTTTTTGTACTACAGTCCATTCAAGCGCATCGTATCGCATCCTAAATGGAATAACCTGTAAGCTCATTAAAGAACTGTAGGATATATAAATTAATTATATTCCATTGACTTAATAGCTACTAATATTGATAGAAATACGTGTTGAGGAAAACAAATCGAGAGATGCTACAACCAGGAATTGTGCGCTTTTCTCCAAAGCCGATGCTCTCCGAGTAATACTACCGTTTTGAGTCTTTCCCAGTTTTGAAAGCATATCTTTTCCCTCTTGTGTTTTAAAGGGACGACACAGCATGCTGACCTTACGCATGAAATTTTTTTCCAACATGAATTTTCTGCCGATTGTTTTACCTTCGTTCTTTCCAATCGCAAGGTTCCTCTGTACCGAACAATTACTGAGGTCGAACCCTGGTCTCCAATTACCTCGGTCGACGTGTTTCTTAGCTATACCGGGAGCATGAAGATTTTTCTTTTTTGAATGCCCTATTCCACACGAGGTACAACAAATTAATTTTACAGCACTTTTAGAGTTTAATTTTTTTTCCTGACTTGAGGATTATTTTTTGCTACTAAAGGAATATACAGAAAGGGACTCAAGTCGATTTCTAATGGCTACAAACACCTATGCATTTTGAGGAATAAGCTGGCTTCTAAGGTCTATGATGTTTGAACTGACTAAATCTTTGTAGTCGAAACAGCGTTCACTGATCTTTTGAAAGGGTAATATTATGAGGTTATTTTACGCATGTCACGAAAGTAATTTTCGCTAGTCTTAAGTAATTAACGACATTGATTAATGGATGTTACAATAAGGGGATTATAATGATTTACATCGCAATATTGAGCATACATATCATACGTAGCTGCAAGTAGTTATTTCGAACTTTCGCCAGTGATTCCAACAGCTTTTCGAATATCCCTTTCTCTTTCTAGCGTAGGTAGACTTTACGAAAGGATATTCTACAATGAGATGGCTTCTAATAACACTGCGGTCTCGTCGCAGTAAATGTGTCGTTACACTTATTGGAGGTTATGATATAAATAAAGACTCGTCTAAACTCAACTTGGTTCGTACGGAGATGCAGAGTACTATATGGAATGACTTAAATCCTAACTCCTATTACAGCTTAATGATTTTGTTTTCTCACAACTTTGTGTACCTTTTTCCCAGTACTTGGTTACACACTAAGCTGTTACGACTCATCGGTGGGAGAGGACCATGAGTAGTATTGACTATTTTGAACAGATGGTCCTCACCCCTTTAAAGTTTTTTAGGCCATATATTACCTAATTTAGTAAACATCCAATGAATTCTGAGTAGTATATGTGTGACCTACCAGCGTTATAAGCGTCGTTCCTTTTGATGTGGCTGGGGCCATAGTATTCACTCTGGCACACGGCGGCCAGCGCTTCGACCAGCATCCGGCCACAAAGTCTCATGCCACTTCGTTTTTGAAGGCGGTGGTAGAGGTTCTGGGTGGCGGGCAGTGCTTCGGACAGGACCAGAACGCTGCTGACCAGGACGATACAAAGCAAAGTGCGCTGCAATAGAGGTTCAAACACATCTTTACCAGCACATTTACATTTCACCTTTCTCAAACGATATATTCATTGAAATTAAACTCTAAAACAGAAAAGAAAATTTAAAGGATACACTGCATTTTAAGTTATTGTAGATGTAATCAAGTCTTTCTCCTTCAGGATGAAAAGCGTTTTCAGTTTTTTTTCAGTCTTATATAGTCCGTGCGTTTTTTTATTTTACTGTCCGAGGAGGGGGCTTGGGGTGCCTTGAGTTATGACAGATCTGTACTGTTTGTGCGGCATCCTCGAGCCCCACAGCAATGAAAAATGTCACCGAACTTGGGAAATTAACCCTCGGCTGCGTATTCAGGTATTTCTACGTAGCGACTGGTCTTCAGTGATTTCATGGGCCGATACTCGAAAGAGGAGGGGGCCGGAGGTGTCAATGATAGTTACTGTCCGAGGAAGGTTGATTTCCCCCTTTAAAATAAAAAAAAACCCTTTCGATTGTATTACCACCAGGTGTCATTCAATGCCTTAAGAGGTTTCGTTTGGAGTCATGCATGAAATTTTCTTAGTTAATAATTACTATCATATTTAATGTTTCAAAATATAAATTTCTGTCGAGCGCTTTTACGTTTGGGGTATAAAATGGCGTTCTTAATTTTATAACCATTATTGAATTAATAATAGTAACCTTAAAGATAAATGTCAGTTGTATCTTTTAACTCAAATATAAATTATAAATGTTAGAGTGCAAGAGTTAAGTTGTTTTTTTTTTTTTTTTACTAATAAATTTGTTCTCTCTTACATAAAATTTTGGCCTATTCCTATTCTCGGCGATCTAATAACTCAAGAAAAATAAGGAGATATTACTGCATCAGACTTAAGACAAATATCTTTAAATAAAACTTCTAAAGTAAAAGTGCAACACAAGGAAAAGATCTCAAACAAAAATATGTTTTTCGTCGGCTGTTTTCTTTATCTGTTATTGACAGAAAAAGGTTCTGACGTGTCAACAAACAAACAATACAAAAGGCTGTGAAATAAACAAACTTACATGTACTCTGTAGAAAGAGTTATTGAACACTTTTTTTTTAAAAATCCAAGATAACTGTCCTGATTTTAAAAAAGCGTTCACATTGAGTCATATTACTTTAGATTAAAAAGAAAAAGAGGATTTCTGTCTCCTCAATAGCTGTTTGAGTTCTAAAAACTATTTTGATTTCGTATCGTTCCATCCCCAAGACTAAGGTCACTAATCCTTGCGCAAGATTAACTTATAAGGTGTGAAAATTTATTGGTTTGTGCTGAATTCAGTCTAACATGGGTGGTAAAACAACAATAGCTGTCAGTGGTACTTGGCGATCTCTGCTAGAGTTGCAGCTGTTTTAAGAACTTGTTTCGTAACACAAGACTGACTCTCTTGCCGGAGAGAGACGACACCAGCTAACTGAGACTATTAGCGAATAAGAAGTCACAGTAGAAACTTAAGCGATAGGAAACAGTGAGCCTGAGTTTTCCCCATATTTAATGACATACCGTGGATTTTTAAGTATTGTTAGGTCAACTGAAAATTTAAATAAGGGTCTTATTTCATTAAATTATTAAATTCGTGACCAAAGGGGTTCGAATTGTTTGGTATTATGGACAAAGGTTTGGGGTTATACAGAAGTTATAGATCAATGAAAATTCGATAAAAAGTTCAAAATATGTCCTTAAAAAAAGAAAAGACCCCCCCCCCCCCAAGATACAGTGTCTATACGTTATACTAAATGTAAATAGTCGAAATATTTATAGTAATAGTTAAAATAATATTAATATTTAAATTACTATTAATATTAGTGGCAATAGTTAAAATATTTATAGTATTTAAAATATAAATATTGAATATTTTCGACTCACCCAATCTGACACGTTTTTGTATTTCATCCAACTGGCTTCTTAGATCAAACGAATCGTTTCAAGTGAACATAGTTTAGCGGTTTCGTGTTAAGGCTGCTGTGTACTAACTCTATTGGATTCGCTCACCTCAATGCTAACCTATGGAGTAAATGTGTTCAAGGATTACCGACTTGGATTTAAGGTTTTTTTAAATTGTTCTCCGGAATAGAGAAACAAATTTTACGCCTTGGGGCATTTTTCGTTTTTTTTAAAATGCAAATAATATTATAAAATTTAAATTATTCGGTGAGAAAAATCTGGTATAGTGTGTTTTAAACGCTCCTTAATTCCTTTGGTGGTTAAATTTATAAAATGAATCCCGTTGCAAGGTCTAGAAAAGTTCGGGCTATCTGAAAATACCACTCTTATTGGATTATCAGCATTTATGTAGCTGTAAATAGTAGACACATTTTCTCGATCGGTAAACATTGAGGCGAGCGAATCCAATAGGGTTAGTACACAGCAGCCTTAAGTTTCCACGTGTTGATATTAGAGCAATAATATGTTATTTATTATTTTTTTCTTCGGTTCGGTTTGAGTCAGCACATGACTATCGAACGTGCTATTCAGAAGGAGGCGTTAACAAAAGCATCTAATGCATCTCTGGAGATAAAATAAGAGAGAGAGAAACCTGTCCGATAAAGTCTGTTTCAAACAATTAAAATTTTTGAGACGACATCACAAAGAGTCAAGTTCCAGTTTTAATGGATTAGGTTACAGATGGAGTTTGTAACTGTTTGTTTAAGGGAAAAGAAACGACATATCCGAAAGAGGAGGAAAGACTGTAGTTTTCAATTATCTCGCGATTCAAATACAAATATATATTAATGACTATACATTTAAAAACTATTGCTTCAAATGAACTCAGTGAAGCGTTAAACACATTTTTATAAATTCCTGTTTTACGATGAAATAAAATTTCTTTCGGGCACTCATCAATTCGATTTTCGACATCCTTATCTAACAGTACAACGCACTAAACCATTGTGTATTGAGATTATGTATCCCATTATGTATTGAGGTTTTTATTTCATTATGATGGTGGAGGGGACAACGCTCTTCTTAGATTTTAAACTGCGTCGGTTATTCAATTATCAGTATAATATTAAAAGTGAAAGTAAAAGACTGCCGAAAGTTTTGCATGCTGCCTGTCAGTGTAATTAGGAATGGGAGGCATCTGGAGTTTGTTATTTTCCCGTAAAAGCTTTTGAGTATAATTTTTATCCCAACTCTTTGTGCACTCTAGTACTTAAGAGTTAGATACGCTCAACAAACTACCGGAGAAGTCGCATTTTTATAAAAATTAAAATTCTAAATATTGCCATTATTACGATTTATGTGTGTATCACCATAGGCAAATTCTCACTTATTTCGAAAGATGATTAAAAACTCTCGAGACACTGAAAATCGCTTCACTGAACTTATCTGGGAATTATGTACGCAATACAGTTTTTAAGAATTATGCATGCGTGAGGAACAACTGCGTCAAAATAAAGAGATGCATGGCAATGGAAAAGAATCATGTAACGCTACGATTCCTTTCATTGATGAGTTACGATGACTTATGATGACAGAAACTCTATTTCCCCCCAAATCTGCCTCATCACACTTTTAGATTAGCTGCTTCCTTATCCCTGAAGTCAAGTTGCTGTTGATGTTAGCAGTGTAAAATAACATGAGAATTGAAGGAAGGGGGGGGGGAGGCAGAGTGAACTGCTTTTATTTCCCTTCCATTCTGACGGGAAAACATCTTGTTTCTTATCTTTCAGTTAAATAACTGATGAGCACTCGATTACAACACTCTCAAAACAACATCGGATTCACTGAGCGGAATTTCCGTAAATAGATTTTGAGTGCGTCCTCAGTTGCTAATAGGCAACTGCTCATTTTGCTCATAGAGAGAATTCAGTTTTTAGCGACACTGTCTCTTCCTCTTAATGTTTATATTTTACTCTGTTAGATTTTTTTAAACTTTAAAACTTTAAGAGCATGACAGTCTATATTTTAAAAGCACCGTAAAATCTTGAGTATAATACGCACTTTTTTTTCACATTTTAGTCCGCAAAAATGAAGGTGCGTATTATACTAGTGTACAGAAAATGTTGAGTTAAACATTGAATAAACGACAAACAATAGATGAGCTGTATTCTAGTGAAAGTGATTAAGACTTATAACATGACAGTATTGTTTGTTTTGAATTAACAATTTAAGTTTTTTGCTACCGAATTTGACGTTTTCGTTTATTTTTATTACAAATTTTATTTATGTTAATACGTATTTGTGCAAATTTTAAAGAAAGCATTGAAGAGTTATAAATACGTATTATAGTCGAATTTTAATTTTTTCCCAAAATTTCGAGCAAAATCAAGCATGCGTATTATACATGTGTGCGTATTATAGTCAAGATTTTACGGTATTTTATGCCTGAGATTTTGCAGTCATAACATCAGGAACACATTTGGAAGTCTGTTCAAGAAAGCATCAATAGGGTGAAAAAAATTATTTAAGGGGATGAGGGACCTTCAGCCCTGTTTTTTCTTTCAACATTTTACTCCATATATACCGGGTGTCCCAAAAATGACCGACGATTTGAAAAATCAATTAAAGAAAGACGGAAGGCGATAGAAATGTACGGTTTGCTGCATTCTGCTTAGGTAACCAGGGAATTTATTCTTACCAATTTTCAAAATTAGTTACAAAGTTCGTCAACAGATGGCGCTTCTGACTGGGAAAAACTATAATACAATGTTTTCAAAATAACCACCGTTTGCAGCAACAACGGGGCGCAGTCTGAGGTCAAAATTCGCAAACGCCCGTGAAAACATTTCAGTTTGAATGTTCTGACAAGCAGCAGAGTTGCATGTTCTAGTTCATCTACAGTTTGTGGATTGTGATGATACAACTGGTCTTTCAAGTACCCCCAAAGAAAAAAATCGCATGGCGTCAAATCTGGTGAATAGGGAGGCCAATCCATGCCACTTTGCGTATGCTTCCTGCTTTGAAAACATTGTTTTATAGTTTTTCCCAGTCAGCAGCGCCATCTGTTGAGACGCTTGCCATGTTACAAGAAGCCTACGTTAGGGATTCTTTGTCCAAGGCTCAAGTGTTAAGGTGGCACAAAGCCTTCAAAGACGGAAGAGAAGACGTCGATGACGAACAACGCGCTGGGCGTCCATCAAGTTCTCGAACTTTAGACAATGTGACTAAAATTAAAGCGCTTTTGGACTCGGATCGTCAGATAAGTGTCTGAATGATTGCGGAGACGTTGGGACTTACAAAAGGTTACAAACTTACAACACTGCCCCAATCCCTGCACAGCTCCGATCTGTCACAGCCGGACTTTTTCTATTCCCTCGGTTAAAATCCAGCTTAAAAAGGTCATCGTTTTGACAATCTAGAGAACTTGCAGAAAAACGTAACGTGCGTTCTGAACAGCATTCTAGTTGAAGACTTCCAGGCGGGCATATCAATGGGTGGCAGAGTCGTTGGCAACGGTGTATTAATGCAGGAGGCGGCTATTTTGAAGAATATTAAGTATCTGTAAAATTATCTTCAAATAAACGAATTTTATGGAACCAGTCTCATTACTTTCTGGACAGAACCTGTATATATATATATAATCTCTTTCTTCCCTTCGTAGAACTGATATACACTCATGGACAAAAAAATTAGCGCACCAAGAAGGAGTCGTCAAAATGAAACGAAATTTTACATACGTAATGACTACTTTGATATAAGTAAATGATAAGAAAATCAAAGAAAAAGGATAATTTATTTCAGAGAAAAAGGCAAAAGAACGGAGGAGTTAATACTCCGTTGGACCCCCTCTAGCGCGAATGCACGATGCGATACGATCGGGCATTGAGTCATACAAGTTCTGTATGATGTCTTGAGACATTTCGTTCCATATTTGCTGTAACCTTGCCTCTAGTTCGGTCAAACTCGTGGGATGCCCAACTCGTCGTCCCAAATGATCCCAGATATTCTCGATTGGAGACAAATCTGGGGATCGGGCAGGCCAAGGAAGGGTAGTAACAGTGCGGAGACAGTCTTGTTACACCCTTGCCGTATGAGGCCGAGCATTGTCTTGTTGAAAAATGGCTCCTGGGAGCCGTTGCATGAGTGGCAACACATGTGGTTGTAGGATTTCATGAACATACCGCTGGGCTGTCATGGTGCAACGGAACAATACTAGGGTTGACCGTGTATTGTAGGCAATGGCACCCCATAGCATCACACCAGCTGTGGGAGCGACGTGTTGCTGTACAGCAAAGGCAGGATTGAAGCGTTCACCACGGGCTCTCCACACACGAACACGATTGACAACACTGCCGAGATTGAATCTGGATTCGTCGCCAAAGACGACCTGGTTCCATTCCGCTGCAGTCCAGTTTCCTCGTGCGCGGCAAAACTCCAAACGGAGGCGTCGATGGGTGGGCGTCAAGGGCAGCACACGTAATGGGCGCCGCGATACCAACTGTCCTTCAGCCAGGCGCCTTCGTATGGTTCGAGAAGACACAGAGGCCCCTAGTGAAGGTGTTACCTGTGCCTGGATGGCGGCCGATGAAACAGTTGGCTGTACGCGTGCATTTCTTACGATGTGGCGGTCTTCTCGATGACTGGTCTGTCGAGGGCGTCCTGAGCCTGGTCTTCGTGTACATGACATCTCTCGGGTCCACTGGTCCGAACACCTCCTCACAACACAATCAGAGCGGCCTAATTGACGAGCTACTCGCCTAGCTGACCACCCAGTTTCCATCATCCCGACGATTCTCCCCCTCTCAAACTGCGACAACTGCTTATATTGTCTTCGAACACGGCGTAATGGCATGTCTATCTCAGCTCTTCCTTTGTAAATGATTCAGCACACTCAAACAAGCTTTGGTTACCTGTTCTATACTCCAGAGAGTACGATGTTCAACGCCCTCTACCGGCTATACGTAATGCGCAATCACGCTACATTTCTAATCATTTGCATATCTCCCTGACATGTACCTTCATTGCAAGTTTCGTTACGATCCCGCAATTATTTCTTGGTGTGCTAATTTTTTTGTCCATGAGTGTATTATCTTATTTTTCATGGCTTAAAAAATTCTCTACTTACTTCTGAAATGTATTGTTTTTATCAAGACGTGGCTGTCATGCAGTCGTATGATGACTGCGAATTTGACGGGGGACTTTTTAAAAAATAGGGAATTTTAAAAAATACTCACTCACACACACACACACACATACACACATATATATATGTGTGTGTGTGTGTTAGTTAAATTTTTTTGGATTGCGCACATGGAATACGCAAAATCAAAAAAAAATAGCAACACGGTCATATTCTTACGATTGTGCAGTCTTCTAGCCACCTTGGAGACAATTCTATCCTGGTGAAATTATGTTCTTTAAAATGAACAATTATGTTTATGAACAGTGAAGTTCTTTCATATTTTAGAATTATTCGTTTTCTTTAGTATTTTCCTCTGTGGAAATAAGACAATATCGCAGATATTTTGTTTATTATCGCTTCACTATACTCTTAATTTATAAACCTCCTGTTTCACAATAAAAAATTGATATTTCCTGGAACGTTATAAGAAACTCAGAACGAGTGTCAATCAGAGGAATTCGTACCGCGTTATATGGAAACCACATACCGTGTTATATGGAAAACGCGTTATAAAAAACTCAGAAATTAGTACAAACGTACATATAAATGAGGCTGATTCGTTCTATCTATATATATAAAACAGTTTCGTGACTGACTGACTATCTGACTGACAGATAACGTACAGACCAAACCGCTGGGACCTAAATGGCTGAAATTTTTCATTGCGATTCTTCTTATGGTGTAGGGGTGCACTAAGAAAGATTTTTGAAAAAATCTTCTTAGATTTTTTAAAATTAAATTTTTAAGCTGTTTTTGTAATAAACGTTAAAGTTTGCATTTAAAATAATACTTTGAGGGTTATAAAATTTATATCACGAGAAAGATCCTAAAAATTCCTTTAAAATGAAATTTTTTTCGAATCTTTACCTAAATTTTCTGATTTTTGGTGAAATTTTAAAGCTTAACTTTTAGAATTTAATTTATTAAATGCTGATCACGTGGTTTCTTTTCTTTTTGTGATACTTTAAATTCATTTTACGTCACGTGCATAACAACAAAATAAATTGACGAAAACTACTTGAATACGGTAAAAGATATAATTTAACCTCTAGACTAATTGAGATGGAAGTTTTTTAAGAATTTAATTCAAATTAGTATGTTTTATGGATATTAAACATACAAATTAATTGCATACATTGACCGTTGGATTTATTATATATATATATATATATATATATATATATATATATATATATATATATATTTGGCATTAATTGCATACATTGACCGTTGTGTTTAATTTGAATGTACTCCGTAGCGAAGTACGGGTATTCAGTTAGTGTTGTAAAAATTCGTTCTATGTTAGAGAATTAACGTCATAACAGTGGCTTCACGTCCAATAATGCAGTGCATGCCTTGACTAAATATTATGAATAAAATTATTAATAAAGATTACAGTCAACCCTCCAATAACGCGAGTCATTCGTAATAAGGATCGTTTATAAGAAACTCAGAATGAGTGTCAATGAGATGAACTAGTACCGCGTTCTATGGAAACCGCGTTTTAAGGATACCGCGTTATAGGAAGGCCGCGTAATGTGGAAACCGCGTTCTGAGAGTTATAAGAGGATTCACTGTACCAGATCCGAGTAACACCAGTTGATCTGCATCCAATTTCATAAACTTTTTGTGACCACAGAGTAAAATGATATTTTTGACTAAACAAATTGAATATACAGGTATTCCTCGACTTATGACCTCTCTTACTTACGACCGAAATTTTTAAATAAAAAAAATTTCAGGTAGTCTCTTCTAACGAAACTACCGCGGGTTATTAACGTAGGATTACTTATCGTTGCTTACCTCTTTCTTTTTTTTTTGCAATAAAATTCCTACATACGAAGAGGGTAAGAAATATAAATTACATATGTCTACTCTGCCACTCTTGATTTATAACTCGCCACGACGGTTTTAGCGTCATAAATTTTGCTTTACCGCGGACCGTTATGGAGGAACGTAATCCTACGTTAAAAAAAAAAAAAATTCTTCAAAAATACTGTCCCTCGAATGTACAGTACATACCTATATGCATTACATAATTATTAAAAAATTTGATTCAACATTCTGAAATACTTCAAAAATTTATGACGCAATAATAAAAATGTATGATGCAATAGTTTCGATATCCACACGATAAATCAAATTAACCTTCATTGGCTTCAGAAATGACTTCAGGTTTTTATTATATTAATAAAGGACTGCAACAGTTAGAAGCAATGGATCCAAATGAAGAAAGATTCAAAAGTATAAATCGTCGTATTCAGGAAAATCTGGCTTGCTACCAGACAATATACAAGGAAAAGAAGGCGCAAACTGTTCAAACTCCCTTGGATAACCTTGTTAAAAAAACTTGCAACGTATCTTCTGTCGCAAACTCTGAACTAATGGATTGTACTAACATAATTAGTAGTGATGGGGAAGAATAATTTATGTCTTCTAAATACAACGTATTTTAAATAATGTAGGTATGTATGAAAGTAAAAAATATATGTATGTACAAATACAAAATAAATAAATAAATAAATAAATTGTTTAAAACTCGACTTAGGCCGGTATTAATACTACACTATAAAAGTTCTTTGACAAAGATCTTTTATAAAAGAAGTTGGACGAGAAATGTGGGAAAAACGTGGCAGATGAAAAACAAGATTTCGATTCGAAATAATTTTAGCTCTAATTAAAAATTACGTACTAATGACAAAACAGAAATATACGAAAAATATTAAAAATGAGTATGTTAAAAGAAAAGCAAATCTTTCGAAGCAAATGTCTTAGGATGCTGAAATTTTGCATGGTGGTTACTCCTTAGCTCTATGTGCCCACTAAGAAATATTTTTTAAAAATACAAATTTTAAGGGGGTTAAAAGGGGCTTAAGCCCTTCCCCCTCAAAAAATCACCTTTTGAATATCTGGAACCATAGGGCCTGGGAAGTTTAAATTTTCTACGGTGGTTCCCCTTAAGCCTTAGGTACACACCAATAAATTATTTTTAAGATCTAAAATTTTAAGGGGTTTACCCCCCACCCCCCACTGTATCTCTGGAACCAAAGGGCCTAGGAAGCTGAAATCTTTTATGGTGGTTCCCATTAAGCCCTAGGTGCCCACAAATAATTATTTTTTAAAGGCTTGAACTTTAAAGGGTTTAGCCTCCCCCCCCGCAAAAAAAAAAAAAAAAAAAAAAAAACAAACACTATCTCTGGAACCATATAGTTTAGGAAGCTGAAATTCTGCATGATGGTTTCTCTAAGGCCCTAATTCTCACTAAGAAATCTTTTTGAACAATTCAAACTTTAATGGGGTTTAACAGAGATTTTACCCCAAAAATTAAACGCTAATTGACTGATAATTGTATCTCTGTAACCATCAGTTCTAGGAAGCTAAAATTTTGAATAGAGGTTTAGGGCTTCACTAAGAAATCCTTTTTAAAAAGTTCAAACTTTAAGGCGATAAAAAGGAGCTTATATCCCCAAATAAAACACTATGATCACTGTATGCCTGAAACCGTAAGGCCTATGAAGCTGAAATTTTGCATGGCGGTTCCTCTTAGGCTCTACATGCTGACTAAAAAGGCTTTTTAAAAAGTAACTTTAAAGGAGGTTATAAAGTGGGTTTAAATCCCAAAAATAAAAATGAAATATCCAAAACCTGTATTCAGAGTCGGATAACTGTCGTTAAATTATGCGATGAATTCCTAAGGAATGGCACCACCTTACTGCTAAAGTTAATTGAAATTAAATGAATCAAGTGACATAATTCATAGCACCCATGTATTCTGTGGCGAAGCACGGGTATTCAGCTAGTATGAAATATACGGAAGTAGTTATTAAACATGCATTAACATTTTGAGCAGCAACATGTTAAAAAAGTAAAACTATGTGGAAAACGCATGGAATAGTAAAAAGAATCGGCAAATGAAGAACAAAATTTCGTCATAAATAATTTTAGATCTAATTAAAAATTTAATATTAAAGACAAAATTGAAATACACAAAAATCTTCTAAAGGAAGATGTTAAAAGAAACAAAAAAAAAGGAATAAAAGCCGTCATTAAACATGCAATACAGTTTCTGGAGGCCGAAATTTTGCAATGGCAGATAAAATGCTGGAAAAATTTTCTGCTCTCGCTACGTATTCACGCCACATGAATTCGGCGAGGTGGGAGCCTAAGTTGTATAAAAGATCTTTGTCAAAGAACTTTTATAGTGTAATAGGAGTATTTTGAGGTCATACCTTTTCTTTTTTGTATAACTTTTATCAAAGATAGAAATAAGTTTTATAAAAGATCTTTGTCAAAGAACTTTTAGTGTAATGCCACCCTTACGGCCAATGTATCGGTCGTAAGTCGAGGAGTATGTGTGATTGAAGGGAGTATACAGCAGAGAAATACGTAAACGAGTAAATGAGTATGCTTGTTGACGCTTGATATCTTTCCTATGACGATTTGGCCATACTTTCAAGGGAATACTAAAATTAGGATTAGGGTTCTATCACGTCGTTCCTGAAACCTTGTTATGATCTTCAGCGACATAAAACCCGCTTATTCTACACCTTGTTTAGGGTATTTTGCAATTCGCCGTTTCCTCATTTCCAAAATATTCAGCGCATGGAAAACAGAGTTTGATAGAGAGATAAAAACAACTAAGGTATATTGTTGCCTGTTATTTGTTTCAAAAGTGATAGAAATTCTATTTTGATTTCGCATTACATAATATACAGCTTTTTGTCGCTTCTTGAATAGTAGTACGCAATAATTTATTTTTCTTTTACGAAATAAATGAAATTGTCACAGGGTATGTCTTCAAACTGGATAGTTAACAGACGTGGAATTAATAGTAATTTAACTTACGTAAATACGCAAGGTAGAGATTTTTTCAGAATAATTTTCATTTTTGAATAGTTTAAACTAGTTATTTACGTAATTATACAGCTATTTGGTTGACTGCTCTTCCCAACACATATTTTTTACGCTTTTTAAAAGTTTTAAGAGTAAAAGTTTCAATTAAGTATTGAATATCAATGTAAAGCAAATCATACACCATTATCAGAAAGATGAGGTTGATTTTAGCATCTCATGGCATGGGGGATTTTTTCCTCATCTGCAACAAGATTACGCGTCTAATTTCTTTAAACTTCTGCGATTTCTTAGATGGACTTATAATGTTCCTATTTTCTCACACAAATATTAGAGGAGAAGGTGGGATTATGGACCCTGCATTTATTATGGACCCCCTTAATATCTGTCCTATGCGCAGGTGCAGCTGCTAATTATATCTGTGATCTTGAGCCCCTAGGTGGCTGCAATGGATAGTCAAGGTCATTGACCCCAGTTCACTCGCAAATGACGTCCTGTGGCCAAATGTTTGTTTTTCGAGTTTTCAAACTTTTTCTGGGGAAAGTAAAAGTGAATATTTTACATATCTACTACTATGTTTTGTAAAAACTGATTCCTGTGCGTTATTCTACACGACATGAAGTTCCTTTTGAGCTAGTTGGAAATTAAATTCGATGTAACTCATAATGTGAAAAACGGGTTTGTTTCCAAGATGGCGTTGTTTGAAATATGGACCCCATGGGTGCTGGTATTATGGACCCGGGTTCATATTACCAACAACCGGTTTCGATGATATAATAATAATGTTTCCGTGAGAAAATTTGATTCCATGGATGATTTCATTCTTATACATTTTATTTTCATGCTTTGTAATCCTTTTCGGTTATTCTGGAAGCTAAGAATGCAAGTTGAGAAGAAATCTCCCTCTAGCAAGGACGCTGTAGTGCGCAGAAGAAGTTGGGATAAGGTGAAGATGGTTGAGGCTATCCAGAAGCTAAGATGCGGAGAAATGGGACTAAAGGACGCTGTCAGAGTGTTTGGTGTATCAAGAATAACTTTGAGATTATTGGCTTCACAAGTGGATAAACCAGCAGCAGATTTGGTTATACAAAAACTAGGGTTTGGTTTTGGTTTGGAGCGCTACTGTTAACTTTTGTTATACAAGGGCTAATTAGACCGAGACCTACAGTTTAAAGCCGATTCTGAACAGCTACAAACATCCATACCATCAGTGGGACTCGAACTCACAGGATCTGAACCAAATGCCAGTGCGCTTGCCATTCGGGCATCACCTGGAACAGAAATAGGGAGGAAGCCTGTTTTACCAGATTACACTGAAAAAGAGTTACTGGCCTATTTGCTAGAGATGGAGTCAGTATTTCACGGTCTCACTCGACAAGATGTGAGGAAATCGGTGTTCCAATTGGCTGAACGCAATAATATCTCCCACACTTTCATAAATGAAGCAGCAGGGAGAGACTGGCTAAACCGATTCCTCACTCGTCAGACAAATTTCGATCAGAAAACCTACAGGGACGTCATATGCACGTGCAGAAGGATTCACACGTGAGCAGGTGGCTGGGTTATTTTTATTTGCTGAAAGCCTTGTGTTCTGGGAATCATTTCCAGAATCTTCAATGTAGATGAGACTGGTTTAAGTGTAGTTCAGTCAAAAGTTTCCCAAGTCATCGGGTTGAAGAGAAAACGTCAGGTGGGAACTCTTACTATAGCTAAATTTGGTTCTCTGATAACTGTGGTTTGCTGCATGAGTGCTGGGGGAACATATTTTCCACCAATGATGATATTTCCTCGTAAAACCTTAGCGGATCAGCTTATGAATGGAGTCCCATCCGGAGGAATTGGAAGAGCTCATCCCTCTGGGTGAATACATGCCAATATGTTTACAGAGATGGCCCAGACCAGCAAGAAGCATCGTGCATCTTCTGTGAAGGTGCATTCAAAAATGACACCTGAGGAGAACTTTGAATTCGTTGTGTGATGAGCCTACACTGGACTCATTTTGTGTGCACCGGAGCCGAAGCTGAGTTTTATATTTGCGACTTTTGTCGCCAAAATTAAAAGTTTTTTTATATAGATAATATTTAATGATCCAGCTGTTTAATAATATATAATCTTTCTTTCACTTTTTCATTTGAAAACTTTTCTCTTTTTCGTTTCCAGCTGTTTAATAAATAGATAAATGATTTTTTTTGGTAAAAAAGGTGGGGGTCCATATTACCCTCCACTTTGGGTCACTTGCTAGTTTTGACTTTTTTCACTTATGTGATTGTATACATCTTAAAATTTTATTTAACTGCAAATCCACTTAAGGATGTTTAGATAATGAGTTATGGAAGACGTTAGAGCCCCCAAATATGAAAATCAGTCTTTGATATGACCACAGTGAGTCAAAAACAAAAGGGGGTCCATAATCCCACCTTCTCCTCTACTTAATACTAAACGATCATTTTTCAGAGGTCGTGAAAGGAAAGATATAACATATAATATAATTTGAATGAACTTAAATTGCAGTCGTATTTTATATTTTTAATTCGCGGAAGAACTTTATAAGTGAAAATTGCTTATTTTAAGCATAATTTAATTTTGAATTCGAAAGAACTGCTTAATTTTATTACATTATATCCATGTAAATTTCTCATTGAAGTCGAATATATATTTTCATAATTTGGCCTATAGTGTTCGAAACAATTCATAACATATGAGGAAACCTTAATTTATTATTTGTGTTCATTTCTAAAAATGTTTCGTCCGGAAGGAATCAATTTTACACGGTTTCACTAAGTGAAGGGTCATTTGATTCTGCATGTAGTGTGTTTCACAAATTTCAATCTGCATATAAAAAACCAGTTTTAAATTATTTATATTTTTATCTCGAGGGTATGTTTTAAAAAATATCTCCCCAATGAATATCAATTTACCTTTACAGGTGAACGAACCAGGAAAGAAAAAACGTGTTTTCTCTTCCGAAAGTTTAGCTTCTAGTCATAAAAATGTTAATTAGGGGTTCCGAAATCCCTTGTTTACAAAAGCGTATTTTTAAAGAACCTTTGAAGATTTTGCCGGTATCGAGTGAATGAGAGCGTAGGCTTTAGGATTTATGTAGGCGAAATGAAAGCTAAACAAACAAAAGTTTAAAGCTACTTCTTATTAACAAATCTTTCCTGGAGTGGTAATTTTAATGGCAGAAAACTTTCTCGTTTATCTAAGATTTCAAAACGTCTTTCATTAAAAACCATGAATCCTATCGCTTGTTTACTGGAACTGTCTCAGAAAAGAATGGATGCCCTTTGAAATTTATTTTACTGATTTTAGAGTTTTACATTTTAATGCACTTAGTGATTGAAGATTCAGGTATCCATTTTTAAACATAATTTATTTCAGCAATTAGTTTTTAACTTAGATCACGCTATTATATCATTTCACTTACGATAATTTCGAATCCATGGAACAAGATAATGTACTTAAGTAGCTTCTTTCGTATTACCTTAGAATGTATGTGAAAAATTAAAACCAAAAATTATCCAACAAGTTAAGCCGACCCACCTTTAGGGATGCGGCAAGATTGGCTAAAAACGCAGGGTCTCTATGTGCAGTCTTGCATATTCAGAAATTAATTTAGGGTCATTGTAACCTGTTATTATTTACTCCATAAGGAGCAAGACTAGGTCACCAACCAATGTCACGCTTGGCCTAGACAAGTCCAGTTTCTAACCGGACCACGGTGAGTTGGGAACAACCGCGGCCTAGACAGGTCCAGTTTCCAGCTGCACCATGTGGAGGTGGGGGCAACCGACGCCGAACACAGTGCATCATACAACTTCCATAGAAGATACGTGAATAATATAATAAGCCATAAATTATTTGGTGACCCCACGTTGTGTGTATAACTACAATAAAAGCTTCAGTAAAATTGGAAAACCATAATTAAACTTGAAAAGTCACAGAATTAAACCATCAAACTCTTTTGGTTCAACTCTAATAATCACGATGCTTAGCGCATCTTCAATCCAGCGAAGAGAAATTGTATGGAAACGCTAAATATATTCTTGTGCAGGAAAATGAATAACGATGTTCCCGCTGACGACATCCGAATTATAATTTTAGATCAAGATTATTTATCCCTACTCCAAATCCGCTATCGGGATCTTTTTCCTTGTTTATGTTCCCACTTTGAGAAACCTTGACCTCTCCTTAAGTTGTTTTTGTTTATATTACGTTCACTGACTTTCGATGGGGGAAAAATTTGAGGAGCTACGAAAAAATGATCTCGTTATCGCCGATCATTGTGGCCACTTCTTTTATGACTTTGTTTTGGAAGTCAACCGACTTTGTTACCAGGACCATGGGAATTTTGCTGGCGGAGGAGACACTCTTTCTTTTTACCGCTGACAGGGTCATCGTTATGAGGTTATCGCCCAGAATAGCCGTCCGATTTTCTTCTTGTATTTATAATGATTTGCAGAGAGCTGTGAAGAACCTCGTTAGAATACACCCAAGTCTCACTCTCACACACATGTATATGAATTTAGGATAATTTTCTATGGAACATTTATGTCTTTCACATAAACACGCAATATAAAGATTTCCACCACCAAATGCTTTTTTTGCGCTAGAAATGCTTAGAATAAAGGAATTACCCTTCAAAAACGTTACCTCTTTCCTAAATGAAGTAGATTCTGTGAATGAATTTTAAAAGGTCAAGACAGCGCTGATCGAACTGTGGGTCTCGAACTACAGAGGGGTAATGAAAAAAGTGGAGGGGTCGTGGATAGTTTGAAGTAAATTTATATCATACTGAATTATTTAATTCAAAATAGGCATTAAATTTTCTATAATGACATATTTTTATTACTTTTATTTATAAGTCAAAAAATATATATGATATTTTTCTATAAGGTGTCAGACAGTCTTTCAAGGCTATACTTGCTTCTATTCCCATTTCTTACATTGCTTCAATTCGCTTCTACCTACCCGCGTAATACTAGGTTTTCAAAATGAGTCGCTATAAAAACTTACAGCAATTAAGGGCCTGTTCACATAGAGTCCGTCAGCGTCAGCGTTACTCGTATTGAAATGTATTTAACCAATTACAAACCTTCAAACGATTAGAGTAGAAATTGTTGAGGCCTGTGATTGGTTCAAAATATGTCAATACGACAAACGCTGACGGTGACGGATTCTATGTGAACAGACCCTCCCGGAAGATGATACGAGAGTAGCTCTTTCCAGTATTGAACAAATATGAATCGAGGTCTAAAGTCACTCTTTTTATTCATTTTTTTTCTATTTTAATTTTATATAAATAAATGAAGTTTATAATTTTCAATGAAAGTAAATTTAAATAATTACTAATAATAATTTAAAATAGTAAATAATTTAAAATAAATTTTAATAATAATAGTTTTTTAATAATTACTAACAATAATTTAAATAATTACTAATAATTTTAATAATTTCATTTATTTTTAATAGGAAATTGATCATTTTGAAAAAATTATGTCAAAATCATATCTTTTTTATTTCTAATAATTGTTAATTTTTACCTAAATGAAATACAAATACATATTAATATTTAAATACGAAGTTTTGGTCTCACGAGATTTAGAAAAAAACAACTGTACAAGGAAAGCAAGCCTTTTTTTTTATTGTTATGCAAAATAAATATATACACTCGCTATCTACAGTTAATTGATTCTAAAATAATTTGTAAAATTTGCTTATTTTTTTCTATATTTTGGGAACATTTTTTAAATTAAAAAATTGCTACAAAAAATGTTTATTAGGGGTCAAGTGATTTTTTTTATTTTAGGTATCCGTCCACCTTTAAAACGCCATTTTCAATCGGAATATCGATTTAATTTTTTTCCTGCAATAACACTAAAGCCTAAACTTTTATCCTTCTAATTCTGTTTGAACTTATAAATCTGGTGGATTTTAGTACGAAATTGGTTATTTTTAAACTAAGATATGTGTAATGAAGTTATTTTTAGCGTTTTTTCAAAATTGATTTTTTCATCGTTTCTCTTTACGCAAAAACATCCTATAATAAAAAGTGACGCTTAAAATGCCTTTACATTTTGCACACTTTATCTACCAATAACGTTTATGAAAAATCCCCCAAATGTTTATGAAGGGAATGGACTATGCTCCTGATTGTGAATTCATTAGTTTTTTTGTTTACGTAAGTATGAATTGCAAGTGACAATGAATTTAAAGAAATTTTTCTGTACGTCAGTACTTTTACTGCTACAGACTCTAAGAAAAACAGAGTATAGTCCCGAGAATATTCTGTTCCCTAGAGAAGTTTTAATCTTAATTCTCCAATTTATAAAATTGTAATATATTTGTTTGATTTTGAGTTATAATGTTTGGCGAAAATGTCAAATTTTCACCCATTTTTTTTCCAGTTTTCTGACCTGAAAAAATCATTTAAATGTAACAACTCAATTTGTTATATATTTCCCCAAGTTTTAACTTACTTGTCATTATAAAAAATAGATAAAAAGACAAAATTAAAAAACTTTAGGTAGTTTCTTTTAACGAAACTGCCGTGGGTTATTAATGTAGGATTACTTATCATTGCTTACCTCTGTGTTATGTATATATAAATATATATATATATATATATATATATATATATATATATATATATATATAGTCAAAATTTTGACGCATTTTCGTACTTTTTTGTTTAACTATTTACTTCTTGCCCAAGCGATACCGACTGGGTTTGGCGCGTTGCCAAAATTATAACTCGCGACGAAGGACATCTGAAATTTTGCTTTCCGGAGGACCGTTATGGAGGAACGTAATCCTACGTTAAAACAAATTTCAAGAAATCACCTTTGAAGGTGTACGGATACCTTAAAGAAAGCGGGTCGTGATCGAAAGCAGTTTGCTTACCACTGGGTTAAGGTGTATAAGGTAGACCCTCCCTTAAATATGGACAAGGGAGAAAGCGATCCTTTAATTTTATTTAGTGTTAAATATTACAAAGGCCACCTCTAATTAATGGCTATCAACTGTATTATCAATAGAAGACACAAAAAAAAAAGAAATAAGATTATCTCTGGTTTCCTTTTTTTTTAACGATGTAAGTAACATTTAGGATTTGAGACCAGAGTATTTTTTAAATAATGCTGAAAGGAATGCCTGTTTAGTAGATGCAGGGCCGGCGCTAGGGGCGGGCAAGCCGGGCCCCTGCCCGGGGCGGCAACCATAGGAGGCGGCAAATGGGCTGTAAAATTAACTAGTTTATGAAGAAAATGATTAAACCAAGATGCACGTGAATACTTATGAAAAATTAATAGGTGGACTTTCAATAAAATTTCCTTTAAATATGTTTTACGAACTTTTAAGTATAGGTATGAGAACGACATAAGGCATATAGCATGAGAACGACATAAGGTTTTAGGTATGTAGTTTTTAAATAAAAACACGTTTTGAAAGATGAGTAGAGATTTCGTGTGTTAAAGACCAAATCCCAAACCGAATGAAAAATACATCGCAATATAGATAAAATATCAAAATATTTCAAGGCAACCGCTCACAAGAAATTATTAACTCCCGCTTAAAAATGTATAAGATAAAAAATGACCCTTTTTATTAAAATTTAAATAAATGGACACACATACAAAGTGCTGTAAAAGAATTTTTTACCGAGTGTTTTAATTTGTCGGAACATGTATGGGGTCGCGAAAAACCAGTCAAAACAAGCTGTGACACGATTTTTACGCTATTATAAGGAAAAGAGGCGGTTCGATTGTTTTATTTATGCAACAATTGCCCTACAGGTTGGTTACTAGTGAAGTAGAGTGCATTGGAAGGGTTTAGGTTATCTCTTTTAATTTTTGTTACAAAGGGGCGGCATTTTAGCTTTTTGCCCCGGGCGGCGAAACTGCTAGCTCTGGCCCTGGTGGCATGTTTATTTGTATGAATGCCTACGCATGTGATGGGCTTGATCACTCGGGCCCTTAATGCACTGTGGATGTTGGCCGCTGTATTTCAGACCGTGCAGCAATATCTTCAGCACTGGGGAAGGTACATGTCATGCAAGTTTGCAGAAAGAAAATTTTATGTTCGTATCCGTTCATTTCATTAAGGACACTCTCCGTTTGAAAAGGCGTTCATCATTTTATCCGACATTTAAAATGAAGTCTTAAATACAGGGTGTCTATAAAAGAACTCCGGGGTTTTAAAAATTCATATCTCACTAACTATAAAAGATAGCAAAATTTAGTCGATTTCTCTGAAAAGAGTAGCTCAAAAAGTTTTACTCATACCAATTAGGAATGTTTGTATCAACTGTTGGCAGCGCTGCAGGGCGTTGACCTTGAAATGACGTCGCGAAATTTGAAATGATGGCGACTCCGCAACAAAAGGCTCAATGTGTTATTTGGCTCATAGAAACGAAGTCTGTAGTTACCGTACAAAGAAACTTTCGACGTAACTATGGTGTTAACCCGCCTTCTGACAAAACCATTCGTCAATGGTTCAGTGCATTTAAGGAAACAGGAAGTGTTTTGAAGCAAAAGTCGCCGGGTAGGCCGAGTGTGTCTCAAGGGGCATTTCTTCTGGGGGCATATCAAGAATCTTGTGTATGCAGAGAAAATTCGTGATGTTCAACATCTCAGGGAACGAATAGTCAATTGTGTGGCAACCGTCCCCCCAGACATGCTCGCCAGGACATGGGAAGAGGTAGAATACCGTTTAGACGTCTGCCGTGCCACTAACGGGGCTCATATAGAACTTTACTAAGTGTTAAAAAAAACTTGAAAATGTAAGCTTTTCAGTCATGTATAAAACATGTATGTATGTTTTTTATTTCATTAAAATATTTTGCCTCAAAACCCCGGAGTTCTTTTATAGACACCCTGTATATTCGTTCAAATTTGAACAAGTTTTATCCAAACAGTTACTGCGTATAATTTTACCGTTCAGAAATCGAAATGTGTCTGTCATATTATAAAGTGTCAGACATTTGAATAAAACTCATTTAGGGGAATATATTTCATTCATTCGGTGTCACGGTCGGAAGTTCAAACTTGTACATTTCGCATCAGTGCTATCGGAAAAATAATTTTTGTTTTTATACCCTCGTCAGTTTATTATGTTGACGGAAGAAATAAATGTAATTTAAAGGCGCTGTATAACTTATCTAATCATATTTGACGTGATGGAATTGAGGGGCCTGTTTTCACTAGTGTACGCTGCGTTTAAAATTTTATACTGCAATGCATCCGTAGAGAATTTCCAAATGTGCAAAAACTGTGAAATTAACATCTCTGTGTTATCTAATGCGTTTAATGAATTCCACACTTCGGGAGAATATTTCTCCTCGTTTTATGATCTCCACAACTGATCTTAAATGGTGTCGGACATTTGTGGAAAACAATACAATTATAAAGGAAAAAGAGACTTCTTCTGAGATGCATGTAGTAAAATTTCATATCTTCCCTGGTATAGGATAAAATCGAAGTCTCAAAGAAAGAGAGAAAAAAATAATAATAAATGTAAAAATACACGGTCGAGCTATATATTTATAAAATAATCTATGCGCGTTGGGGATCTAAAATTTCTTTCAGTGTTTCTAAAATCTTTTTCATCGACATCAACGGAACGTCTATTTTGTTGTGAACACAATTTCGTTTCCTGTGTTCTTCGAACAGGTAAAGGTGAGTATTGTCAAAAATAAAATTGTAACACCTAATTCCATTCAAAACGAGCCTGGGGACACCACCATAGCGTAAGGACATTTTACAGCAAATATTTTGGGAAAACAGTTTGGTTGCTCCGTCACTAGAATCTCATACGTTCTCTTGTGGTCTTTGATCTGTAGAACTTTTGCTTTGAATTTAGGCATAATATAAAGCGAATCCTTTCCATCTACACAACCTGAGAAGGCGAAAATCACCTATAGGCAGGGTTCAGATGTGAGTGAAAATGGGCGTAGTGATTATCCTGGGTACAGCAACACCCACCTCTAACAGGCAAACTAACAAATTATTCAATCTTAAAATCATTAAATTTTAAACTAGAAGTCTTTGTGATATAGTTATATTTTTGTTATTAATGAATAATTTTCAGTTGTTATTCATTGATTTTAATATTTCGGAGCATCCTATAATTTCTACCCGCTTTCACTGGATTTAGGCGGAGTAGGCGGGGACTGTAACTGGAAAGCTTGAGCGGTCAATTAATTGTATTCAGTTTCGGGCCATTGCAATTACCTATTGCAATTACCTATCGATGTTTAAATCTCCTACCAGGTTAAGGAGAGGAGAGTGATTATCACAGCCGCATCATGCATTCGCCAATGATTTTTGAATGGGTGTTTGAAATTTCTAACGTTTGTCTCGTATTCCGAAACGATTTCTTTCTTTGTAGGATTCGCCAGAGGGCGGGCCAAATTTGTCTCAATATTTCTATTGTTTTTCAACAGATATAGTTTTATTATACACAAAACGGAGTGCGAGAAATTGTTAAAACATTCGGCAAAATCCTTAAAGGATTTGTCTACATAAAACTCCCACGCCATGCCTATCCATGCTGGTCGGAGATATTTCGATGTGAGGTAGGTGGGATTAGCATTCTATGACAATTTTTGAATGCACGCATTAAAAACAAAAAGTATTCTTGAGAAATTAAGATTTTTTCAATTAACGCATAAAACGCGAGGAACTTATTTTATCGTCCTTTGGTTTCTGTCCTTAAAATCGTAGGTATGGAAAAGCAAAATTATAGGAGAAATTCTAGTCCACGTGTAAAAAGTTGCGCCTTGCTTCCCAACGTTGGAAACTCACGGCGAAGAAACATATCCTATAACGTCCGAAGGGCAGAAGGAATTCTCAAAAGTAATTTTTTTTCTTTCTGTCTCTCTCTTTACGGAATTCTGTGTTATGGAACAAATACGTCATGTCGAGAAATTTAACTGTTGGTCTTTTAACACCAACGTTAAATATCGTCATATTATGAGGGAGTATATTCAAGTCCGAGAGAATCAAACTTTTGTAATAGTTTGGGTACTTGTACATTGCGTTTGAAGAAGGATTTCACAATAAAGTCTTCGCAAACTCTTCGTCCATTTGGACGACGTCTCTGAAGAAGTTGACCTCATTTAACTTATTCTAATAGTTTTGGACTTTCGCTTGCGATACGATCCCTGATTTTCCGATACGCGCCATACTTTTTTTAACGATCTGCTAACTTGAAGACAAAGAGGATTTGCGTTACGCGCACACTAGTAACAGATGTACTCATACCGCGATTCGTACTGTCTATCTCTGCCTATCCAGAAAACTCATCTACAGGATCCAACTGACTTCGAAATCACTAACTTTATATAAAAAAATATGATGCCATCGGCATCGCTCAGATACAAATGCTTATGAGCGTTGCGTATCTCATAGGCACCGAGCGGTTTAATTCACATGAATCATCACCCGGGATCATCATCGGTCTTTTCAGGTCAATAATCTACCCTACTAATGACGAACCAACCAACGACAAAATTTTCCTCATTTTATTGAGCTCTATTTGAAAAGTGGTATCTGTAGTATACTACAAATGAAAAATGAAGGTACGTCGACATTCTGAGCGTTGCTTTTAGAATTCATGAAATCTGAAGCCTCCTTTGCTCAACTGAGTGCAGAATTGCGGAGACTGACCGACTACGTTTTTAGTCCAAGGGAAATTTGAACAACATAAGTACTTGAGCTGTGTACGAGTTTCCGCCTGTACGAACCCCTTCAATTGACCCCCTTGTTAAACAAGGATAGTCTGCGAGTCGATTACGTAAATTAACTCCGAACTTTCAATACGAAAGGTTATCTGCAGCGATTTATTCATTCGCGTCGATAAATAGGTCATTAGATTTCCCACGTAAACTAAGCGGTGGCATTCCCCTTGACCAGTCAGCACGGAGTCACGAGTGGCAAAAACATATCACGCTCATTTTACTAGCGAAAGGCATTTCCAAAACTTTTGCGCTCTGAAACATTGCATTTACGTCCATCGGGAATAGCGTACTTCAGCGGTGTTCAGTCTAGGATACTCTTTCTCTCATTATACATCCCACCTCTCGGTGAGATTCCAAATATTGGATTTAGGCTCATTATGTTGTTCCCCTCCACGGTAATCTTTAGTAAAAGGCGAAAGATTAGCTCGACCTTTGAAGGGAAACCAGGGCATGCAGAATGAGCGTTTCGAAAAATGTCTGTACAAATGAAACATAAAATTTTTTTTGGTGAATCGGATTTGTATCATTTCTAAACCGTTACAAACTTTGAAGACCAAGGAAATTTGAAAGGCTTCTAATTTACGCGCTTTACTGTGGCATGTAGATGCCCAAAAAGTTGATTCCTTATCGAGAGGCAGATAAAACTTCTTAACTAGGAAGATTTAAATAGAAAGTTTTCCGTTAGAGATTTTAGGGGAACATAAGTGGGAAGAGCACAATTATTTAAGTGAGTGTTATTCTATCTTTTCCCACTTGACAGTTATTGTGCCATAATTAAATATATTATTCCTGTTATCAATTAAATAATAAAGGTAATTCTATAATAATTATTGTTATTATGTTTATTTGTCACTTTTTATTAACGTTGTTTATCCCAAATAGTTTGTTTATTCAGAAAATGAAACCAATTTTTGCCCCCAAAAGGACTGGTTGTCCTCGACGATTTTTTTTCTCTTTTAGAACCTCTGTTTCACAGGATACGCCTTAAAATAGCTAAAGAATGTTTGCGATAGGTATGAGGCATATCTGTAATTTTTTAAACTAATTCTCAGTCAGTTTATACACTCTTGAATAAAGGGCATAAAGCACATAACGTGTACCTGACTGCTTTAAATTATAATATATATATATATATATATATATATATATATATACAGGGCCCGATTTAGAAAATTCTTGACTATAGGCACAACTCGGGATGGGGGCTCCCTAACACTGACGTGGATGCAACATTTCCAAAATTGACACACACACAAAAAAAAATCATGAATCATTGCGAAAGTACCATTTTACCAAGAATTGGCTATTTGAAGTATAGAAGCCTAGAACATTATCAAATAACAAAAAGCAATACAACATATTAACTTCATTATTAAAACACCAGTACGATGCAACAAGAAAAACTTATTAATCCCTAATATACACTATAACATACATATAATGAACTATATATATAATTATACATATGATGAACCAATCAATCAAATTTGAAAAGATATATAAAAAAATTGCTATTAAAAAAGCTAAATTAAAAAAAAATTGAATTGGGATTTTTTTCTTTTCTTTTAAAATAAAATTTTTTTGGGGGGCCTCCAACATTTGGGGGGCCCTAGGCCTGGGCCTACTGAGCCTAATGGAAAATAAGGGCCTGTATATATATATATATATATATATATATATATATATATATATATATATATATATATATATATATATTAGATTAGAAAAAAATGAAAGCTCGACGAATGGCAAAAATCAAACTCGATCATGATCGGAAGTGTCTCCTTTTAATACTCTCCATTCATACAATATTGATGAAATATATTATCTATTTCATAAACTCAGACATCAATAATTAAGATTACCATTTTATGATGAACTTTTTAGTTTCTATGCAGGTGTGGAACACTTTTAATACATTGTATATCAGGGCATATAGAAGAGAGTTCATCTAAAACGCATAAACATCTTATCTAATATAATATCTTAAAAATTTAGATAATCTAAACTTCCCCCTTTTCGTGTATTCTGTAAACTGGCGTAATTTTCGTCATCATTTGACTAATCAGTTGCGAGACAAACAAATTACGCATGTGCTGACCTATGATTTTTCCAAAATTGCAATAAAGCATTCATTAATATTTCTACAAGTAAACAAGATAAGACACTGCCCTTTGCCGAGGTTGTCTCTGTTTAAATAACGTACATTGTCATATCACAGTAAACCGTCTATAGATTCCCTTCAGACAAATTGTTAATAATACACAATCTCTTATTCCTTCAGGTTCTTCTTACAGGTGATAAAACTTTTACCCGAGGTCTCAGGAATCCGGCGCGAAGTGTAAGGTGAAGTTATGATATTTTGTCCTGTATAAAGTTCAATTGTAAGACCGATTTTGCTCAGAAATTGAAAATTGGGTCTGTTCTCTTCGTTGTTTTTCTTACTGTATGAGTCTCTAAAGTGGAGGCCACTGGTTCAGTTGTAGATGCAGTGGATGTTTACACTTCAACATTATCTCCAGATTCATTTTTTGAATGAATCACAGACTAACGTGTTGGGCTGTGAAAGCATCTCCTAAAACTCTGAACTTTTGGAAAACATTTTGATGATAATATGATATCCCATTCGGAAATTCTGTATTGCGCAGGGATATTTTTAAAACAATTCTCCCCCCCCCCAAAGTTTTATATCCTCTGTTAAAAACCGAAGCATGATAACGAAGCGAAAGATTTCTGCAAATTCTCGTTTTCTCTTTACTAATTTGAGAGGAAGATTATTCTACAATCACATGATGAAAATATTTCAAGTGAGTGATTAAACGAAGCAAAACATGCAAGTTCTCGAATCAATGATGGGCATGTGAACGGCAGTCGATCAGTAACATCGAGCGCAAATTTCGCTTTTGATTGAACGATTCCGACTGATGGTCGTCAGAGGCTGAGATAAATTGGGTTATCATCGATATAAAATAATCGAAAGATAAAATACTGCTAAATATAGAATCACCTACGTAATATTGGAACTTTTTTTTTTGCTATTTCAAAAGAACAGTCTTCAGATTCCATGCGAGAGGAAAAATGATAAGGAGGCAGTAATAAATGTTAAAAAAGAAATTTGGTTAACGAAAAAAAAAAAATATCACTCGTTACGCAGAAGTTGTGACTCCATCTTTGAACGCATTTTTTGAAAATGACGTTAGAAATAACTCGAACGCTACCGATTGCGAAGTAAACTCTGATAAAAAGCAACCCTTTTTGCTTCGATAATGGTGGCGGTGTCTTTATAGAACGCTTTTTGGGCAGAGTCTGTCTCATAGGTGAGGCGGCGAGGCGACCGCCTCAGGCGCCGATTTTGACATGAGATATAGTAAAAATACGAAATATTTAACAAATAACGAAAAAATATTAATAACTAGATGTATTACCGGCTTCGCTCGGCATTCAGTTTCTGTTATTATTTTTTTCAATGATTAGCCTCATGTTATGATGTTCTACAGTTTTCGCTAAAATTCTTTTGCGGTTGCAAATAGCATTAGTTTGTTGCCGGTGCTGTCGTTGTTCATCGCTTTCCTCTCCTTTCGATGTTGAAGCTCGAAGACAATCGTATGTTCGACGCGTTAAAAGTTTCTTCATCAGTCTCACTGCTTCGGATCACTACAATTCAAATTCTGTTACCTTCGAGCTCTTGGGAAAGTTTTTTCTTCAGATACTTGTGTGCGTCTAAGTGCATTTCGAATTCTGTTGGCTTCGTGCTCTTCTGTTTTTTTTTCATCACATTGCTCATTTCTCAACAATCTTTGACATTTCCCCCTTACTTCTGCAGGATTAAAAGTTGCTCGCCTCTTTTTGGGCATTTTAAAGCATTAATTTACAGCTAGTCAATAACGTTTGAATGGATTTATTATTATAGAAAAATAATCAATAATGTTTGAATGGATTGAGATCACATTCAATATTAAAACACAGCAAATCTGGTAATTATTATAGAAAAAGTATATAGACTTATTTCATGCTCGGAATTCTTTCTCAAAACAAAATCGTCTGCTACGTTTCAATGCCACTTTCAGACTTTCTTAATTATAATATACACGTATTTCATGATTGTAATTCTTTCTCAAAACTAAATCATCTGCTATGTTTCAATGTCACTTCAGTTATATAAATCATCGCGTCAAGGCTAAACGCACGTGTTTATAGCTAAGTTAACGTGTCCTGCAGTATATTTGAGTTTGAACAGGTAGCTTGGGATAGTTTCAATTCATGAAATGGATAGATAACACATTCATTGAAAATGATTGACTTTCCATCCTTATATTTTCATTTTTAAAAAGAAACATTCCGGCGTTGCCACGTACATGAAAATAATATATCAAATTCATTCTTGCATGCGCCAATATATGAATAAATCACGTTTTTAATTCATGTCTATTTATTTTTACGGAAATGATATAATTAAATCGGCAACAATGAAATGTTACAATGGCTTTGAACAAAAATATCCGGGGAAATTTGACGATTTTCAATATCCGTTGATACTTCTAACAAAATTCGGGAATGGAACGTCGTAGCGGAATGAAAATAGTCTATAACTATCGCACAAGTTCAAGCAATAAGTTGACCAAGTTTCATCGCAATCGGATGAACGGTACGGCAGCGCATAAAATACGAACAAACAAACAAACAAACATTCATTCATTTTTATATATAGAGATTTAATCTAGGTATAAGAAGAAATTATAAAAATATACAAATATAAGCGAATGGTTAGACAATTTTTTTTAATTTGACTCCTGAATTTGAGATTATGAGAATACGTTTTGGATGCCTATATCTAAACGTTGTTGTTGTTCTAGAAATTCTACTCCTTCTACCTGTCACTGTGGCAGAAGCTAAGCGTAGTTTTTATAAACTGGAAATTTTTAAAAATTACCTTTGAACAACGACAACTGAAGAGCGATTGCACGATCCAGCAATCATTTCTACAGAAAATGCGGTATGTAAAACAATAAATTATAGAGATGCAATCAAACAATTAGCTGAGACAATGTCTCAGAGAATGATTTAGAAACTACTTTTATGACAAAACAAATTATAGTCAAATTTACTTACTTTTTCTACATTTATTGAAAGATCTGTCACTTAAAATTTTTATGTTTTTTTAATATACATTTTCCCAATATATCTGTTTTTTTATTAAGTAGGCTATTTCTAATCCATATATATAAAACAGTCCCGTGACTGACGGATTCACAGATAACGCACAGACCAAACCGCTGGACCTAAAGGGCTGAAATTTTGCATGACGATTCTTCTTATAGTGTAGGGGTGCACTAAGAAAGATTTTTGAAAAATTCTTCTTAGATTTTTTTAAATTAAAATTTTAAGCTGTTTTTGTAACTTTTTAAAATTTTGCATTTGAAATAATAATCTGAGGTTTATAAAATTTATATCACGAAAATGATCATAAAAATTCCCTTAAAACGAAGTCTTTTTCGAATCTTTACCTCCCTTTTCTGATTTTTGGTGAATTTTTAAAGATTAATTTTGAGAAATCAATTTATTAAATGCCGATCACGTGGTTTCTTTTCTTTTTGTGATACTTTAAATTAATTTTGCGTCACATGCATAACAGCGAAATAAATTGAGAAAAAAATATTGAAATATGATAAAAGATAAAATTTAACCACTAGACTAATTGAGATGGAAGTTTAAAGAATTGGAACTTGAGATGGAAGTTTAAAGAATTGGAACTTGAGATGGAAGTTTAAAGAATTGGAACTTGACATGGAATTTTAAAGAATTTAATTCAAATGAGTATATTTTATGGATATTAAACATACAAATTAATTTCATACATTGACCGTTGTATTTAATTTGAATATTTTCTCCAACATTATTTTGTCTATAAAAAATATCCGTTATGATTTTTTTTATAAATATACTAGGGACTTCGCCCCTAGGCTCGCTACACTCGCTCCTCTGTTAGGGTCAAGGTCAAGGTATATTGAGTTTGTTGGAATGCGATGGTCTTACGACTTTACCTTCAGTAGCAAGATATGTACATCAGAAAATATGTGCTCAGCAGTAAAATAAAAATTAAGCCCTCTTCAGATAAGTAAAATAAAAAATATAATAAGAATTAAAAGAATAAAATTCACATATTTAGAATAATTAGTAAAAATGGGCTTCCACCGGGATCGAACCGGGGAATACGAGCAGCGCGCTCAAGCACAGCGCCAATCATGGCACAATAAGTTGAAGGAATAAGTTGCTAATAGCGAGATACATAGGGGTGATTCTCAAGCAATGCAACAGCTTCCATCCATTTACTGTTGAAGGGGAATCACTGTTTCAGCTTTAAAATTCAATTAAAAATCGAAAATTTAAGATATAGACTTGAAATGAGGTTTATATGAATAAGAAAGCTTTCGGCTTCCACATGATGTAAATATTTTCTTTGTAAGATAGAAACTGGAGGAGCATCGATATTACATCCACATATGTGACGATATTTCTCGAAAAAGTGGGTTTAATATTTTGATGAAATATTAGTCTGTTTTTAAACAAAAATTATTTTTAAACAAATGAGGTCTTGTTTGAAGGAGAAATGTCTGTAGTCTTAGAATGTAAAAAGATCAAAATTCTACGATTAATTTTTGGCGAGTTATCGTAATCTGAACATGAAAAGTCAATATTTTTTCACAAAACATAAGATAAAAATAAAACTTAAAGTCCGACGAAGATGAGACATATCTTACTTTCTTCCCCGCATTTTTCTGCATCTATTGGTATCGGTCTCGATCCCATACCCCCAGCTGTTTCGGAGGAGATAGCGTGACAAGCTTTTGACAGCGGCGGCGGTGGCGGCGCCAGTTACTTTTTTTTAGAATATATATATATATATATATATATATATATATATATATATATATATAAATATCCGTTACAAATAAAAATATCCGTTGCAATTTTTTTTATAAATGTACTAGGGGCTTCGCCCCTAGGCTCGCTACGCTCGCTGCTCTGGTGAATCAAGTGAATGAATGACTCAATAGTTGTTTACAGCGATTGAGTCATTCATTTGTTTACAGTTGAAGCTTCCCCCCTCCCAGTGAAATGGATGAAGCCCGCCTATGGGTGAAAAATTGGATCTTCTTCCATGTCCTTCTGCAAAGGAAGCGAATGAGAAGATTTTTTTGAAGTATTTCTTTAAAATTCAATTAAAAATCGAAATTTTAAGATAGAGACTTGAAATGAAGTTTATATGAATGAGAAAGCTTTCTTCTTCCAGTTGATATAAATATTTTCTTTGTAACATAATAAGTCAGAGAGCATCGAATTTATATATCTCGAAACGCATAAATTTTTCCAAAAAGTGGGTTTTCAATTTTAATAAAAATATCAGTTTGTTTTAAATTATTTTTAAACAAATGAGGTCTTGTTTGAAGGAGAAATGTCTGTAGTCTTAGATTGTAAAAAAAATAAAATTCTACGATCCTTTTTTGGCGAGTTATCGTAATCTGAACATGAAAAAGTCAATATTTTCCCATAAAACATAAAATAAAAAAAACTTAAAGTCCGACGAATATGAGACATGTCTTACTTTCTTCCCCACATTGTTCTGCATCGATTGGTATCGGTCTCGACCCCATACCCCCAGCGGTTTCGGAGGAGGTAGCGTGACAAGCTTTTGACAGCGGCGGCGGCGGCGGCAGCGCCAGTTACTTTTTTTTAGAATAGAGAGATTTATTGTTTTTTTTTTACCATTAATTGCATACATTGACCGTTGCATTTAATTTGAATATTTTCTTCTTCATTATTTTGTCTATAAAAATATCAGTTACGATTTTTTTTATAAATATATTTTTTTGATTTTTTTGGCATTAACTGCATACATTGACCGTTGTATTTAATTTGAATGTATTCCGTAGCGAAGCACGGGTATTCAGCTAGTACAGATATATTTCATTACTCTCCAAAAGTTTGAAAAGGTGGTGTTTTTAAAACTTTCGACAGGGGATCGGCCCGGCTCTGATTTTGAGTCTGAACTTACTGGACTCCGTGGTTAATTATACCGAACCCTTTTGTGAATGCCGAAAATCAGCATTCACCTCGGAATCCCAGGAATTTTCTGGATGTCTGAACACTATGAAATGGATGAGGAGGGAGTGCCCAAACCCCGTATAATTTAAAGTCTACTTCTCCATTGTTGACCCCAAAATTAGGATTTATTAGTAATTAAATATGTATTTCCAAAATAAATATTTAATGCCGAGTGATATTAAAATTCTGATGGCATTATTTTTTATTTGAAAAATAATATCCCAGGAAATGTAGTTTTATTACGGGAAAATAAAAATAAACTTAAAAATGATCGAGTGAGAAACCCTTCTTGACACATGAAGAAGCACTCACCCTTCGTGTTTTCAGAATTTTCTGTCCGAGTTCCCCCCCAAAAATTATTTTAACGTTTCCTTATGCTGAAATTTCAAAAATACATTCTTCCTAGATCCCCCCTTTTTTTCCAAACCGTGAAATAGCGGCAGATAGGGAAGTAAACGAACGATTCATTCAATTTGTGGGTTAGCCATTAAAACCAAATGAATAAGTAGCCGATTCTCCCCCTACCCCTTAAACATTAATACGTAGCATTTGTATAAAGTTGTAAATGGAACCTGGGAGGTTGGTTCGATTGCATAGTTGCAAGTCTTCTTATCCTATTTTTCCTCAAACTGCGGGGTTCTTGTGTTTGATGAATAGATAAATCTAGATGAATTATGACACCTAGGAATTCACATCGTATAGTATTTGCGAAGTGGACCGGGATTCTAATCCTGGATAAGGCCGGACGCTCCTGTGTTGTCTCTTCAAATGGAGCAGTGTTGGTTCATCTTCAGCGGTGTTTCCCAACCGTTTTTGAGTCGCAACCCCTTGCAAAGGTCTCCACGCATCCTGCGACCCCCCTCCCTTCCCACCTTGCATATTTTCATTTAAAAAGCCTTTTAAGACATGATTGGTGCGTTGGTTGGTTATCGTGTCCATAGACAGTCAAGCTAGATGGTACCGTGGGCGGTCCACACAGCCTCAGCTATCTAGAGGCAATCGTACGCATAAAGTTCCTCTTGGGGACAATCACTAATCTGCTGTATTGCAGCCATTATTGTAGGGCAAGAGAAAACATGATCAAGTGCCATTTTGGTGTCGGCGCAGTCTCTGCAAAAGGGTAGTTTGTACAATATTCCAATCTATTGCACTACCCATGGAAAAAAGTTTGCCATTGCCTCGAGAGGCCTTTTAAGACGTAAAACAATAAAATTCTTTTTCCGGGATTTAATACTAACTAAATGCCAAATTTTAAATGAAATTTGTATGAATTTTGTAAGAAAGGGAGAAAATTAAAGAACATTCACCTCTCAGTCAAAGGTGTGCAAAAGCAAGAACGGAACAAAACAGGACCTCAGGAAAAATTATGCAACTACCTGACTGATTCAGAATTATAGGACAACAAAAAAAGAAAACCTCCTACATAAAATCATTTTATTCCGTTGGGGAAAGTATAACAGACTAATGAAAGATAAACTGACATCTAGAATTTGTGTACTGTCATAAATAATTGTTTACTGTTGTAAGTAACCTCGATATTCCATTACAACCCAATTAAGATGGTAGATTTCCAACCAACTGAGTTTGCGCTTTGAATGAGACCTTTTCCTTTCAAAAACATCACTGCCATACAGTTTCGTGGTAAATAAATATTGTCATTTTTTTTTCGCGGGTAAATTCGCTCAAAAGTTGTTTAAATTCAGCAGGGCGACTCCCCGGAAAACACTTCGCGACCCACAGGTTGGGATAAGTAACTCTTATCAGAAAAGCATTAGTTCTTTAATTGCATTACTAATGCTTTACAAGGGCGTGCTGGCTCGGTTGGCAAGGGCAGCGGGCCAGTGATCTGAACGTCGCTGACTAAACCACTGACGTATACACTAATGATGGCTGGTGCACGGAAAAATATATGTTGTAGCTGCAATGTCCTCCAAGTCCCCAAAATACCTCTGGAGGTGCAGGGTCAAGTGTTCCGGTCTTGTCACTTGACTCGGTTTAAAATTACGGGACCGATGTTCTCCGAGGTCAAGTCAGTCTTCAGCCCTAGTGGTACCTCGCCTTAAAGTGAAGCTGCTTACTACCCTTTGCCAAGGACCGAAGTTCCGCTGTATAGTGTCCAAACGTAAAAATTGCATTAGGCTGAATAAAAAATTGCACACTCAAATCTGTAAACTTCTTCGGTCGGGTCTTTGGATGTTGATAAAGGCATATACACGACGAAATGCTGATAGTTTTGATTCGGGGTATATATTCATCGGAAGAACTTTAAATTTCAGACGAGGGGGTATTTTAAATTTATCAAGGTCAATGTGTAGAGGATTTAAAAATTTGTCTGACACTAAAAACGCATTTGACGAATTCCAGCATCCTTATGGCGTCTTGTCAATAGAGAAGGTCCGGGGAGAAAGAACTCGAGAAAAATGACGATGGCAGTGTACCGAACGTTATTAAGTTTTGAAATATTTTAAGGTAAATATAAAAATAATTAATGCTTCGGGAACCATTTTCTTTATCCATATGCTTTCTCACTGTCATCTGAATTCCTAATTTTTGAATAAAAACGTTGTAGCTATATTTAAATTTCGCAGTCCTTCTAATGATTAAAGAAAGACGACAAGAGGTGCTCGCGGATTATTTAATCACATTTTAAAATGAAAGTTAGGATTAAAACGGGAACAATGTATTCTTTAAATGAAACCAAGGAGTGGAATCTCTGAAAGGGTTTTGTATGAAAGCCTAAACTTATTTTAAAGAGCAATCGAGAGAACCCGTGGAACAAAAATAAGTGCAGTTTTATCCTCGATAATATTCCAGGGAGATGCTTTTTTTATTTTGCACGATCTACTTTTTATGAAACATTTACTTCCAAAAAAAGAAACAAAAGAGCTGGGTTTTCATCGTGATTTTCTGATGCTTTTTTTCCCGTTGACTTGCCGGGCTTTTAGTTTCTATTTATCTTCCAAACAGGTGTAACATAATTAAAGCAGGATATTTTTTATTTTAAAAGCACTTCGCTGTCTTTAAATTACAGATGGAATTGGCAGTAGGGATGGACGGGCGACGAAAGAATAACAAATAAGAGAATGAACGAAACGGTTCTGATTTTAATGACTTGAGAAGACCATTTTACGGAGACTATAAGCTGATTTGCCGGACACAAAACAAAACATCGTTATGGTAGGATGACATATTTATCCTCTTTAAAACTTATTGAGAGTTTATATTTGGCATCGCGACACATAGTTAAATGTACCATCCTATCACATTTCTAAGAGTGAACCGGAGGAAAAAATAAATAAATGCTTACATACAGTGAAACTTCTGTAGCCGGCCATTTTGATCAGAATCGATTTTAGACTCCGTGGAGCCAATGTTACGAAAGAAATCCCTTTTTCCCGGCCACCCCTCCAAACGGTCATTACTGACCCCCGTAGTGAAGTTTCACTGCATATCATGACATATCATAATTAAAAAACAAACAAACAAAAAAAAACATGCAAGTTTGTAGTTTCTAAATAAGGTGACAGTGGAGGTAAAGCTTTAAGCAAAATAAGCAAATTGAAAACCTGTGTTTAGGTTATGTTTTCCGTTTGCTCATTTGACTTAAGGCTGCCAATCAGTTGACCTCACCAGTCTTCAATACTAATGTTGAGCTAGGGGAAGTCTTCCTCTCATTACGCATTAGCAAATGCATAATTTTGATTTCCGATTTTTGCGTGTGACGGGTAGGTGTTTAAACGAAGAAAGCGTAGTTTTTCGCGGCTCCTTTTTTACAGGGCATTGATATTTACCAAGTAAATTTTTTTGTTGAAAAATCAGCATTCTGAAATCTATTTTAGAATGCATTAAAAAATCTATTTTCGAATGATAAAAGAATAAAATTCAGAAGTAGACATTTGCTAAAGTACTGAGAGCGAAATTTCCATTGCCTCCCATTAGGATGGCGGTACCAACGGATGTACCGCCTAACTGACAAGTTAACAACAAACTGTCTAAAAGGAATAACAATTACAAATGAAAATCGCAAGTACAATAACAAAAGGGGATTTCATTGTTTGCAACAGTTGTTGTTTCTTTCTGAGTGGGTACAATGGAGTGAGTGTACCGCCTTAACACCTTTCATATTTTTCTGGTTCAAACTATGGGTTGATAATCTTATAAAATGAGCTAAATGTTTGTTTTTAAAACTCTGTTCTCAGGTCCCATTCTGGAAAACACGAGTCCCAATGATTTGGCTGCAGTTTGACCATCGTATGTTTGAGGTTACGTGGCAGAGCAATTTCATCAGTTACTCAATATCCTTTTCTCTTAGCTGTCATACAGCTAAAAGGATCACATTTGCATTATTTCTCCCAGGCAATTTTGACCAGGCAATTTCGATCTCTAACAAGATAGATTCGAACGTGTGGACCCTCGGCATCTCATAAATTTTCTAATAAGCGGTATTCACCTACCTCTAGAGTTTGTGACCATTCGGCTTTACCTTTATTAGAATGTATGCACTACTGAATGAATTGTTTAAAAGTCCAATTTTTCTCAGAACAAGAGCTATATAGAGCTCAGTAATTCCAGCGACGCATATCACGAATCTCTATAATGTTTCACTACCGTGATATCAATCTTGATTCGTCAGTGGAAACTGTCACATTATATACGTCCTCAATAATACAGACTTATTTCTATGGAAGAAATATTTCAGTAGATTCAAATTTCTACGCCACTAGAGGCATCATATTGAACAGACGCCAGCCAGATTCACGCGATGGAATTGACACCAGCACGATCTCCAATTAATTTTTTTTTATAGTGAGACTTTGTAAGATAAGGTCTATTTACAGTTCTCCAAGAATTTATAATCAACTTTTCCCTGTTAGATCCTTATTTAGTCGATCTACATTATCCCAGTGCCCCTGTAGGGTGGGGTGGTTCTAATGCCCAAAGACCCGAGCTATGAAACTGGAGGAATGCAATATGTGGAGAGGGTATGTCCTAGGAAGTTAAGTGTTTCAACAGGTAAAAATTTTTTACCACTAAGGTACACGGTAATACTATCGAGCATATTAATGTAAACTTTAGCTAGTTAAGGATGGCCTGGCGAACGAACAGCAGTTTAGAGATTAACAGTACACATGATATAACACTGATTTTTCCCGTTCTTGGAAAAACAATGATTTTTACCCAAGAGGTAAAATAATCATTTTGTTATTATCAAACCACAGCTGACGACATAAAAATGGGATACTGAAAACTTTTTATTGAAACAGACTGGTTTTTAGAAATATGGGCCATTCATTTTCAAGTCAAAATAGTATCTTTGGTAGAATTTGCAGCATGTTTGATTTTTCAGAAAGCAGGGCTCTTAAATGTCTTCCTGTAAACACAAAATATCTGAATGTTTTAAAGATCGTCACGTTCATAAATGTTGCAATTGTGCTCCTAAAATTTTTGATTATTTTATCTCTTGTGTAAAAAGTAGCCTCGAGACACTTTCATGCTATCAAAACTGTATTTTAAAAGAAACATTTGAATTTAACAACACTGCTTTGAACTTAAAAGGAAACTTTTTTTTCATTTAATACGTTATACTATAGTGAGTTAGCTTAAATTAAAATGCCCGTCGTATTACACTAATAATTAAATTGCGTGAGGAGTTTAATTTTATCGAGGGCTTCAAAATAAAAGTAATAGTGGATAATTTTAATTTATATTGAACTTTATGAACAGTGGAGGATCTTTTTTCCGATCGTCTACTCTTTAAATGTCTAATTTTGCAGGGTCAGTATCTATAAAAATCTCTTAATGTTTCATTTTTCTTAAATTTTGAAAGTCATGTTTTTACATCTCTACATGCGATCGTATGTTGAAAAATAACCAGAAGCAGTTACTTATTTTGATTACATTTCTAACAGGGACTTTCAATTTCAAATTGATCATTTGAACGGTTTAGGAGAGAAATCACCCGCAAATAAATCAACAGGCAAGTTCATTTACAATTTCACATTAAAACAGTGTGAGCTTTAATAATTGTTTTAAGAGGACAACGGACTTTCAAACTCGAATTTTTTTAATTTTCAATTTTTAACTCTATATACAAAATGAGAGTAATTAATTTTCTTTTTACTACACTGAAAACCCTTAAAATTCAAAATAAGGAATTTTTTGCAGAAAAATGCCTGTTTTTCATTTTTTTTCCAAAACTGCTAACGTTTTTCAAAATTCTCTATGCGCATTCTGTATAAATTAAATTCATTAAATTTTTCATTATAAGTTTACCATATGTATATAAATATAAATGTGCATTTGATTTTTTTGGTAGGAATCTAAATTCTTAAATATTTTTTTCTATTCTGCCTGTTATTTTTTATGTTTTTACTTTATTTTATGGTCTATAAATTTTAAAAATATTTGTGATTTCAAAGAATTATGCGCAGTTTTGTGACAAACACTTTAATTAATAATTCTGAGAAATTTGAAAGATATCAGAAGAAAATGGAGCCTTTTGAAAAATTCTAACATTTTTGAAGAATTTTTTGATAAACAGGTCTAATTTCTCCACAAAATACTTATTTGTTAATCCTAAGTATTTTCAATGTAGTAGAAAGGAATATTAATCATACTCATGTGGTATATAGCATAAAATATTGAAAATGAAAGAAGTATGAAATTGAAGGTCCATTTGTTCCCTTAAATATAACATACAGAATAATACCGTAAAACTAGATAAATACGGTTTTTTAAATGCTTTATTTGAATTCATGACACGAAATCTTTGATAGCGATGTGTTTTTAGCAAGCTCTTTTACAAAAAAAAAAAAAAAAGTTTAGTACAACAAAGAAAATTGACTTTCTAATCACAGTGAGGAATTCCATAATATCATCACAAACTTTCATTTTATGTCATTGGTTTGCTCTGAGCAAAATTTACGAAATAGTTTGTTTGGATAAAAAAATAATTGCACGAATACTTTAATTAAAAAATATTTTAAAATGTAACCTGGGAATAGTAACAGTATTATTATTATTATTATTTTATAAAATATTGCGCGTTAAAAAATGAAACAGTATTTATGTACAGACACATGAAAGTTTGAGTTTGTATAGTAATAATAGTAATTTTAATTTGTATGGCGTGTTTGTAGAAGAGCTCTTACCTTGCTAGCCATGCTGGAGTGTCTGTTGTGGATGGATGGATGGAGTACAAGGTGCTTTACAGTCACCGCGAAGATGAGGAAATTCGCGAACTGTGGGCTGTGGTGGGGAGAGTGCACTCTTTTATACTCATCCAGATATTCCGGAGTTTCATCCGTCACTCCAGATTCGTCTGTCGGTCGGAGTGGGGGGGGGGGGGAGACATTGGGAAAGCTAGATACGCTAAAGAATAGAGGATGGTAATAAAAAAATATGTTTGAATTGGGGGGGGGGGGGGATAATTGGAGAGTGGGTGGGGTTTGCGCTTGCGCCGATCGATTCGCTTTTTTAAATGGTCGTTCCCGATCAAAAGTGGAGAGCGTTGGCGTTCTCGCACAATCGGGGGCGAATGATGGTGCCGGAACGTATCGGCATATCGGAGCTGCGATGACGAATACTTCGCACTTGAGAGTGTCTAAAATCAAACACGCTCAGGAGCGTCACCTCTTTCTCTCGAAGCACGAGCAAAAATTTATTCATGATGCTCAACGTAGCCTTATGAAATCTATAAGATATGAATTTTCTTCTGATATCATCCTAGTTTATCATACCTATGTTGCGAGATATTTAATTTGACGAGTGCTCTCTTTTAAAACTTTTAAAAAAGGATTCATTTAATTTTCGACCCAATCAATATCAGTTTAAAACAAAACTGAAGAGACAAATTGTTGTGAGGACCGGGGATTTTAAAAAATTTAATAACATGTTGATATCTTTTTTTGTTTCTTAGAGCCACATATTTTTATATTAAAAATTTTTAAATACTTATGTTTCGTTTCATTCTCATTTTCGAAGGGCAAATAATAGAACTGCACTTTTCTGGGTGCTTTTTTTTCGCCCCATTCTTTTCTATAGGTAAAGTTTCGTCGCGTGTCTCCGTCAGATTTGGATTTCAAGTATAATGCTCACAATAATCTGTCCTCCATAAGTGATAATAAGCGTGATTTTAAGATTCCTGAAAATCTCAGTAAATTCTAATGTCTGTCTGGAAAGTAAAAATTTATCCATCGAAAGTTTTCACTTGTGACAGACTTTGATTTAACAATCTTTTATTTCTGACAGGTTGGTTTTTGAAAACCCACGGTCATTTGTTTTTGCTACGCCAGCTCTCAGTGGACCGGACCTACAGTTTAAAGCCAACAACGAAGGCAAAAAACACCCATATGGACTGAAAGACTTAAACTTTGGTCTGGAAGGCCAGTGCTCTAGTCGTTCTGACATTACCCGTTCCATATGAATGATAGTAAAAAGAAATTGGTCATTGATCAGCAGGTGATGCATATAGCTCTAGAATACCTTTGCGGATTATTCAGTTAATAAATCACAGAGTATCAAATACGAATGATAATTTGTATCGGAGGGCATCTTCGGTATTGTGATAAAATCCAATGGATGAATAAAACCTGCATTTTCCCCCATCCATTACCTTCTTGCAAGACTTTTCTACCTTAAGTTTCATGATATAAGTTTTGAACAGTGTCCATTCGCACCCACTTATATTTTTCTCCTAGCAGAAAGTTTCGAATTCTTGTGGCTTGGCAAATGAGTATATGGCTACTATAAAGTAACGAAGTAGGCAGTCCAAAATAACAATAACGAATTCTAATTTTTTGGGCAGTCTACCAACCTCATTAAAAAACTATCTCAACAAAATATTTTCTTCGGGCGTTTGCACAAAAATCCCTTTGGTTTTAATTTTTACATTTCCTTTTCTCTCTTGACAGTAAATTTTGTATATTCAGGAGGACTTTAAAGCTTTTGGCATTCCATTGGCTAAAAGCCTAAAAAGTGACATCTTATGCTGTCTCGTTTACTGAAATTGCAAACTATCCGATGACAAACAAATACTTGTGTGCATTCCCAGTCTCAATTTTGCCTCAAAAAACATGTGCTTTGAGTTGGATGACAGTTGTGGTGTTTTGGGTGCATTCTTGGGGAAAAAGCAGTAAAAAAAAGAATGCAAGAAATACGAAAGGGACTGTGCAGTAGACTAAAATGTGTGCTATCTTTTGGGTTTACCGTTTAAAAATAGATTTCGTGGAATACTTCCTGATTACAAAGAGGTACAGTTATAATAGGTTGAATTTCTCTCATCAGTTTTCTCTCATCAGTCCTTGACTTTTTTTCTTCTGACTTTTCTAAAAAGAAATTCAAGACAAGGTGATTCCCAGTGACGTCAGAGTATCGAATGAAATCTATTTTAGGTCATAAATTCCCTGGATAAGAACATTTTACTTTGATTTCGAAAACTCGGCAATGAATCACTTAGTAAAATCAGTTTGGATATCCTCTCTGGTGACGACTGTAGTTCCATTCTGTACTTCGTTTAGAAAACTTTTATGTACTTATAAACCTCTAGTTTCTAAAGAGACGCAGGAATCTTTCAGGATTTCTTTCTCGGGCAATTTGTTATTAGTATCATGGTACTGGAGTGTGCTGTTGTTGTTGGTGTCGTGTCTAGGAATAGTGCAGAAGAAAAAAGTCTTAAATTGAAGCAAAAGTCTGGTTAACAGCAGCTACCAGATCACGTGTTCGTGGGCTGTACAGGAGTTCTTGCGGCGACAAAACAAGTTTGAAAAGGGCAACCACAATGGCTGGGCAGTCAAAGATATGATCTGGAAAAAGCTGAGTTTCCGGACCATTTCTACAGTTGATAAAGGATCTTGTGCCGTCGGGGTGGATTTTCATACCCTTAAAATCATAGTTCTTAGTCTATCTATTGTAGAAGCAATTGTTCTGGAATGGTGAAAATGAGTGGTTTCTTTAGGGATTGGCTGGATAATCTGCACTTGACCACTGTGTTAACATATGCTAGTGTGATGGAGGAAGAAGTCTAGGCCAAGTTCCTCGCTTCCTTGGCCAGTACACTCATTTCCTTCAATATTGACATGGGCGGGGATCCATTGAATCGTACAGGACTTCTCCGTACAATGAAGTTGACAAAGAAGATCACTCGTGATGTGGGTTAAGGCGGTTTCCTCATCTCTTATAGCTTCCAAGGCTGATCTTGAGTCAGAAAAGATATCGAGCCCTTCTGTTGAGCAAACGGCAGGATGTATTATGTGTTATTTACTTCTTTCTTGGATCTGGTGCACAGTATTAGTTATTATAAAGATTACAGAAACGACTATGTCTTGCTGTATTGAGTGTCCCCAAATTTGTTTTCGTCTGACTTTATTGGAATTCGTTTCATCAGAAGCACAAGCAGTAGAAATTGCTAGAAAAAAGTATTATACACTATACCGGGGGGGGGGGCAAGATAAACAGTGTTAAGAACCATCTGGGAATACGTAGGAGAGCCAAAATCAGAAAAAGGGAGAGAAAATCAGACAATCGATCATTGGGTTAAAAAAAAAATTAAGCGTTGGTTTTCCAAATGTTTTTATTAAATATAACATTCTCCAATTGTTCAAATAATTAATATTCCTCAATTTTTAAATAGTTTAATAGCTATCATAATTATTTTTCGTTTAATTGTTTTGTCAAATCATTGAAATCTAGCATACATGGAATCGCAGTTCGTAGCCATTCAGGCAAATGTTGATGAGTCAACATCGAGCGTAGTTTATTTTTTTTTATCAACTTAAATATAAAATACAAAGATTCCTGTCTGTAAGTGTGCCGAAAATGGAGATTAATCGACGTGCCACTCACTTTAATTTTAGGTATTTTGATTCTGGCACAGTTTTCAAAAATTTTAAAGGACAGTCTAAAAACAAAAAGGGATAATGGGCAGCATTTTGAGCCACCCCTGCATTACACTCGTGTATAGTTTAGATTACATCATTGCGGGAGATGAAGTTATTTCGAGACATCCATTATGGCAAAATGATATTTAAAATTATTTCCTGAATCAAAGAATGTACTAGGGCAAATAGAAAATTTATCTTTTAGTCTTCGGTATTACAGTTAAAATATTGTGAAGCGTTGCGAAAATTCCCGAATTATTTTTACTTTTATCGGTGATGACGAGAGGATCCTAAAGGGTTTTGCACCTCCTCGCAAGCATTTGATTTTTTTTTTTAATAAAATTTTTATTATTGTACTTTTATACACTATATTATTATTGAAGATTGAATGTTTTCAAGGAGGTATTTTAAGGGGACAGTGGACCTTCAAACCTAACTTTTTTTGTTTTGAATGGATTTGCTTGAAATCTGAATATATGATTAGTACCATAGATATGTAAAAGTGGTTAAAATTTAATGATGAAATATTAATAATTTATGAATTATGAATTATTAATTATATGAAAAATTGGCCTAATTAAAAATATTCCCTGCGCATTTCTTTTGCATATAATATGGTAATTTTCCTTTACAAGATACCTTATAGAAATAACAATGAAACTCATTGCTCATTTTAAGCATTCATTAAAAATATAAAGAGAAAAAAAAATAACAGGAAAAAAACACCCTTTTTATTACGCAAAAAACCTATAAATCATCTTTTCAAGTACAAAATTTAGAAATTCTGAGCTACGAGGCATAATTATTTTCAATAAGATTTATTTGATATACAGTTAAGTATTTAAAACTTAAATTTCAAAGCAATACGATAGTTAGAAATGCGCCTGGAGCAGTTTGAATATTCGTATGACATGAAAATTTTTATTTTGAGAAAAACACATTTAAAGTTATTGCTATTAGTAACCACATAATATCCAAATTAAACTAGGAAAGCCTATAACTAGGAAAGTAATCACAGAAATAAAAAATTCTTTTTGCAACACATTCTTACTCCGTAGTTTCACAATTCAATAAAATAAAAAATCGAATTTTTGGACAAATTTCACAATTTTGAAAGTCCACTGTCCCCTGAATAAAATTTCAAATTCAAAAGGCCTTCCTCGATATAATTTTTATCAAATGAAAGAAATATTTATATTTTTATCCAGTCTTCTGTTCTGCATTCAGAAAAACATTTTAAAATTATGTTGAATTAGTTTGAAAAAATATTTTACCATATATTTATAAGAATGATCAAGGAAGTTAGCACCCATTTTGTCTCGGCGGAAATCGGAATTTACAATTTACTGTCATACGATCGGAAGACCTCAAAAGAGTCGTATCAATTCAGGTATTCAGGTTGCCTTGGGATAAAATGAATGCCTTTCACACATCTGAAGTTACGGAGATAAATTGAAAGGCAATTTTTCAAGTAAAGTAAACACTAAATCAGATTAAAACCCCGCGAAGAATCAAATAACGCTTATATTACAGTTTGGGTCAATAGCAGTTTTCATTCTTAATAGGTCGCATACGTGATCTATCTTAAAAATTTAGCTGTAGGTATCATATGGAATTTCCAGAAAAACATATTGGCACCTTTTCTAATCACTAACTTTAAGACTGATTCATCAAAACGGAAATCACTAGTTCGAGAGCTGATAATATAATGCAAAAAAATTCATCATGTTTCCCGCAATTGATTTACAAATGTTTCATAATATTTCAATGTTAACGGGGAAAGGAATTTTGAAATCCAGTTCACTAAACTAAATAACGTTTTAAAATTCTAAAATTACGTATTTTGTTAATTCTTCTAAAAGGTTATTTTATTTTTGAACGAAAGAGATTTTTCATGACTATTGGGTGGGATACAGTTTACAAAAGCCTATTAAATATCTTTTCGGATTCATTTCTTGAAAAATTGCGACATTTGAGCTATTTAAATAGGACAAATATCATAAACTCATTTATTTTATATATTAAGTTTTTATGAAACATGCATTATGATGACTAAATGAAAGAGGCCATAACTTTTTTTTAATACTAGGTTGAAATATTTTTATTAACTGAAACAGTGAACGACGAAAATATTGTTGTTTCTTGTTGCTCAGACTAAAAACTCTTTAGAACCTGGTAGTCACAGGAATCAAAAGTCTTCACCAAACAAAGCTGAGTGTGTTCATTTTATTTCCACTGGAAAAGTTTCATTATATTATGTAATGGGATTTTTCGCAGTTTTTCAGTTCAATCCTGGAAATTGACAGTCATAAAAGTACTCCCATTTCAGATGATATATATATCATACTCTAAAGAAAATCATGTATTTTGGTGTGCAAGTCCTTAAAAGTTAATTTCCTGTTGCGTATGCCCTTTATAATGTCATGGAAATTCTAATTTAGTTTTGCTTCTAAGCCTGAAGCTGTGAATAATAAACTACTTTCGTTGTAAATTTCAGTGCTAATTAACGGGATTAAGTTTAACCGAAATAACTTATTTTTGCAGAAGTTGACAAATGTTTTTCTCTAATTATGAATTTAATCCCATTATTATTATCATATTTTGGTCTGCCCGAATTCAGGATACAAAATAATAAACATGAATGAGAATTTCATTTTATTCTTTTTATGGTTTTCCATTCGGTCCATTCTTTGATGATACAATAGTGCAGTGATTCCCAACCACTGTGCCGCGAGATTCTTGAAGTGTGCCGCCACTGCGAACACCCATACTTAAGCAACGCCAGACAAGTAGTTCAGTTAGTTCTACCTTCCTAGCGGGGACTGGCTGAACCAGTGCGCATCACTGTTACAGTTCTGGACTGGTAACTGGTAACTCTGGACTATCAAAAACCTGGACTTTTAAATCTGGATCGCAAAATAAGAGTAGCTTTATCATTTTCACGCCCAAATATAAATGAAGTTATCAAAAAACAACAAGCTCAAATTTCGCATTTAATGTAGTTTGTAGTTAAATAAATATTTTGTTTACTTCGTAATGCGATTTCATTTCATATTTCAATAAAAATTATTTTGTATGCAATTTTACAAAATGCAGGGTGATTTTTATTAAACTGACACTACTCAGAGCCACCTGTAGCGCGATATATCAGCCGGAATTCCACCAAAATTGATAAGACGGACTAAGGACGACATCGGAAAGATTCCCCCCCCCCCCCCCCCCCCCCGCGAAATAAAATAGTGCCAAAAGTCGCCGATAGGGGATGATATGGCACTGTTATTGTCGGCGCACAAGATAATTTGCATGAAATGCAAGTAAAACATCAAAATTTCTGGGCTATAAAGATCGGTGCGGAATCTGTTGCGTCATTGCTTTACAGAAGAAAGGGTGGGTCATCAGTCGCTATTTTCCACTTGCATTGTTACCTCGCTCCCTTACCTAACCCATGTGACTTTTTTCTGTGGGGTTATTTAAAGTCCAAGGTGTATCTTGGTGGAGTCTCTAAGTTGGCGGCCCTAAAGGGCAACATATCCCGGACTATGATGAACATTCCTCGTGACATGTTACGCTCGGCCGTTGAGAACGTAGTGTTCAGGATATAATGTGTCGTTCACCAGGATGGTGGTCACATTGATGGAGGGAGAAGTGGATTTGCTGCAAAAGCGGTGTTCCGGTGAAATTTTTTTGTTATTCATTTGTCTGCTTATTACAACTTTTTGGGTATTCACCCCTTATCTTTATATTTCGAAATACTGGCGCTGCTGTCGACTATGTAATCGAGAATTTGCATTTTGATGCTTTACTTGCGTTTTGTGCAAATACTCGGGTGCGCCGACAACAACAGCGCCATATTTTCCCCTATCGGCGAGTTTTGGAACATTTATTTAAAACTTTTTTTTTATTTTTCCCGCGGAAAATCTCTCTCAAATCGTCCTTAGTCCCTCAATCGATTTTGGTGGAATTTCGGTTGACAGATCGCGGTACAGGTGACTCTGAGTAGTGTCAGTTTAAAAAAAAAATTACCCTGTATATTAAGGTACATCAATCAATTATCCAAGTAGAATTCTTTTGAATTTATCTTATTGTTAGTATATCACTAAATTTTTAATTTATTAAAAGTGTACCGTGACGAAAAAAAGGTTGAGAATCACTGCAATAGTGCATTGGTGGGTCGCGAAAAAAATTTGAAAGGTCGCGGATTGTCTGAAGTCAACTTATATCACACTGAATTTTTTAATTGAAAAACATACTGTAAACTTTCTATAATGACATATTTTAACCTTTTCATTTATACTTTTTATGTGTTAGAAATATATGCTATTGTTAAGGTGTCAAATAGTCAATTATAGTAAGGTGTCAAATATAGTAAGGTGTCCAAAAATTAATAAGGTGTCAAATAGTCTTACATGCTTACATTGTACCCATTCGCATTTACCTGTATGTGCGATATTCGGTTTTCAAATTGAGTTTGCTATAAAAACCAAACAACCATGATATGAGAATAGCATTCTCAAATATTTCAACAAATATTGAACAAATACTATATGAGATGTAGGTTCACCCTTCTCATTAATTTTTTTTCTAGTTTAGTGTTTCTAATTTTTATAAAGATAAATAAAGTTAATAATTTTCAGTATTCTAATATGTTGCTTATAATTTTAAAATCATGCTCTCTTTTAATATTATTTTTTGTTAATTTTTACCTAAATGAAATACAAATACATAATACGAGTAGTATTTAAATATGGAGTTTTAGTCACATGAGATTTGGCAAAAGTGCAAGCATAGGTGGTAAGGAGGACATTTTTAAAATTTTTATTATGCAACGTAAATATATACCGAAAATCTACAGTTCAATAATATTTTTAAATAATTTCTCAGAATTTGCTTATTTCATTTCTCATTCTTTTTTTTTTCAAATTTTCTAAAATTTTTTTAAAAATCTGCTATTGCCAATAAATTTTTATTGGGGTCACGTGATTTTTTATTCGAAGAAACACGAGTCACACGAGCTTTGGCAAAAGTCGTTGCTATTGCCAATAAATTTTCATTGGCGTTAAGTGGGCATCACGTGATTTTTTTATTTGAAGAAACACGAGTCACACGAGCTTTGGCAAAAACGCAAGCATAGATGGTAAGGAGGACTTTTTTAAAATTTTTATTATGCAACGTAAATATATACCCAAAATCTACAGTCCAATAATTTTTTTTAAATAATTTCTCAGAATTTGCTTATTTCATTTCTCTATTCTTTTGTTCACATTTTTCAAAATTAACAAAAAAAAAATTTGCTATTGCCGATAAATTTTCATTGGGGACACGTGATTTTTTATTTGAAGAAAATGGGTCGTGCACCACTGCAACAATGACTCCCTTTGACAATGTTTTGTGAATCATTTGAACTGAACTTTGCTGTCTGAAAATTTCTTATATATGCTAAAAAAAGATTAGAAATAACCTGTGTAGAGTTTATCGCTAAAATTAGAAACTATATATGTTAGAAAAACTATATATTATATATAAAATATAGTTATACATAATATTAGTAGTTATATATAAAATTATTTGATGTATAATATATTTTAAATATATGTATTATAAATTATAGTTATATATAATACAATAGTAATCATCATTATACAATAGTAAAAATGCAATAGTAAATAATATTATATGTAACTATTTACAATAGTTATATATAATATTATTTTATGCATAATATATTTATTAAATAATATTATATATAACTAAATATTAGAAAAACTATATATTAGAAAACTAAATATTAGAAAACTACATATATTAGAAACTATATATTAGAAACTATATAAAATTAGAAACTATATATTAGATAGGTTTATATATGCTAATTACTTATATATGCTATAAAAGATTAGCAATAATATGGGTAGAGTTTTTAATGTCGATGGAATTTTACGCATAATAAATTTACGCATATTTTACGCATAAGTTTCGTTCAATACTTTTTTTTCTCTTTATAATTCAGTAGAAAATCCAGGACAGTTATTTTCTAATTGAAAGGGAGTGTTTTCTGTCCGAATAAACAAAAATCGGGGACACAATTACGCGAATCCCCAGTTTCTGTTTAAAAATGGATATCAAGACAAAGTTAACTCGAGTTAATCTGCATTCAAAACGCTGAATTCTCCCAGTGTATTAAAATGGTGATAGAAATCTCCTTTGTAAGAAAAGCATTTTTGTTCTGTGTTATATACTATTTAAAAATCAAAACAAACCCGCAGATCCAAGACTCGACGCAGTCATGTAAAGATATCGATAAAGTGTGTTGACAGAAGCAGCATTCTGAGGCCTCCTCTCAGATCCCCCACTTATGCCTCCGGCGCCTAAACTCTCTTGTATCTTCTCTGTTACTAGGGGAGGATATCGGAACAGAACGGGGTTTTTTATCTTGCAAGACACATTAACTCAAAATTTCAGCCCGAAATTAAGAAAAATCAATATTTTATTTTCTCGATGCAGAAAATAGGTTTCATGATATACGTCTTCAATGAACAGCTATTTGCCAGCAGGATAAAATAACTATGCCGTTTGGCTTTTTTGAATTTAACAGGACGTACCCTACTTGTTCAAATTAGAAGAAATCGGCATTTTCTTGCAATATTCCGATAGATTTCTACTGATCGAAAATAATTCAAATAACAATTATTCACCTTTTTTCTCTTCATTTTTCTTATCAGTGAAGGGTATCTCTTAACAAACTCATTTTACGAAATTCTTTAATTTTTAACATCTTTCAGCTCATGAAGATCAGAAAATTTTCTTTCTTTCTTTCAAATCGATATCTTCCTTTCCCAATTATGTGACAATACAATAACATTATTTATTCATATTTTCTTATCTGAAAAAGGATAAATCATAATAACCTTAAAACTTCAGTACATATTTTTACGTGCTCGCGCGCACACACGTATATATATATATATATATATATATATATATATATATATATGAAATAATAAGAGGGAGAAGCTCGACGGCTTGTAGTCTCATAACCGGGGTTGTAATCTCAGTAAGTCGTAGCGAGTGGCGAAGGAAGGGAGTCCAGGCAGAAGAAGCATAAACTCCACATAGCTGGTATACGTCTTTTATTACACAGTACTTAGATGAGGAAATATACTCCGTGACTCAAACACTGAACTTTCGGTATGGAACGGATACATCGCGCAGTAGACGGGGAACGGGGCCCCCGTCCCACAATTTGGGAGCTCGAAAATCTCACATCTTGATGGTTTGCTGGTTCGAACACAAAAGCTTCAGAAAGGGCGCTAAAATCTGCCAGGTAGAGACGCACTGACTTTTTAATTGGCCAGAAGCGAACACATGAACCTAGCGCGTCATATAGGATGATGGTTTTCGAATGTTCCACGCCGTTCGCGTTATATAACTGTTATATAAGCTTTGGCCGCACGTGCCTTAGGGGAAAAACTAATAAATTACTTCGGTTTGGATTTAGGTAGAAATAAAGAAAGAGGGACTGTGTTCTATTGCGTTAGGATGAAGAATTTGGAAAGGGCGTGTTCAACAATAAAAAGCGTTTTAATTTATTTCAATTTCCCCCCCTCCGGAAAAGACTTGCATGAGGGGCCGACTCCCTCAGCAAGGCTCTCCATCAGGCGAGAACCGCGTAACAAAAAAGATTAAATTTGGGAATAAAATTTTTGAGGAGTAATTTTTGAAAAATGTTGTTTTAGGATTTTAGAATTTAGAATATCACCTCTGTGGTCGCACCAGACATGGCAATATCATACAATATATCACAAAGTATTACAAAACAAAATAAAAATATCAATACACTTGTTACATGTTAAGATGAATATGGTAGTATTTCAAACTCACAACAAAATTGATATACACTTAAAATGAAATGAGAAAAAAAAATACTTATTAAAACACAGTAAATCTCAAAAAAATTCAGTGGGCACTTTAAAATGGAATGGGAAAAAATATGGTTATCATAGACTACACTACTTCATAACAATTGCTTTGTATTAAAATAAGTACTTAAACCTTTAAAATGGCAAAAATAAGTCAAAATGGTCATTGTCGGGTTACATTCATGAGATCTAGAGGTTTTACACATAATAGGGTTTTCTAGGAGAAAGTTTAAAAGATGGATTTTTTTTTCAATTTATTTAATTTATGTAGACAACACGCAAAGTTTAACCATCTAAATGGAGTCAAGAGGTGTTAGGCACCCCAAAAATAAATAAAATCAAAAAGGAAATGGATCTCTGGTTCATGAGTTTGGTAGCTGTTCAGGTTTAGGATTCATGGTGGTTGGTAACGTTAATTAGTTAAATTCTTGGTAAATATCTTCAAAGGTTTTCTAATAATTTTTTCAAATGCACCATGGAAACAAATTAATAAGAAAAATTTTAAAAATTCAATTCAACACAGTAAACTTAAATAAAAGTAACTTGGCAATGATCATTTCAAATAATTAGGAATATGGTTCAATTAGGATAAACAGGGTTTAAAAATAATACTTCCAAAAATAGTCTTTAAATTTTAATTCAACATGACAAAGCTCTTAATCAAGATAAATATGTCAGTAACATTTTAAATAATTAGGAAAAATAAGATTTTAAAAATAACATTTTAAAAATAACTCTCTTAGAGGTTGTGTTAAAATTCTCAGTCAAACAAAACACTCAACATTAATTTTATTAAGTTAGGGAGAAATGGATTTACACCACTGGAGCAATGAACTTAGCCTAGGTCTCCAAATGTGACAATCTGCGGTGTGATATTCCACAGAGGCCCGGCGAAAACGCACTAAATTCAGGCCCACTGAGCTACCATTGGGTTGGGTTGTTCGAGGATTATTTTGCGTTCGGGGTCGAACCGAATCACAAAGATTTATTATTATTAAATTAAATTATGGTCGGGGTCTAACCGACTCAATGGGGATTTATATTATATCATATTTGTGGTCGGGGTCGAACTGACTGACAAGGAATTAAATTTCAATTAGGTTGAGGTTAGGTTACCGGAAGAAAAATTTGTTTGACTTAATTAGGTGCAAATTGTTTTAAATCATTAATTTTCTCAAATATTCAAATTTAGTTAGATGCGTGCACATTCTTATGTCTTGTTCTGGTAAACAGTCAGAATAGAAAACAGGATCACTTTAACATATATCAGGAATTCACAATTACTCTCATTTTTTTTGACTGGGTAGTATCTGATACAAAATTATCAATATCTTAAAAATTCAAGACTTATTTAAAATTTAAAAATATCAAAATATTCATAATAAAACTAAAGAACATCAGAATCATTTAAAAAATTCCACGAAATGATTTGTGGTACTTGAGAGAATTTGTTTCCTGAAATTTTTATCTGAGGTTAACTACATCTCAGTTCCTTTTCTTAAATAACTCTGAATACGTATTGAATACCACAGTCCAAGATCTTTGCAACAACTGCACCACATGAACTCAAAACAAAAATGTAAATACTGGAACTGATACCAAGTATTATTTTTCATATTTGCATATAGTAAAATCACATCCTAACTCACTAAAAATATAATCAATCTAACTTTTTATATTTTATTCACCTATTTTTAAAAACACACAATATCACTAGTACATTAAAACTATTAAAATCACTTTATAGAACAAAACACACACTAAATGAAGGCTATAGAATATCAAAAATAGTAAATTAGATGAAAATTAGAAAATTAGAATATCAAAATAGTTATGGGGTCAACATGTCAACACATATTCATTTACAATCTTAAATTTTATCTTTCTTATTCATTATCTTTTCTGAAATTTGTATTTAAACCCAATTAAAAGTACTTCACACTGAAAAAAAAACATTAACTCACCTTTAGGATCCTTAACCCATGTTTTAACTTATTACTTTTTTAAAAATTAATTAGAAGATGAACCTTTTTTTCCCGATAAAACATAAATTAAATTTGTTGACGCAAGAGCAAGCATTTTTCTTCTGGTTGTAGCACAACTAGGGCAATGTAGAACAATAAGCATAAATATACACATTCCGGCAAAAGATTTCTGAAAAGGAAAATGCACAATTTGTTGAAGAAACACCGGAGTTGGATGCCCACACGTCGAAAATGGTCCATGATGAATCTCGCAGCAAGCCGAATTACTGATTGATGATCACATTTGGCACCGAAATGGGGCTGTTCACGCTTGCTTCCAATCGAAGGTCGCACATGGAGCTGATTCACCATCATAAGGCAGAAATGTGCACTAATGCACCACTGTTGCGTTATCGCTGGCACACCAAGCGAAAGCGAAAAATTTACACGCGGTGACGTTGAAAACGCTGGCTGCGAACACTCCCGATATTGAAGTTTGCACGGAAAACACTTGAAAAGCGAAAAACAGTTGTTTCCAACGCTTAGACATCCACTATGATGAATCACGCGCTCAAGCACAAAACCGCTGCATCATTTCTCCGGAAAACGAAATTAACTGATGATGATGAAACATGACGGCGAAACACTGCAGTTTATTGTTGCAATAGCCGTAGACATCACACTCTGGGGATCCAATGAAGGTTTTTCCCGCGGCATTAAAAAGGTTCATAGTATCCTGGCCGACTAATGTAATAATAAGAGTCAGAAGCTGGACGGCTTGTAGTCGCATAACCGGGGTTGTAATCTCAGTAAGTCGTAGCGAGTGGCGAAGGAAGTCCAAGCAGAACAAACATAAACTTCACATAGCTGGTAACAGTCCTGCAAACAGTCGCAAGCAGAAGAAAAATTCTCCCCCCCCCTTCCCCGGCGAGCCGGCGTTGGCCGGGATTTTAAGAATGTTTGTTAACCAAAATCAATTTAAAAACTAAACACAGTATAAATTACATAGTAAAAAAAATGTGAAAGAAACACCCTAAAATAAAACTGAGATTAGAATCAAAAGTGCAAAATTACAGAAAATGAAATGAGAAGTATGTTTTAAAATTATAGAAATACAAAAACATTATGAATTACTGAAAAAGTTTGCCTTAAAACTGAGATTAAAATTAAAAGTGCAAAATTGAAGAAAAGGAAACACAGTATAAATAAAAACTAAACACAGCTTAAATTAGCTAGAATAAATAACAGTATAAATGAAAAAATATATACATTTATAATAAACCACTAAAAGCTGAAAACGAAAAATGTCAAATTGTGCTTTGGAATGAACTTCTAAACTGAAAATGGCAACAAAGAACGTTTGTTTACAATCTGAGACCGGTAATTATTCAAAAAATCAACGGTAATTCTTCGAAATGTCTTAAAATATAAATTTTTTAGTATAAAATCTGACTTGAAAGATTTTTATTTTCATTGTTTATTCGGGTTTAATATATGACTTGAAACTTTTTGATAGTATTTATTTTTCTATCGTTTTTACTTCTCGCTGTTCAGTAAGCCCAACATGGCTGACTTGAGAGTTGTGAGGCTTTTATATTTCTGGATTCATCCTTGGTAGACGGCTGGGAGACTCTTCCATTTCTGGATTCATCCTTCAAAAATTGTTGGTTTTTTATTAATTAAAAATTAACGGTAATAAAATTTAAAATTCGGGCTTCAAGGTGCACGTACTCATCGTCTGCACTACCCGTGTGCCGAAGTTCATGACTGTAAGTGCGATAGATTCGTTTGGAGGCCACACACACACAAACACACTCACAAACACTTCCTTTTATTAATATATAATATATATAATATATATATATATATATATATATATATATATATATATCTAATATATAAAAATGAATGTTTGTATCTCTGTAATTGTATAGAAATCCACAGTTTAGGAGCAACGATCGTGAAATTTTACATACAGGCGTCTTTAAAAACAGCCGAGGGTCTGAAGAACTTCAAAAATCGAAATTAATTACCGTTGATTTTTAATTAATAAAAAACCAAAAATTTTGAAACTAAATGTAAGATGTTACACTTTGTGGAATCACCACTCTGAATATGGCGTCCACGTTAGGCTTAGCTGGCAAACAGCGAGCGAAAAGATAAAAATAAATAAAATCAAAAAGTTTCAAGTTATATATTAAACCAGAATAATAAATGAAAATAATAATCTTTCAAGTCAGATTTTATACTCTAAAATAAATCGGATCCAACGGCATATTGACACTATCACACGCGATGGAAAATTCGAATCAACCACGCTAAGTGTCACAAGATCATTTTTAATCGCTACTGCAACCCCCCTCGCTTATGTCTTTGTGTCTATTGAAGAGTTAAAGACTAAGCTTCTATCCTGCTAACTTATTTCTAACTTAAAACTCCTCTTACTCCATAAATACATGTATATTCACCAACCCATAGCAACTTTCCAGTAATTTTAATACAAATATTCTCCTATTTACACAATATACCAGCATGTTATTGTGGCGCATTCGGTAAGAGCGTTAATTTACTATACAACATGACGCGGGTTCGAATACGGATCGTACAGATTTTGCTAAACCTGTATTTTCAGCTTTTTTATGGAGGCTTTTTTGTTTCAGCTTTTATTTTATTATTTTTTAAATTATTATTATTATTATTATTTTTATTTATTATTTTTTTAAATTATTTTTATTTTATTTTATTATTTTTAAAAATTATTATTTTTATTTTATTTTATTTTTCATATTATTAATGTGTATAACATTTCGTATACTTTTTTTTCTATGTTATTTATACTGTGTTTATTTTTTTAATGGATTTTGGTAGGTTTATTATAAATTTATGTATTTTATGTTTTACTTTTCAGGAATTTTTGCTCCAATGATAAAGGCTAAATCTTTTCTATGTTATTTATACTGTATTTAGTTTTTAAATTGATTTTGGTTAACAAACATTCGACAATTTGACATTTTTACTTTTCAGCTTTACTTTCCTAAAGACAATTTGACATTTTCCCTTTTCAGCTTTTATTGGTTTATTATAAATGTATATATTTTATGCTTTACTTTTCAGGGTTTTTTTGCTCCAATGATGAAACGCTAAATCTAGCTGAATTCTGAAGATATTATTGTAAATTTATGGTTTTTTATGTTGGGTTTTCTTTTTATTCATGTGTATAACATTTCACATGCTTTTTATTCTATGATATTTATACTGTGTTTAGTTTTTAAATTGATTTTGGTTAACAAACATTCTTAAAATCCCGGGCAACGCCGGATAAATTATCACCTGTGTAGGTTGATAATTTATAAATTTTAAAACTGTTACCACATGTATATTTACAGATCCACAAGAACTTTCCAATATTTTTAATTAATAAATAACCAACAACTCTCGATTCACAAGCGTACAGTAGATGGCGCCACTATTTTAATTTTTTGTGTGTCTATTTCGTTGTTATGTGACGATAAATTTATTTAAAGTAACAGATAAAGAAATCACATGATCTGCGTTTAATAAATTAAATTGTAAAAATTAATCTTTAAAAATTCACCAAAAATTAGAAAATGGAGGTAAAGATGCGAAAAGAATTTCATTTTAAAGGAATTTTTATGATCTTTTTCGTGATATAAATTTTACAACCCTCAAATTATTATTTTAAATGCAAACTTGAAAAAAGTTACAAAAACAGATTAAAAATTTAATTTAAAAAAATCTAAGAAGAATTTTTAAAAAATCTTTCTTAGTGCACCCCTACATTATAAGAAGAATCGCCAGTCCTTTAGACTATGTACACATGAGAGCGTTGCAACGCGCGCTCTAGGGCAGTTGACTACTGTTTTTTGACAGGCATATTTCTATTTTTTTACAAAGTGCAGAATAAATAAGATATATATGAAATACATGAATTTTTCAAAATGAACTTATGCGAAATTTTCAAATGTTATTATTTTTAAATTTTTTTAAACATTTGAATTAAAATAAGGGAGTTTGATGTTACATGAAAGATACGCAACTTCGTGCCCAATATGCTAATGTATATTTTTTATTTTATGATTTATGTATTTTATTATTTTTCTGATATAGAACCACAATAATACATTCCCTGAGTACATTATAAATTTACATTTCTTTAAATTTTCTCTCCCCTTTCTATCTACAGATGATATTTTTTGAATGTAATATTTTTGAATGTTTTTCGTGATATAAATTTTACAACCCTCAAATTATTATTTTAAATGCAAACTTGAAAAAAGTTACAAAAACAGATTAAAAATTTAATTTAAAAAAATCTAAGAAGAATTTTTCAAAAATCTTTCTTAGTGCACCCCTACATTATAAGAAGAATCGCCATGCAAAATTTCAGTCCTTTAGGTTCAACGGTTTGGTCTGTACTTTGTATGTCAGTCAGTCAATCAGTCAGTTAGTCAGTTACGGAACTGTTTTATATATATATAGATTTTTATTACTATCTCTATATCGTAACGTTAACTTCATGCGCACACATTATTTTTAACTGGCATTCAATTGGCTGTTAAAACTTTATATTTACATCCTATTTAAAAGAAGTAGGGTGTAAATTGTAGGGTGGAAAGTTGGTAAAATTAAAATTTTGTGCAATGTATTTTAATTTCTCGATTAAAAGTAGTTTTTTTCTAAAAATCAATTTATTTCGCTTGAAAAGCTAAATATTTTATGCACGCGGTTTATATTATTATTACTATCTTTATATCGTAACGTTAACTTCATGCGCGAGCATTATTTTCTTATGCTTTTTTTATTATTATCATCTTTATAATAGCTTTATTTTCATATGGTTTTAAGCAACTATCGTTGTTATTCATATTATGTTGGTTTTTTATTAATTAAAAATTAAGGGTCATTAATTTCGATTCCGGAAGTTCTTATCTTTATTTTCATATGCTTTTTCATTTACGAATTATTCAAATGTTGGTTAAAAAACTTTTGCGCAATTTATATATTTGTGTGTGTTTAATTATTGAAATTAATAAATTTATATTTCTGGAGAGGATGTTTCAGATTTTAGTGGTACTATGATGAAAGGCTGAATATACCAAAATTCTGAGGAGTTTATTATGGAGAGAAAAGGAATTTAATATGTAGAGGATGTTTATAGGAGTTAAATGTGGAGAGGAGTTGAATGGTTTGCAGCCGTCAATCAAACACTTCATTTTTTTAAGAGGCAACGCTGCAGTCATATCATTGTTCTATTGGAAATTTCTGCTGAACCTGTAATTGCAGCTTTTTTTTACCCCAATGATGAAAGGCTAATTCTAGCTGAATTCTGAGGAGTTTATTATAAATTTATATATTTATAGATTTCACAAGGTTTTTTTTCTATGTTATTTATACTGTGCTTAGTTTTAAATTAATTTTGGTTAACAAACATTAGAGAATTTGACATTTTTACTTTTCAGATTTTAGTATTAAAATGATGAAAGGCTGAAATTCTGAGACGTGTATAACATTTCACATATATTTTTTATGTTATTTATACTGTGTTAATTTTTAAATTGATTTTGGTTAACAACAAACATTCTTAAAATCCCGGGCATCGTCGGGTACTTCAGCTAGTATATATATATATATATATATACACTCTGTCACAAAAAATATATGCACCCAGAAGAAATCGACGTCTATTACGAAACTTGGCAGGAATGTAGTCTGGTAAGAGATATGCAAATGATTAAAATTTCGACGCCAATGAGACATGGGTAAGCGCGCTATGCGCATATGAGTTGCGCAGCTGGGAGAGTTTAAAAGCACGATTGCTCGTGCCATAGGGTTATTCAAACAAATCTATCGACTTGGATGGACGGTATTGTGACTATAGATGCCGCTGAGACGTAACCGGCGACAGTACGAACAATTGTCGGACTTTGAGGGGGGCGTATAGTAGGCCTCAGAGAAGCAGGTTGGTCGAACAGGCGTATCGGCCACCACCTCGGTCGGAGCGATATGGTAGTTGCTCGATGTTGGCAACAATGGATCACGGAAGGGATAGTCTACCGACGCGGAGGGTCAGGGCGTCCCAGGAACACAAATGAGCGTGAGGATCGCGCAATCATAAGAGCGGCCACGTCCGCACCAACAACGTCGCTAGAATCGGTTCGACGCCATTTACCACCCTCCAGACATCCGGTGGTATCAAGAGAAACCTTTTGGTGACGACTGGCCGACGCAGGTATAAGGAGGCGACGTCCATTAAGACGCCTACCACTGACCCCACATCATAGGCAGTGTCGATTGGAATCGACCCATATGAAAATTTGCTTGTAGTAGCAAATTTTTTGAAAAAGAAAATTTTAGCAAAAACAGTAAATAGAAATACTCCAATTTTGACAAAGTATTTTAAAAATAAACGAGTTGTAGATTTTGGGTATGTATTTACTTTTCATAATGACGATAAAAATGTTTCGCTTACCTTCTGTACTTGTTTTTGGCAAAACTCATGTGACTAAAACTTCATATTTAAATATTAGAAGACGAGTCGGATTCAGTCCTTTTTTCAGGGACAGAGTGCAGTTACGTGGATGTGGTACCATAGGAACAAAAGTGCATTTTTGATCCGGGGTTGTGATCTCTGTTTAGCGGTTTTACTGACATCCTCCGTCGGTGGATCGATATTATGTTTATAAAAAGAGAACAAACAGGAAAGAAAGGTAGTTAAGTGGAGTTGAAATCGCGACCTTTCGGACCAAAGGTCGTGAGTTTAATTCTCTTCCGGGCCAAACTTCGTATTTAACGGGACCAAAAATATGAATGAAGAGAGAAAGAGTTGCAACATCATTTAATATCCAACATTTAGTTTGGATATTATGAGGACTACTTCGCTACACCTTCTCACGTTTATTATTATTTTTTCTAAATTTAAAATACTGCTGCCGAGCCGAAACTTCAATATTCAGCTCTTCGGATGGATGGACCAACAAACGTGTGCTTATTTTCGGAAAGGAGCCTCCAAACATTTTGGCCTAGTGTTTTCGGTGAAACTCAATAAGCCACCCTTTGTCGTGTGAGACAAGTGTTATTTTTCAAGAAGAAAAGACTTTATTTAGAAATATATATTTGTGAAGTATGAGAGTCGTAAATTTTAAGGAAACTTGTTTTCCCACTGATTCGATTATTTTATGAAAAAATGAACCTAATACAGCTATAATTGATTTATATTTGGACTACTTTTAGTCATAATAGCAAAATTTCGATAGGTATTTCAATGAACTCTCACTGATGTGCTCATCTGTGTACACACAACTCAAATTTTGTGGCATTAATGCCTTTCTCATATTTTTAAACTTTCTCCAATGAGATAATATAGCGTGTAATAAGCAACCACCATTTGAATAGAGGAAGAGAAAGTGATTGGTAAAAACTGATTCCTATCTCTTGAAAAATTTGGTTTGGTAATAAGAATTAATTTCTCCCTGACAGAGAACGAATTTAAAAGGAATCATGCCCATCATATAATTTGATAAAAGAACCAAATCACGTTCTTATGAAAAGGACAAAGACGACGACGTGACGAATACTGGGGATTTTTTCATGCTTGTCTTCATTTCATTAACAAGCCTACGTTGCTGTAATAGAATCGTTAACCACTTTTTCCGATCCAAAGTACAGGTTTAAATGAAACATTTTGGCGCAGCTTATGCACGTGGTTATAGCCTTCGGCACGAGTAAGTGATACGAGTAGGTGAAGCAATGCATTTGGCAGCCGATTGATTCCATTAATCCAGAGCGAACCTTACTGCTAATAGACTACGACATTAATATAATTACACGTAGCACCTAATTTGACTAATGGGCCAGTGCAATGCAAACATGATATATTTCAAAACATTTCGAAAGCATGTGCACCTCATGTAATGGAAGACAAACTGTGGCAACAGAGTAAGACTCGGGTTGTTTATACACATTCTATATCAAATAAATATGCGTCTTGTTTCATAGCTGTCCCGATTTCATACTTTGGGCAAAATGTGCATTGCTTGTACCCATACACATTTCTAGAATATTAATCGATGGTTTTGAAGGATGTATCTGATGGAATGTTAGATTTTGACAGAAGCTTAGATCTGTCTTAAAAATTAAAGCTAAATTCAATTCGTATCAGTACGAAGAAATTTTTAAAGAAAATCTGAATAATTTTATTTTGAAATAGCAACTGTATAGGTTCTAACAGTATTAAGTTCTTTCGATTTACGAAAAGATATATTTCAGATATAAAGACAATATACATAAAAATCTAAAGGTGGAGAATAAAATGGTTCCAAAAGAAAAAAAAACGTATTTGTCCAACGTGAGAAAACTTAGTGCTTCTAAATTAAGTTTAGTTCCAATATTAATTTGTAAATACGTCTTATCTTATTTATTATTTAATTGTTAAAGGAAAGTAAAACTAGGAATGTATTACAGATAAAATGCATGGCACTGAGGATATTTTGTGAAATTTTGATGAATCAGACAAAAAAGTTATCGATTCGTAACTTTTGTATTATGAAAACAACTGAAAATGTACTTTAAAAATCCGTTTCAGTGATTATAATAAACACTCAAGGGAGAAGCTTGCTTCGTTAAAGCCTTCTCAGCGTTAGAGGAAACATCTCTTAACATTTTTCTTTATTTCTATTCCGTTGTTTTACATTCACCAAAAATTTGAAGCTTGCTTCACAGTTTTATTATATTATATTCATTTTTTATTTTTTAAAATGTAAATATTAAGGCATTTTCAAGGAACGTGTACGATTTTCCATTCTGTTGATTTTGTGTTATAAATTGTGCGTGTTGTTCGGAACTTAAATGATAGGGAACTAATTCTTTCATTCTTTTTTTCCCAGTCTCTTTCTTTCAGCTAGAAAAAGTGTTTCTGATGAATGATACCATCCTCTCGCCTGGCATTCAAAAGCGTCCGAATTGTGCACCCTGAGACACTTTTGAACGCCTAATTAAAGATGAATAATCTGTCACAAGTAGTTTGGAAGTGTTTTACAGATAAATACGTCTCAAACACTTAGAAGGCTAAAAACAGCAAGCGAGGGGCCCCACGTAATGCTTTTTCAAACGTGTTCAATATTAAAAATCTGTAAGTGTCATATCGTTAAGGGGACAGTGGACTTTCAAAATCGTGAAATTTGTCCAAAAATTCGATTTTTTTATTTTATTGAATTGTGAAACTACGGACGAGTAAGAATATGTTGCAAAAATAATTTTTAATTTATGCGATTACTTTCCTAGTTATAGACATTTGTATTTAATTTAGATATTATATGGTTACTGATAGCAATAACTTTACATGTGTTTTTCTCAAAATAAAAATTTTCATGTCCCACGAATATTCAAACTGCTCCGGGCGCATTTCTAATGACCGTATTGCTTTGAAATTTAAGTTTTAAATACTTAACTGTATATCAAATAAATCTTATTGAAAAAAATTATGCTTCGTAGCTCAGAATTTCTAAATTTTATACTTGAAAAGATGATTTATAGGTATTTTGCATCATAAAAAGGGTGTTTTCGCTATTATTATTTTTTCTCTTTATATTTTTAACGGATGCTTAAAATAAGCAATAAGTTTCATTGTTAGTTCTATAAGGTATCCTGTAAATAAAAATTACCATATTATATGCAAAAGAAATGCGCATGGAGCATTTTTAATGAGACCAATTTTTTGATATAATTAATAATTCATAATTCATAAATTATTAATATTTCATCTTTAAATTTTAACCACTTTTACATATCTATGGTACTAATCACATATTCAAATTTCAAGCAAATCCATTCAAAACAAAAAAAGTTAGGTTTGAAGGTCCACTGTCCCCTTAAATATTAAAATACCTGCGCGTATGGTTACGTGTTTGAACAAAAGTAATTTGGAAAACCGAAGTTGTTTAAGATTCTCATGATGATAATTTGAATTAAGTTTTATTTTTACTCATCATTTTTTACATACCTTTTTCATAAGTATATAATTAAGAGTAGATTTTCTTCGTTCCAAAAATTTGAAATAAATTTCCGAAAATTTCTTTCATCGCCACTTCTAAAATATTTTTTTATATTACAATTTATCATTATTTAAATGTGAAGTATTTTTTCTAAAATTAATAGTAGAATTGTTACTAACGATTACAAAAACTAGTTGATATTTCAAAAGTGTTTGACTTAAATTTCACTTACGATTGACGAAAGTTATGTCTATAATATTTTTACATTTTTTTGTTTTTGTTTTTGTTTTTAATTATATTATAGGGTTGTTATGAGACACATTCAGTTGAAGAAAAGACAGAGTTATGTAAAACTAAATAATTTAAGAAAACAATATTTTATTTAAGCTATCATCGCTGTAAACTTTGGTAAAATACTATAACAAATATTTCAACGCTTAAACTAAATTTTTAATAGCGAAGCAAAGAGGAATGTGTCACATCTTATTTCACAAAAAAATTTCAATGAATCCCCCAAATTTTTCCTTTACACACAAATTTTGAGGATCACATTTGAACAGTAATAATTTATTGATATAAAAAACAAAATTGAACGCTGTCTGTCAGTATCATGTCCCTTGCTGCTGTAAGTCGGCAGATATCGTCTCCGTGTTGAATCTAAATCAGTTAAAACCATGTCTTTCGGGATTTTCATCAACTGCTCTCGAAGAGCTATTTTACAGCCAAATCAATGAGGAAACAATTTTCCTGTTCTGTTCCTTTCTCAGATATGTATACAAGAAAAAAGACAGGGTGCAGCATTAGTGTTACCGAACATCACTGAGGCGATGTGTACTGAATTTTTTAATTTTCCAGTAGTTTAATGTATATGGTTCTATAAAATGCATAGGAGACAAGCTCGTCTGACGATTACACGTCTCGTTCAAAAAATGATTTGCATGAGAATGGATGTAGCGGTCTTACCGGTTGTGGTAACTTGTGCATACCTTGCTCAAGAAGGCTTTGTACTGTAGTAGCCAATCAGCCCTTCTGTTCACGATATTTTCATCCGATCTAAATCTATGGTGTTTCTTGAGACAAAAGATAATCCCAGTCCAACGATGCCTTAATATCACAAGTTCGTACACCAGTGCAGTGAGTTCAGGAGTGACTGCAAACAGGTTTGCTTGTCAAGGAAACAGCTTTTTCCAATCTTTCGATTCCCTTTCGGACCCTCAAGCGGATTGTTTTCCTCAACTCACAGCGTGAAGGGCAAAGATGACCTGTATGATTCTCACTCTTTAATTTTCCCAGTCAAATGCTGTCTCTTTCTTTAACAAGGTAAGATAGCTTCCTAATTTTTTATCGGTACATTGTTAAGCTACAGAAATGTTCATCGAATTTCGGATAGGCAAATGCTTATTTTTGAATTCTGCTTTTTGCATGTAAAGACAGATGGTAAAATAATCGCGGGGTTTGCCCTTTTTTTTTGACAGGGCATCCAATTATTGACATTTTTTTGCTACGAAATTAAAAACCGTTTTTGAAATACTAAAACAAGATTTTTCAACACCGAAAGATCTATTTTTAGATGCAGAATTCGAAACATGTCTTTGAAAATCTCTGAGATCAGACAAAAATTCTTTGCGGGAATGCATGGCTTGCGGAAGTGACTGGACTCGACATCCTTGCCATCTGTCCAAGAACATTTGGCCTTACTCAAAGGGGCGAATATTTTGAGCAACTGTCAAAACTGATTTTTTACGTCACCTTCGCTTATGGAGCACGTGTATCTATCTACCTGTGTCAATAACTTATTTTACCCCAGAGTAAGATATCTGTACTCAGCGCTCACTGGACATGTTTGAGAGAAAAAGCTTCAGGGCAATCTTTAGTCCAGTGCAGGAGGAGGGACGTTGGAGAACCAGATATAATTTTGAACTGTATAAGGTTTATGGGCAATCACATATAACACAAGTCATCCGTAGTAATAGATTGAGATGGCTTGGCCATGTTCGGAAAGCTCGGAAGATAATCCCACTAAGATCTTGACATTTAAAAAACCTGAGGGATCCCGAGATAGAGGTAGACCACCTACTAGATGGTTTAACGACGTTGAAAAAGACTTTGAAAGTTAAAAATCGGAAACGAGTCGTCGCAGATAGAAAACGCTGGAGGGAGCGCGTGGTTGAGGCAGCCAGGGCCTCTAGGGGGCTGTTGTGCTTGTGAAGAAGAAGAAGAAGATACTATCTGTGCTCAGATGGCAAAATGTTATAAGACACTTTTCTTAAAAAATTGAGTTTTCCACATTCCGTATTCTCGTTCACCGATATTTTCTATTTACTGTAACTACTATAAGTAATGGCCAACTATTTTTCTGAAACATTGGTACCACGTTTGATCGTGTAAAGCAAATTCTGATTTTTCAGAATATGTTGAATCTTATAATTGCTGTCATGTAAATTTCTTATAACATTTTGTCCTCTGAGCACAGATATTATAATTTCAAATTTTGTCCTTTCGCTCGACTGACGAGGAAAAATAACATTTTAATATGATATATGAAAGAGCGAGTACACTCTCATTTTAACTTGGCATTTTGAAATATATAATTTTCATTTTACAAAATTTTAAAGTTCTTATTTCTGATACGCGAATAAAACTTACTAAAAACTCAAGTTTGAAGTGTCTATCGATTTTCGATTTCTTCTAATCCAAGAAACGCTGTTTTTGAAATAACCGCGTATCGACTGCTGCATCATTTTATTCATAAAAAGTTCATCAATTTCTTTTCCTCGTAGAACAAAGGAATGTCGAACGCACATATGAATTTGGATCGCACTGAGGTTACTTTCACTCAAACGCGGTCTGTCAATACATCAAGGATACTTTTCTACTTTGCACTTAGCAGATTTTGAATTTTCACAGCTCAATGAGGATTTCTCGTTCTTTTCGCTAAAACATATGCTTCGGCAAGCAGGATTCTTTTCAAGGTGTCAACAAATAGAATGAAATTAAATTTCAAACGCTCCGCGATTTCCCATTTTCTTTATTCAAACTAAAAATGTAAAAATCATTTCAGGAAAACGTTTCAAATGATAAGTATTGTGCACTTTTGGGAAAAGCGTATTTAGATTAAAAATACGGCTGCTCACGAGACAAGTTGGGATCTGATTTTTAGTGGCGGTGCATCATATTCAAGTTTTCATAGTAATACTTGTCGCGGTGAAAATACACTCATGGAAAAAAAAATTAGCGCACCAAGAAATAATTGCGGGATCGTAACGAAACTTGCAATGAAGGTACATGTCGGGGAGATATGCAAATGAGTAGAAATGCAGCGTGATTGCGCATTACGTATAGCCGGTAGAGGGCGTTGAACATCGTACTCTGTGGAGAATAAAACAGGTAACCAAAGCTTGTTTGAGTGTGCTGAATCATTTACAAAGGAAGAGCTGAGATAGACATGCCATTACGCCGTGTTCGAAGACAATATAAGCAGTTGTCGCAGTTTGAGAGGGGGAGAATCGTCGGGTTGTTGGACGCTGGGTGGTCAGCTAGGCGAGTAGCTCGTCAATTAGGCCGCTCTGATTGTGTTGTGAGGAGGTGTTGGGACCAGTGGACCCCAGAGATGTCATGTACACGAAGACCAGGCTCAAGACGCCCTCGACAGACCGGTCGTCGAGAAGACCGCCACATCGTAAGAAATGCACGCGTACAGCCAACTGCTTCATCGGCCACCATCCAGTCACAGGTAGCACCTTCACTAGGGGCCTCTGTGTCTTCTCGAACCATACGAAGGCGCCTGGCTGAAGGATAGTTGGTATCGCGGCGCCCATTACGTGTGCTGCCCTTGACGCCCACTCATCGACGCCTCCGTTTGGAGTTTTGCCGTGCACGAGGAAACTGGACTGCAGCGGAATGGAACCAGGTCGTCTTTACCGACGAATCCAGATTCAATCTCGGCAGTGATGACAATCGTGATGCCCAGTGACCATGACAGCCCAGTGGTATGTTCATGAAATCCTGCAACCACATGTGTTGCCACTCATGCAACGGCTCCCAGGAGCCATTTTTCAACAAGACAATGCTCGGCCTCATACGGCAAGGGGTCTCCGCACTGTTACTACCCTTCCTTGGCCTGCCCGATCCCCAGATTTGTCTCCAATCGAGCATATCTGGGATCATTTGGGACGACGAGTTGGGAATCCCACGAGTTAGAACGAACTAGAGGCAAGGTTGCAGCAAATATGGAACGAAACGTCTCAAGACATCATACAGAACTTGTATGACTCAATGCCCGATCGTATCGCATCGTGCATTCGCGCTAGAGGGGTTCCAACGGAGTATTAACTCCTCCGTTCTTTTGCCTTTTTCTCTGAAATAAATTATCCTTTTTCTTTGATTTTCTTATCATTTACTTATATCAAAGTAGTCATTACGTATGTAAAATTTCGTTTCATTTTGACGACTCCTTCTTGGTGCGCTAATTTTTTTGTCCATGAGTGTATATTCTACTCATCGGCAATGCAAGATACGTAATGCTTTTATCCGTGTAAATGTATTGCCAACTAAATTTGTAGTGATAACAGTTTTCAATTGAGAACTAAAAATCAAAAATCAGTATATTTTCACGATTGGGTACTCATACTATCAAACTTTATAAGGATTTAAACTTTGCAACAACCTAATTATTTTCATCTGTATGTGTTTGGCAGTGCTTGATAATTTGTTCCTCGGTATTAAATTGGGCGAGACAGATATATGTTAATAAAAATTACGGGAATGCAGAAAACAGAAAGGGGTCTCCAGTCATAAGAGATATCCTTCATCTTTAATCTGCTGGCCAGTCAGACCTCGGCTGGATTTGCCTGCATGTATTTGCATTTGCCAAGTTTATGTAAAATCATTCGCATAAAATTTGTGCATGAAGGGAATTATTTTGAACTGGATTTTCAAATGGTTGTTTTATCACATTCAAGAATAATACCAGAGCACAAAATATTATAACCTAACCTTCCCTCAGCCTGAGGTTCTTGCTTTTATTAAGCGAATTAATAGGTAATAAATATCTAGGGGGACTATTAGTAACAGCACACAACGCACAGCATTTTTGTGTTGTTGTTGGTAAACTCCCTGGACTAGAAAATGCTAGACCAGGTCGACGAGGCTGTGTAGTGTGAGCAAAAGGGAGGCAGCAGTATCTTGATCTTCTGCAAGCTTGTTGACGAGGATACCTAAACAATCTACAACGAGGGAAGGAGCAGCAGAATAGGGACAAGGGGGAAATATTTTTGTAGAGTTCTAGAAGTGCATAATTTTTGTATGGCCACTCCGAAGACGAGCCAGGGCAGACTGTATTGGTGTCGGGCCTCTAAAGAGCAAGGCCAGACTAGGGTGAAGAAAATCACCATGAAGAAATATATATCCAAGAGTTCAAGAAATTTTAATCACCAAGATTTCACGCGTCAAGCCTTTATTCACGTTCAAGAGTACAACACCAACTAACTATACACAAACTTCGCGCGAACCGCGAAGCAACCAGGTGGCGCTGCCAGTACGCCAAAAACAAATACAATGTACTATATAATTTCAATTTGCAACATCTTGCCCCCCGATGAACAGGAGGTTCATCAAACATTTTAAACAGTTTTACATGCATAAATCAGGGATATCAAATAATCATATATATCAAGTAATCACATAATCATTTTAAATATGAAATCAAGTAATTCAATTATAAAATATAAGAAAATACACAAAACACAATTAACCAAGTAACTTCAAATTATATCATCTAGAAAATTATAATGAATTAATACAAAGAGAAATTTCAATTTAAACATACCTCCAACAGTCAACACAGTCCTTAAATAAAAGCATAACGCTCAAATTTTTCTATTTTTTTTAACATAAATGTATGAAGAAAATATTTGCATTATATACAGTATTCAATTTAGTTTAAAATATGTACATATATACAGTTTAATTTTAATCGTTTAACTCAAGATTATATAATAATTGTACAGGTCGTTTTACTACACCTGTTTCTGTTTTTATGCTACAAGATCTTATTTTGCCATCTCTACCAGGAAATACATCAACAATCCTTCCCAGTTTCCAAAAGTTTCTGGGCAATGCTCTTGATGAATCAAAACAATATCGTTGATTTTAAATTCGTGAATCTTATCTTTACTTACCAAATGTGTAGATCGTAAATTCACTAAATAATCTTTTTCCCACCTATTCCAAAATGATTGCATTAACCTTTCTCTATAATTAAATGTTTTAACTAATAGCACTAGCCAACAATGAAAATGTAACAAGAACAAAATGAGTTGTTCTGTACTAAATCGACCCCGCTGATCACGATAACGACCATGAAAATCCCCGATTAGCTCTAGTTTTCGATATATGAGGGGCGGGGGTCGTATCAGTTAATGATAAACATTTCCTTTGAGTCTTCCCGATATTGCTTTCGAAATTCCGCGGATGGTAAAAAATGATGAAAGAGCTTGTCTTAATTAAATGCAAAAACTGTCTTTCAGAAGCGCGTCCTTCATTTATTATTTAACATTTATTATATATATATATATATATATATATATATATGTAGGATTTTATGCTAATTCTCTGGCCATAGTTATGTTCTCTGTTGCCATGCATAGCGTATTAGGCCTGGCTAACCCCTAATGTACGTGTACGACATTCCTTGAGGGGACCGTCGAGTCGAGTGTTGAATGACCCCGGCTTGGAGGCGATTCAAAGAGTGGTGTGTCGGGAGATGCCCTGTGCACGAGAGAGAGGTACAGACCTCCTTAGGGAGAGGTTGTGTAGGTGAGTCCGTGCGTAGGCACGAGAGATTGTGTTTTGACGGGAGCGAAAGGCTGCCCCATTTTCTTCTGTTGAGAGAAGCGAGCTTCAAGCTGGGCTATCTCGTATAATTATTGTTATATTGCACCGGAGACAGTAAAAGTAGGCTCTCCGGCATCTCCTCTTTGCTATCTACATTAATAAATGATCATTTTTGAATTTTAGAAAGTGTAGTTGTATTAATGATTCAAGTGTGTCATTATTAGACTCCCCCTAGACGCCAGCAACGTAGGCAGGAAGGTCTACATTTTTGGGCGCCCGGCCCGGATGAAGGCTGGGGGACAATTGATTTCGTCATTTTGAAGTGGATAATTGTGAGACCTTCTGTGAAATTTTTGAGTTTGTATAAGAAAAACAAAATGTTTAAAAGTGCCTAGAGAGAAAATTTTTTCGAAGTATGTGAGGCGTTAGGCTTGGATTCAACGCCAGAGATGACGGTGAGAGAATTAAAAAGTTTGATTGAGAATAGTGAGGATTACATAACGGATCCTGATCTTTTCACTAACATAGCATATCATAAACACAGAACATCATAAACACAGTAGTGGAAGATCATCAGGATCGTGAATATAGAGAAAAAGTTAAAATAGAGATAGAGGAAAAGAAACTAGAGGTACAGATAATGAAAAAAGAGCTTCAGTTAGAGTATAGGAGGATGGGGTTGCCGATCCCTGATATAGTTAGAACGGAGCCCTCTACAAACGGGAAGACAGAGAAAATTCTTGTGGTGTGTCAAGAGCTGCCTGATATTTCTAATTTAAAGTCGGATGTGGCACCCGAATTGCTGAATAGTCCTTGTGAATATACCGAGCAGCGAAGCCATGAACAAATACGTGATTCGGGCTCCTTCAATACGGTCGAACATAAGAATGATGTGAATGATATAAGAAGTGAAAGTGGTGTTTCGAATCATCATGTTATTGAGGTGGAAGAATGGAAGAGTGATTTGCGCTCCTTCAATGCGTTTGAACGTAAGAAAGATGGGAATGACATAGGAAGTGAAAGTGGTGTTTCAAAACGTCATGTTATTGAGGTGGAGGAATCGAAGAGTGATTCGCGCTCTTTCAATACGTTCGAACATAAGAATGATGTGAATGATATGGGAAGTGAAAGTGGTTTTTCGAAACGTCATGTTATCGAGGTGGAGGAATCGAAGAGTGATTTGCGCTCCTTCAATACGTTTGAACATAAAAATGATGTGAATGATATGGGAAGTGAAAGTGGTTTTTCGAAACGTCATGTTATCGAGGTGGAGGAATCGAAGAGTGATTCGCGCTCCTTCAATACGTTTGAACATAAGAATGATGTGAATGATATGGGAAGTGAAAGTGGTTTTTCGAAACGTCATGTTATCGAGGTGGAGGAATCGAAGAGTGATTCGCGCTCCTTCAATACGTTTGAACATAAGAATGATGTGAATGATATGGGAAGTGAAAGTGGTTTTTCGAAACGTCATGTTATCGAGGTGGAGGAATCGAAGAGTGATTTGCGCTCCTTCAATACGTTTGAACATAAGAATGATGTGAATGACACAGGAAGTGGAAGTGGTGCTTCGAAACGTCATGTTATCGAGGTGGAGGAATCGAAGAGTGATTAGCGCTCCTTCAATACGTTTGAACATAAGAAAGATGTGAATGACACAGGAAGTGGAAGTGGTGCTTCGAAACGGCATGGTAGTAAGACGGAGAAGTGAAAGCCGTCAAAGGACAACTTATCTGTTTGTAGCAACGTGCTAGATAAGTCCAATATTGAAACTAGCATTAGTTACGATAAATGTACCACTTCAGTCCGAGAGTGTGGACAAACCGCTGCAGAAACTAATGTAGAATCACAAAACTTAGAGACTCAGTGTGATGAAATTCGCGCTGAAATAGAGGAGAAAACTGCTACAATTGTAATGCTCGAGGAAGTGGTGAAATCAAATGCTGTTCTGGATTAAGGGTCTAAAGAGTACCCTACAAAGTTTTTCGTTGACCCTACAAACTTTTTAGTTCTAAAGACTAGATCACGAGCACAAAATGCTCACAATGAATGTGTAGAATTCGAGAGAAATTTTAATAAGAGGGAAAAAAGGAAACTGTTTAACTGAAAAAAAATGATTAGAGTATTTTAGATTACTCAAGCGTCGAACATTTATTTATTGGGTTATTAGCAATTCTCTTAAAGAGTAATGAGTGTTTTAGTAATATTTTTCATATGGTATATTTTTGTGAAGTAGTTTCGACTGGCTATCGTTTAATTGTCTTTTCTTTGATACACTTAATATTGATTACTGTGTGTGTGTGTGTGTTTATTATCATTTAAGGGTGGATTTTTTATTCATTGTGTGAGTAACAATTCCTAAAAAAAATACTAATGAGTGTTTGATAATATTTTTTAAATAAGGTTTGTTTTTGCGTTTTAGATCGTTCGAGGGTTAAATTTTTCATTCATTGTGTTATTAACAATTCTTTTGGAAGATAATGAGTGGTTTGATAATATTTTTCATATAGGTATATTCTTGTGTAGTACTTTGTGCTGTTATTGTTTAATTAAACTTTCTCTCTTATACTTCATTAATATTGGTTAGACTAAATGTCTTTTTTGTCATTCAAGAGCAAACTTAATTTTGTTTATACTTTTTGTTTACAATTTTGTTTATACTATTAAGTTTTAATTTTGTGTATACTGTGTGGTGATTGAACTGATAATCGTTGGTTATATTTTCTTTGATATACTAATTACTGAAGATTAGGCTTTAACTGTTTTAATCATTCTAAGGTTGATTTCATTATTTTAGTCTCAATTCCTTGGAAAATGAGTGTTTTGATATTTTTATATAAGCTTTATTTGAGTGTACTGTTAACTTGTGTGCTATTTATAGCTGTGAGGATTGTGGTCTTTGTCAGGATTGGCCGATATGTAGGATTTTATGCAAATTCTCTGGCCTTAGTTATGTTCTCTGTTGCCATACATAGCGTATTAGGCCTGGCTAACCCCTAATGTACATGTACGACATTCCTTGAGGGGACCATCGAGTCGAGTGTTGAATGACCCCGGCTTGGAGGCGATTCGAAGAGTGGTGTGTCGGGAGATGCCCTGTGCACGAGAGAGAGGTACAGACCTCCATAGGGAGAGGTTGTGTAGGTGAGTCCGTGCGTAGGCACGAGAGATTGTGTTTTGACGGGAGCGAAAGGCTCCCCATTTTCTTCTGTTGAGAGAAGCGAGCTTCAAGCTGGGCTATCTCGTATAATTATTGTTAAATTGCACCGGAGACAGTAAAAGTAGGCTCTCCGGAATCTCGTCTTTGCCATGTACATTAATAAATGATTATTGTTGAGTTTTAGAAAGCGTAGTTGTATTAATGATTCAAGTGTGTAATTATTAGACACCCCCTAGACGCCAGCAACGTAGACAGGAAAGTCTACATATATATAAATAAATATATAAGACAAAATTGAAAGAGAAAAACAAGTATGAGCACTAAAACTTCTTGCAGCCAGGAACTAAAAACATGAAAAAATAAGAATGAAAGAGGTTTTTGAAGTAATTTGTTTTAATGTCCAATGCTATAATGTTCTATGTTAATTTAATTTAAGTTTTGGCTTATAAGCCTTTTATCTATTGTGTGGTCAATTACATATCTTTGTTAATTTAAATATATATATATATATATATATATATATATATATATATATATATATATATATATATATATATATATATATATATATATATATATTCATTTCTTATAAACAAACACACACACACACACACATATATATATATACATGTATATATAAATATATATATATATATATATACATATATATATATATATATATATATATATATATATATATATATATATATATATATATATATATATATATATATTATTTAACACTTTAAAATAAATAAATGCTTTTTTTTCATCTGTACATAGAATGCTTGTTTAGTAAATTTCAGAACTAAATTAATTTTCAAGACTGAATATATATATATATACATGAGGCGGTGAAAGGCAAAGTGGTGTAAGTCACATTTTCAACTTTCTTTTATTTGAAGGCAAAAATGCAATCTCCATGTTCAATTTATAGTGGAATTGTAAATAATTACTATTTGAAATATTATAACAATTATTATGAATTATAATTTGTTCAATTTATAGTGGAATTTTTTGTAGTTTTTGGAGGAAAACGCTTTGGACTTACACCACTTGACTTACTGACTTACACCACTTTGCCTTTCACCGCCGCCTCATATATATAAATATATATATATATATATATATATATATATATATATATATATATATATATATATATATATATATATATATATATATATCTGAGAACAGTAATAGATATGAACTTCTATTTACGGACTCAGTCTAAAAATTGTTTCTAACCAAAAGTAACGTTTTTAGGTTGTTGATGATTCGTCCAAGGTTGATCGGAGATAAGAACGTGTTTTTCATACATTATGTTGGTTTTGTTTTATTTTTCATGCATTATGTTAATCTTTCACGTCACGAAGGGCATTATGATAACCAGCCGTAATAACTTCGCATATAAGAATGGGGCAAGTGACTAAGCACTTGTTTACGGGATTTAAGCCACTAACTGATAACATGATCGTTATCGAAACGGCAAGTCTTTAATGTAGCATAAAAAAACATCGATGTTGCGAGATGATAGATTAGAACTCTAAAAGTAATACATAAGCGATTATTATGGTCTTTGACCGCCTGCGATAGGATTATATATGGCGACGACATCCTAATTTTGGAAACTTAGGGACAGAAATACTTAAAACTATCTCTCTTAGCTCATTGAGTTCGCAAAAATATGCGTACAGTTAACCTGATACCATTTCAAAAATATTTGTTATCAATCTTTTTAAAAGAAGTATAGGAAAGAATTAAGGGACGCGACATATTATGTCATGAGGTATCTATCGTTTTCTAATTTTAATTCTTTTTAGCCATGACTCAATATTCATCGCCATCTCTGAAGTATAAACCCCTTGCACCAACTGTTCGCCATATACGCTCAATAAGGTATTGTACATTGTATATATATATATATATATATATATATATATATATATATATATATATGTGTGTGTGTGCCTGTTTTAAATGTTTGAAGACAGGTCACCTTAGTTCGAAATGTAAAGTTTTTGTAAAATGCGTAATTTGCAAAGGACAGCATTTTTCCATCATGTGTTCTTGATCTAAATTCGAGAAAAATGCTGAAAGTCCTTTGAAGAATAATGATTCAGAAGTAGTGAAATCTTTATCTGTTTTATCAAATTACTTGGTAACATATTTACAAACTTTGGTTGCACAAATTGTGGTTGACAATAAAAGGCATCCAGTGAGAGTATTATGTGATTCTGGTTCTCAAAAAAGTTACATTAAGAATTCGTGAGCAAAGGAAATGAATTTGATTGCACGGGTAAGGTGACTTTATCGCAAAAATTACTGTTGGTAAAAAGACTCCTTTTTTGACTCATGATACATTTGAAAATAAATTAAAAGCTATGAAATCTAAGAATCCTTTTGAATTTGAAGTGATTGGTTCTAATCGAATTTGTACTAATATACAGAAGTTAAGTAATGAGAATATGTATCAGATTCTTAAAAAGAGGGGTATAGAAATTACTGATTATTCGAAAGTTGAAGACGAAAACTCGAAGGAAATCCAGTATTATTGGGATCAGATGCCTGGGCTCAAATTGTATCATTGGAAGTGGTTTCGATTGAAAGGGATTTATTGGCAGTTCGGGCCACTTTAGGATGGACTATCGTTGGTTGCAGTAACGGTACAGCTACTATCTCCTCTGATTTTCTTGTTTCTATGACTTGTGCTTCCGAAATATCAAAATTTTGGGAGTTAGAGACCATAGGGATATTAGATCCTGCAGAAAGAAATAAACAAGAAGAAAAGGATAAGAAGTCGTCCATTTCTTTAAGAATACGACGAAAGGAAATAAAGACACAGGTCGTTACATAGTACGCCTGCCATGGATTAACAGTTATCTTTGTTTAGACTCCAATCGTGAGGCCGCTGAAAAACGATTATAGAATAGATCGAAGAAATTGAGACAACTAAACAAACTCGAAGAATATGACGATGTAATTCAAGATTGGCTGAAAAAAAGGAGTAGTTGAAATTGTGCCAGAGGCAAACATTAATGAATTGGCTCATTACTTACCACACCGAGCTGGTTTCAAAGAGTGTGGCACAACTAAACTCCGACCGACATTTGATGTCTCGAATAAAAATGGGAATGGAAATTCTTTAAATGACTGTCTTGAAATTGGACCTAATTTATTAGATTTAATTCCGACAGTTTTAACTAATTTTAGAATTTACCCATTGCACTATCAGCTGATATAGAAAAGGTCTTCTTACAAATTGAAGTTGATCAGGCAGATAGAAATTTTCTCCGTTTACTGTGGTGGGAAAAGGACAAAATCATAGATTTAAGACATTGCAGAGTGGTTTTTGGTGTTTGCAGTAGTCCATTCTTACCATCAGCTTGCTTAAAGAATTTTCTGGAAAACCTACCGGAAAATTTATGTGAAATCACTGAAAATCTAAAAGATACCTTTTATATGGATAATTGCCTTACTGGTGCCTTTTAGGACTGGGAAATAGAACCATTCATTAAAGAAGCTACAGATTTAATGTCATCGACTGGTTTCAACCTTAGAGGCTGGATAAGTAGCTTAGATTCAGAGAAGTGTGCAGACAATATTTAGGTCTTAAGAAGTATCTACCATCAGATGAAATAGGATGTCGCTTAATATCTTTAAACGAGTCTTCCACCACACGAATGATACGTTCATGCATTCAGAAAATATTCGACCTGATTGGATTCTTTGCACCCACGTTACGTATTCATAAACTATTTTTCAGAAATCATGGAAATTGAAATCTGACTGGGATAAGGAACTACCTAAAGATATGCAACAGGAATTTAGCAGATAGCTGAAAGAAATACACCATTTGAATGACTGCCGAATAGTAAGAAGAATTTTTATTAATTCTACCAGTACCATACACGTATTTTGTAATGCCTTCAAACTTGCATATGGCGCCTGTATATGTTTGAGGACAGAAGAAAATGAAGAAGTGCATTTAAACCTCATCTTAGCTAAATCACGAGTTACGCCTTTAAAAGAAATTACTTTGCACAGCTAGAACTGATGGCAGCCCTTCTGGGTGTTAGGATGTACCAACTAGCCATAAAATGCTTAAACAGAACAAACTTAAAAACCTACTTTTGGTCTGATTCGTCTGTTGTCTTAGCATGGTTGAGAGAGCGAAACAGTTGGTCCGAGTTCATGGAAAACAGGGTAAAGGAGATCCAAGATTACAGTAAAACTGGATGCTGGAAGCACGTACTAGGTATCTTAAATCCTGCGGATTTATTGTTGAGAGAATGTTCACCACATTGCAACTTTTAAAATCGCAATGGTGGACAGGACCAACATTTCTTAGAGAGTCCCCTGAAACTTGGTCATCGAACCATCCTGTTCCCGCTACAGAGCAAAATAACAAAGGCGCAGAACAACAGTGTCAGCGAATACTTCTGTAAAATGAGACAATCATTTCTAAACTTGCTCTAAGGTTTTCTAAATATACTATGATGGTAAGAACAATGGCGTAGATAATGCGTTATCGATACAAAATAATAGGAAGATCAATTTCTCCTGAGATCACATCAGAAGAATTTTTGCACGCTGAAAAAAATGCTTTTCCGATGCATACAAAGTGAATGCTTTTCAGATGAAGTATCCAGAGCTTCTTTAAAGAGTTTAAACATCTTTATAGGCGATTATGGGCTTCTAAGAATAAAATCGAGATTGACAGAAGGAGAAGAAACCGATGAATATAGGAATCCAATTGTTCTTCTTCGAGACATCTCATAATACATAGAATGATTGAACAACTACATATTATTCATAAGCATACGGGAATATTGACTCTTCTTACAATTTTACTTGAAAAGGTTTGGATCCTACAGTGTAGAAGAATTGTTAGATCTGTTGTTCGAAGGTGCATTGTTCGCAGAAGAAATCAAGCTAAAGCGCTTGAAGTTCCATTTCCCCCTCTGCCGGCAGATAGAACAAGAATATCTGCTACCTTTCGAGTAACAGGTATTGACTTAACTGGACCCCTTTTTACGAAGTAAAGGGAAAATGTTGGATAGTCATTTTTACCTGTGCGGTGTACAGGCAACACCTTCTCTCAGCGGAAAGCCGGCTCTCACGTGACCTCAAAATGCGTGACGTATATTTCCGGAGGCTGGTGGATGGAGCTGTTTTCGTAACCCTAACATTAAGACGATTGCACATGTTTTTGCTTCTGCTTATTTCAGTGTGAATACAAATATATTTTTCTGGATATATTATTGAAAAATAATTTTAAAATGCCCTATAAGTGCTTTGTAGTATCCTGCAGGAGCAATTATGATGGAGGATAAGTTTTGCTATTCAGATTTCTCAAAGATGAAGATTTACTAAACAAATGGATGTATAATATACCCAGAGAAAATTTCCAAGTAACAAAAAATTAGTGTTTGAGCTGAGTGAAAATCTTCTAGTTAGATTGATGTAATGATACGAGCTGAACCACCGTTTGAAGGTTGGCGAAATCTAATAATGTTCGTAGTTGTAAATAGCAAATAAATGTTATGTGTTTGTGTAAAAGTGGCCTAGTGCAATTATTCTTGCACACTAAACAAATGGATATATAATATACCCAGAGAAAATTTCCAAGTAACAAAAAATTAGTGTTTGAGCTGAGTGAAAATCTTCTAGTTAGATTGATGTAATGATACGAGCTGAACCACCGTTTGAAGGTTGGCGAAATCTAATAATGTTCGTCGTTGTAAATAGCAAATAAATGTTATGTGTTTGTGTAAAAGTGGCCTAGTGCAATTATTCTTGCACACTAAACAAATGGATATATAATATACCCAGAGAAAATTTCCAAGTAACAAAAAATTAGTGTTTGAGCTGAGTGAAAATCTTCTAGTTAGATTGATGTAATGATACGAGCTGAACCACCGTTTGAAGGTTGGCGAAATCTAATAATGTTCGTCGTTGTAAATAGCAAATAAATGTTATGTGTTTGTGTAAAAGTGGCCTAGTGCAATTATTCTTGCACACTAAACAAATGGATATATAATATACCCAGAGAAAATTTCCAAGTAACAAAAAATTAGTGTTTGAGCTGAGTGAAAATCTTCTAGTTAGATTGATGTAATGATACGAGCTGAACCACCGTTTGAAGGTTGGCGAAATCTAATAATGTTCGTCGTTGTAAATAGCAAATAAATGTTATGTGTTTGTGTAAAAGTGGCCTAGTGCAATTATTCTTGCACACTAAACAAATGGATATATAATATACCCAGAGAAAATTTCCAAGTAACAAAAAATTCCAGGGTAAGTTGAAATTTTATATTTATTTATATAAGTATTTGCTAATTAAATTAATACTTAGAATTGTAATTAGTATGCACTATTTAGATTTTATATCCTTTAGAAAGTATAAAATACATGGCAAAAATAGCAATTCCAAATCTACATAGTTGAAAAATAAAAATATATTTTCATTTCCGGTATAATATTTTCCATTTTATTTATTAAAAGAAATTGGAAAGAAAATTGTAATGATATATTTTTTAATATTTTAATCCAAATTAAACATTTCTTTACTACTGCATGATAAATAAGTTACACATGATTGCTGCATAGTAAATATTCAAAAATGGACAATGTTCTTATTGCCAGATATCAATAGGCAACAAATAATCCATGTCTAAATGTTAAAAGGTGGATTCAAAAACATTCCACATTATAAAAGATTCTAAAAATGAACTTGTAAATCATACAAAAGGATCTATTGAATTCCTTATCAAATTGTGTTTTGAGTAATCTTTATAAAATATTGTGCATTTTGTACATTATAAAGAAATAAAGAACAAATATTATTAAAATTTTCGTGATCATAATTTAAAAGAATATATTTAGTATATTTATATATTTTAATTTAAATACTAAATGCTAATAGGTATTTTTCATGTATAATCTTAATAGCCTTAAAATAGAATTTTTTTTATTATTCTATTAATAATGCTATATGTGCACACTCAGTTGCTATATATGTATATGCTGTTCCTACTGGGTGAAATTTCTTTATTTTATGTCTATCGAGAGTAATGATATAATCAAAATTTCAAAACCATATCAAAATATTGTTTAATGAGTATCCATATGTCAGATAAATATTGCAACAATAGCAACTACTGGACCATTTTTTTATTTTGAATATCTCATTAAATAAAAAGCTTATTTAAGAAACATTTTGAGTTTCAATTGCTATTAATCAATATTTTAAACTGGCTTTGATATTTAGATTATATTTCTACTCTTGCTGAAGATATAAAATAATACATTTCGGAATTAACATAATGGTGCATACTTTTTGCAACTGAGTGTACATATTCTTGCAATTGAGTGTATATATATTTTCAAGAATTATTAATTTTTGTAGGTATGTGAACTCCATTTTATACCTGAATTCATTCAAAGAACCACTGGAGTATTTAATGAGAAAACATGAACATGTGATGACATGTGATGTGACATATGAACATGTGATGTTTATGAACATAGAATATGTACCCTATCCAAAGATAAACTGTTCCATATTGTACAGAAAAGTTAAATTTAAATTATGTACTTACTGCAGTTTCCAACTGATTGTTTAGAGGAACGCTTTGGACTTTATAGACAGATAGCTGGTGGTCACTACAATATTTCAGTGACACAACTCTTTGAAAGTGAAAAGAAATTAAGAATCCGAAGTTTAATTCCTTTAACGATTGCATCACATGAGTATGGGAATATAGAAATTGGCTCATTAGACACTTTCAACAATGAAACTGAGATAAATTTTGATGAAAAAGATAGTTTAGAAATTTTTAAAATAACTGTAAATAATGGTGGTCTTAAAAATATTGAAATTGTATTGACTTATATTTCAGGTTATTGTTCTCATGAATATTTGAAAAAAGTTAAATGGCAATTTTGTAAAAATTATTTAGTATATGATGATATTATAGATTTATTAGCTCCATCAGATTCGCAAGATTTCATTTTAATTCGCAACATGGATCGTGGAGGATTAAATTATCCTTGTGATGAAATTATTATTATTATCAAATATACTTATGTTGTAGTAACAAAATTATTAAGTAAGGAATTCGAAAAAAACTTTATTCAAGCTCATAATCATAGATCCTTTGTACATAATATAGTTTTACGTATTCTAAATTCTTCTTTAGTGTATCTACCATTTGATGTATGTCATTACAATCATAAGGCTATGGATATAATAACTTATATTATTAAACCTGCTATCAATATCTTTTAAAAAAATTATTGCAAAAAAATAAATGATTCAATGATTCAAATCTTCTCAAAATAGAAAAAATAAAAATCCAAACATTAAAAAACTAATTAAACTATATGTAATATTGATTTGTTTTTACAATTTTTTAAAATATTTTACTGCAATATATGGTGTTTAAAGTTAAAAATTAATGAACAGCATCATGCACAAATCAAGCCATAATACATTTAATGACAATAAAAATTATTATTACCAAATGATAATATATAATCCATTAGCTATTTAATATTTTACTGTCAAGCATATATAACCTAACTTTTCTGGATTGCTTTTCAGTTAAGTAATGATGTTAAATTTTGATACATGGCTATTATTCAAATACAATTTGTTATTCTGGTATGTTTATAAGAAATAACAATTTAAATTCACAAGAAAAAATTCTTAATATAGTATGTTTATTTTCAATGATTCTCTCTAGTTGTATGCAAACATCTAAATATTTTGCAAATTATATTTTCTTTTAGCCTGAAAAATATTGTAAATAAATGATGTATGAAAATGTGTTTTCAATAAAATTTTATGCATAATGATTATGTGTTATTTATTCTAAACATATATTTTTATAAGATATACATATTACAACTTTTTAAAGAAAAATCTTAGAAGTGCAAATTAAAAATACTGGAAATTTTATGCGCAACTTTTAATGTAGTCTTTAATTAATATAATGACTTCAAGCTTTCGATTTATAATCTAACTTGTAAGGGATTTCTAAGAAGATGCAAACTGATAAATCCTCCTTCAATCTATCTATGCAAAATTAATTACGACAAAATGGAAACCGTTTATGAGTTCTATATATACCATTTAAATATTTTAATGCTTAGAAAATTGTTGATTAAGTAAGCAAGAATAAATTTCGAGCGCTCTTTATGAACATCTAAAAAAGCGCTGGTCATACGAAATTTTCTCAGCCTCCATCAGTGACGTCACAGAAGGGCGGATGGGCTTTCCGCTGAGAGAAGGTGTTGGTACAGGGCAGTACATCTAGAACTGATTCAATCCTTAAGCACATATGCGTTCATACAAGCTGTACGATGATTCAAGGCCAGTAGAGGAAGAGTATCTGTTATTTATTCAGACAACGGAACAAATTTCGTTGCAGTAAACAAAGCCCTAAAGAAGTTAGATTGCGAAAAAATTCAACAGGAATGTAGTTTAAAATGCATAAAATGGAAGTTTTACCCATCTACAGCTCCATGGTGGGGAGGCTATTGGGAACGTTTAATTAGAATTTTGAGAGATTTGCTTAGGAAAAACCTAGGCCGTGCTTCTTTAAATTATGAAGAGCAAATTACCTGAATCTGTGAATGTGAATCTTTGATGAATAATCGTCCTCTAACATACGCTTTTGAAGATTCAGATGAATTTGGTATGTCTAAGCCCTCGATGTTTCTGCAGAGTCTTGCTGGTAATGACACAGAAGATTTGAACCAGTTGGAATTGATTAGTCTATCAAAGAGATGGAATTATTTGCAGAAAGTGAGGGAAGACCTTATACTGCGATTTAAGAAAGAATATCTGGGTTCCTTTCGTTCAAACAAAAAAATTAATCTAGACAATATACAGTTAGGAGACATTATACTTGTTAGCAGCGACAGCAAAAGGAGATTAGACTGGGATCTTGCCAAAGTGATAGAGATATTTCCTGGTAAGGACTCCATTTGTCGTTTTGTAAGTGTAAAAACTGTTAAAGGTAACATGCTGAGGCCTGTTCACATATTATATCAGCTGGAAATAAATAGTGGGGATATAACAGAAATGACTGATTTACCTTCAAAAGCAGAGAATGCTGATCTGATTACTAAAGACCAGCACATAGAGACTCGTAGAAAAAAAAACAGAAAATAAAACAATATGGTCGTATAACCAAGCCTATAAACCGACTTAATCTGTAAAATCATTTTAACACTAACCAGTTTTGGAGGAGTGTATTAAAAAATTTTCTAAGTATTTTGTTTTAAAAGTTATCACTTTTAAACGGTTGGAAGAATGTTGGAAAGAACACCTGTTACCTCGGTGATGCTATCGTTTTCTTTTGTAATGTAATTTGTATTTCACTGGGTGGCAACGAGAATGTTTTTTTGCACATGTATAAGCAGTTCGAAAATTACCATTTGTAATTTGTATTATGTTAAAAGCTCTGTGTCCCGCAGTAATGAATATTTAATGTACTAGTAAGTTGGAATTTTATTTGAACTGATCCGATTTACAGTATATCATTCATATATATATATATAAATATATATATATATATATATATATATATATATATATATATATATATATATATATATACAGAAGGTCGTTTGCACTTTATGGAAACGATTTTGATAGTTAAGTTTTATGTATAAAAGCAGAATTTTTTGCGGCGATTTGCTTCTATCTGATAGCCATGGTTCTTGGCAATGGATCTAGCGAGAATTTTCCATGAAAGTAAACTTTTTCTTAGTACTGTCGTGTCAATTTTACCCCCTTCCTCTTGGACCGTTTTTCAAAGTCCGTTCAGTGTTCTTGGATGCCGTTTTCCTAAGGTTCGTTTTAATAAACCAAAAGCGCAAAAGTCCATTGGAGAAGCGTCAGGTGATTTTACAGGTATTTCATTGAATAGGATACACTTTATTCCTGTTTGTGGTTCATTCTTTGCTAAATAAGCGGCAGTTGATTTAGACGTGTGACTTGAGGCTTTGTCCATATGAAGCTCAACTCTATCAATGCCGTTTCCATATAACGCTGGAATATTTTCTTCAAAAATTAGTTCTAAAATATTCTGCGGATAGTAAAGTGAATTAATTTTGGCTTTACTTCAGACTTGTTTGATTTTAAATTTGCCGTTGTAACAAAATGCTGCAACTATCACGAATCCCTTTGAGAACTTTTCTGTACACTGACGAAGTCATTTCGTACGTCCATTCCCGTCAGTTGAGCAATAGAAAATTTATCTTTTTTTATTACAGTCACTTAAATACACCCATGCCTCATCGAGTGTTACCACAAATTTCCATTTTTCAGCAGCTAAAGGTTTTTCATATAATTTTCTACAATTTTTTTGTTTCAGCAATATGCTTTGGCAGAAACAGATGAACTTTAGGTTTAAACATCTTTTTTAACCTCAAATCTTTATGAATGATTTTACTTACAGTGCCAGAAGACATTCCTAGTTTCGATGCAATGGATCTTTGAGTTCGCAGATTATCTTTTAGGATCAGAGACTTCCCTTTCTTAATATTTACCTGTTTTCGAACAGTCATAGGATTAGGTTTCGCGGTCATGTTTTCATTTTTATTTTCGGTTAGACTCTTTTTCCTTTCAAATTTAATATATTATAATTACCCTTTTTTTGAAATGCCATAACCGCAATTTTTACACCGCTTTATAATTTGTTGATACGAAAATTTCTCCTCGGAAAACTCAGTTACGTAACGTTCGAGCCATTTATCAATTTTAGGAACCATTTTCAAAATAAATCTTTTATTTTACATTGCAATCAAAATAAAATAGTTGCAGACGATTATTCTGAAATTGAAAATTTTTTATCTCAAAATGCAAATGTCAAAAATAAATTACAAAATCGTTTCCATAAAGTGCGAACGACCTTCTGTATATATATATATATATATATATATATATATATATATATATATATATATATATATATATATATATATATATATATGTATATATATATATATGTATATATATATATATATATATATATATATATATATATATATATATATATATATATGTAATGACACGAGCGCGGGCCGACGAAGGAAGGGCTGAGTGGCATATCTAGTTCAGGTTAACATCGATGACTTGTCGCCCGGCCGTGCATCACAAATGTTTAATTTTCTTTCCCGCTTTTCATCTCACCCTCGGACACGTAAAACACCACAACGTTAATTTAACTACATCTTTTATTTTTAAGATACACAATACAACTTCTCGGGGCAACTTACAAATGAAAAAAGCCTACATGTACGTGATACCAAACCTTATATAAACTTATCTCGTCATGTGATCGTAGTAGGGTTTAATTGGTTAAAAGTTAGGAAAAGGCGTGACTAATGCCCTAAAGCATTTAATTTTCTGAACACGCTACGCAAGTTTAGTTTTCGAGTAAATAGGCTGCCATTTAATATTTTCTCCCGAGATAATTAGAACTTAGAATTGAAAACGAAAGTTAGCTCGTACGCCCAAGGGAATTTAGAATAATGTTAGATTTTAAAATGGTATGGGGGTTTTAATGTTATATATATATATATATATATATATATATATATATATATATATATATATATATATATATGTGTGTGTGTGTGTGTGTGTGTGTGTGTAATGAAATCGGTGGCGATGAACAATAGGCCTGTGGACTCGGGACATTTCGGGGAGTAGTCGTGCCAGAGCATTAGGCAATAGAAGTGGGAAGTCAAACTAAAGCAAAGCCCAGGCGAGAGATACAATCCTTCACATAACTAGCTACACAGTCTTTATTTCAGAAGCATTTTCGTGGCTGGCTGTACAATTATTTCATACTTTAACATTTGGACATATTTTAACAGGATAACACATTCAGAACAGTCCGGAGGCTGCCGGAACAGCACGCAGGAAACAAAAATATTCGCAGCACAAAAACTGCGACTGTATAGGACGACTGGCTGACACAGAAGGACCGCGAAAGATCTAAATTCACGCTCGGAGTAAGGGTGCATTGAACTCCTAATTGGTCAATTTAGGACACCTGACTCTAGCAAGTCATATCGGATGATGATCTCGCCAGGCTTCTAGAACATGCTACTTATATAACGCTTATATAAGGCTATCCGCAGGTGGCCTAGGGGGAAAACTAATAGGTGACTTTGGGTTAATCCCAGGTCGAATTCAAGATGATAATATCAAAGAATTTTGAATAGGCGTTTCCTTTAATGGTTATGAAAGTTATCGTTTCATATATATATATATATATATATATATATATCAAATTGTTTTGGTTTTGAATTTTCGGACAAATAAAGGGAAATAGCCAGAAATTTAGAGGCTCCTTGACATACCTGTATGAATATTTCTATCCTCTTCTGTGTTATCCTATGTGTCACAGAAAAAAACATGTGTCAAATAGTTTATAAAGAAAATTTGAAAAGTAATCAAATAATTTGAAAAATAATTTGTTTCAATTCTAAAGTCGAGTTTACTTATGGCCTCAAGAGTTGCGAGATGGATTGTGCGGCCTTTTCTCTGATTTGCGGAAAGCACGCTGCACTGAACAGCCAAAAAATGATCTCCTTTAGATATTACGTACACAAAATTGGTATACAGTTGTCTGAAGAAATATACAGGTTTAACATGGATTGTTCTTGAACAGGCAAAGGTTTACTATTTTAGAAAATAACTATTTTTCCAACTATTCTGCAAATGGTGGATATGGAAAAAGTGTTCAGTTTTTAACAAGAAGTTTAGCATAAATTCGTAATATTTTAAAATTTAGTAAAAGCTATTTTGTGAAACTGAAATTGTTAAGTCAATAGTGATGCTAGACTAGATCTTTTAAGAGAAATTATATTCCCGCACACACGCGACAGTTTTGTTTTCCGTAATAACCCTCGCTTTAGCAGGTGTATTTCAACAATGGATTTCTTAATTGAAGCCGACATCCTGATGGTCCAATGTGGAGTTACAAATGAGTGGTGTTTACGACGGAAACCAATTTAATTGAAATATTCATAAAGGAAACAAAACATGAAAAAACCATAATCTAAATTTGTTCTTCTGAAATAAAAGACTTCTTAAATTTAAAAACATCTGTAGTATCGTTAAGCCAATATTCACAAAGAGATTCGATCCGAATGATGTTTTGTCTTCTAAATAACATAGAAACTTTAATTAATTTTCTGAGTGGCTTTTCATAAACACGTAATATGAGCGACAATTTAATTCTGAAATTAGATTTCTCGTGGGGAAATAACTACAAATGACGTCATTTGCATGCGGCTGGTAGGAAATAGAAATATTGAGTGTAATAAATGAATAACAAACACTATGAGATGGCAATTTTAATAATAATGCAGAGTTCTAATTTTTTCAGTTATTATTGAAAACACTTTTGAAGATCAATATGAAAATGTATATTGTAAAATACATATTCCTTACCTTTAATCTGCATCATACATTTTGTTTCTGGCAAAGAAGTGAAATCAATGTAGTTTATTTAATCAGTTCGAAAGAAGCGTACTTTGACATTTTAGTAAATTTATTCATAATAATTTCGTTCAAATTATTTAATAATCTTGATTGGCAGCGGTGGATTCATCATTTAAATTTTATGAAGCGCACTCTATACTGGCACCTTCAGTCTGAAACTCATTCAATTAAAAAGTTGCAGATGAAGTGAAGGGCTTTTTTACGGCTGTTTCACTACTATCTAATAATGAAATAAACACACGAAATGAATCTCATCCACTTTGAATGGTTAATTAAGTGAAGCAAATTTAATTTAATGTTTTAAATACATTAAATTAAATTTGTTTCACCAGTCGTTCCTTTTATCTTTTTCATCATTATTAGGGACAAAAGAGATTTCAAAAATAGTAAGAAATGCACATACACGTTAAACAAAAGCTGCCAGAAATGTGTTTTGTATGTTTATGCGTTCACATAGTCTTTTTATCAGTTATTTTTTGCAATGTGAAAACATTGAATTAAAATACTGATATCTTCCAGGCATAATGATCTTACAATAGCCTTTCTACACTATTGGGATTCTAATTTCATGTGTACTATCCCTATTGGATTTGCCAACCTCAATGTTAACCTATGGAGAAAATGGGTCTACTATTTACAGCTACATGCATACTGATAATCCAATAAAAATGGTATTTTCAGATAGCCTGAACTTTTCTGCACCTTGTAACAGGATTCATTTGATAAATTGTGTCCAACAAAGGAGTTAATGAACTTTTAAAACACTATACCAGATTTTTTTCCAAGAATAATTTAAATTTTAAAATATTTCTTGAATTTATTTAAAAACGAAAAATGTCCCTAGGTGGGAAATTTTATTCTCCATTACGGAATACAATTAAAAAAAAACTTTAAACCCAAGTCGGCAATCTTTGTTCAAATTTTCTACATAGATTAACATTGAGGTGAAATAATCCAATAGGGTTAGTACACAACAGCTTTAAAAAGAATGGACCACACTTTCCTACTTGAATTATTCAATGAAGTTTTCTCAGAACTTCGCTGTTTTGATGCTTTGATGTCATGGCTCATTTTATAAAGAAAACATTGTCAACCATTCGCGGGTCAGTTTTTAATTTGCATTAAAAAGACTATTAGAGACATTGCTAAGATAGTTTATAGGAGCCTTTTCAAGAGTTCCCGATATGGTGAAATGTTACACAAATCATCGTACAGTTTAAAACAAAAGAAATTTTTTGTGCAATCGTCCAAGAAGTCGCTGGGATTAAAAACATATTATTGTTTGATATTATATCTTTAAAAATTCATGTCGGAGTTCTCTCAAACTTTTTCCAGAGCTTTCCGAAACATAGGGAGCATCCGGTACTCCGATGATTGTTAGAAGAGTCATCAGACCGTCTAGCTATCATAATCGAGTATTAGAAAAAAACAACTGAAATTTTAAATTAGGTTTTTTAAATTATCTAAATTCAAAAGTTTTGAATGCCGAAATAGTCTCATGAAAGTAAATTTAACCATTAAGTTTCTTATGGTTTAATAATGGTACGACGTGTATTAAAAATTTGAAACAGAAAACGTGGTTCTACAAATAACAGGAGTAGACCTAAGAGGCTGATTTAAATTAATTATGCAAAATTCTCAAACAGAGCTATCGAATAAGTCAGAGGATGTGACATCGATGTCGATGTTTTCAAAACATCGATATTTTGATAAAAACATCGAGGTTCTAAACATTGATTTATTGAAGCCGATTTTTTTAAACACCCCTAGCAACAAGACAAATGGCAATTGTTCACGACGATAACTCAGTTTAGTTTTTACTCATGAATGTGGACTGTAACGAATTTCACCAGATTCAGTTTTGAGTGCCAATTACTTTATTTTTGTCTCTTTCAAGACACTCAATTGCAAACACTTATCTCAGAAATTAAACACCATTTTTGTGCTCTCACATTGAATTAGACATACATCCTTGCTGGGAGTCACGCAGTGCACTGAACGTTTTTCGTTCTTTCAAGCCAGATGCTACATATTTAAGCATCAACAGCAATCAGGACTGGTAGGAAGTGATGAACTTAGACAAAAAAACAGCACTTATGCTGATTCACAGCATATTGACAACGTGGAATTTCGCTTTTTATATGTTATAAATATTCCTTCAGTTGCGGTAGGTTGCTGCAGGTATTGTTAACTTCAATAAATCGGCTCCGCCATTGCTCTCAGCAACTAACATGGAGTTTTCCAGGAATTTTGTACATTATTCAAAAGTATAGAACTCGCAACAACACAAGCATCAGGAGAAAAGTTCGTAACAGTAAGCTGTGTTATACGGATAGTAAAAATGATGCGTAATAAAATAAATGCATTGTCGTGCGGTTCAGAGCTAGGTAAAAAGCCGAAGGAAAGTGTTCTAGCTCACTGCAATAAAAGATTTGATGGCATTGAGAACTGTCAACTTTGTACAATGACATCTCTATTGGATCCACGGTTTACAAATCTTCACTTCCAAGACAAGGCTGTATTGGGTACCTGGATCAGAAAGCTTAATAATGCGATCAAGGAAGAGCGTGAATCATTGGATTCTAACGGCGGACGATTGTCTCCAACACTAGCTTCTTCTGAAGGTAAATCAATTCTCTAAGACTGTGCCAAATAAATTTAAAACTTAAGAATATTATTTACACGTATGTATTTAGTATTATTATGTGGATGATTTTTGGGAAGATCACCACAAGATGGTAGAAGATGACTGGAGTGTAAAGAAGAGGTCGAAGCTGTTGGAGGAACTTGACACAGGTAGTTTGGTGCCCGAACTTGCAGTTTACTGCAAAGTTAATGTTTTTAAATTAAATGACATCCCACTCACATTTTACTCTGATGATGATAAATATAAGAATTCTACATTGGTAAAAGGTGCAATTAAGTATTTGTCAGTAACAGCGACATCCGTCCCATCAGAAAGAGTTTTTTCACTAGCTGGTGGGATAGTTAGTGAAAAAAGAAGTCGAATTAAGGGGGGGGGAAGTTAACAAACTTCTTTTTTTACAAACTTTAAATAATAAATATTAGGGTATTATAATAATTGTATGCCCCAATAATTGTCATTTACAGTAAAGAAAAAGGAGCTAGTTCAGTTTTCCCTCATACGCAGGTTTTGCATCAGTACTTCAAATTGGTGTAAATATATGCAATTTTCTTTTGTATTACTTAATTTGAAAATAAAATATTTGTTAATAAATTGCCTTATTAATTTTTTTTATTAACCCATTAACCGCTGGTGTTGCGTTGACGCAACGGTCAAAATAAATGCGTATAAAAATTTAGCTATCAAATGAATTTTATGTTAACAGTAGTTTTTTAGTAGGGTTAATAATCGAATTGAAAAATATTTGCCTTCAACTGTTCTTTTAATTAATTAACGAGTTCCAAACTTAGACAGATAGTTAAGCATTTTTGAACGAGAAATTTCTCCTGGTCTTTTTCACAGAAGAAATATAGGGAGACAAACGCGAGATTTAGGGGTGATTTATTATTAGCTAAAGTCAAAATTTATCAGAAAATTCCATCAATCGGCTGATTTTGTTTGGGTGGGGGAGGAAGAAAAAACAGGTGTTGCGTTGGCGCAACGTCAGCGGGAAAAGGGTATTCACATGTGTCGCTCGACTCCGTAGAACTTTCCCCCGTTCTGTGGTTATAGAAATGCCTAAAACTAGATACTTTACGTTTAAAGAAGTTCTTCAAAGAATTTTAGACGAAGATTCAGATAATGATGGCGAGAATTAAACTGATATTGTTGTTATTCTACCAGAGATAGCAGAGGCTAGTGATGAAGAAGAAGGAAATGATAATATTTTGAATAGTGACAATGATGATTTACCATGCGATACTGCTGTAGAAATTAAAGTGTGAGTAAAAAAGAAGTTTTTGCCTCCCAAAAGCAGTACAGGTTTTTCGAAAAAAATTTAAAAACAAAAACTGAAGATTTGAAATGGATAAAAAAGGGACCATTGAATATGTCTCAGCCGAAAAATGAAGAAAAAGATCAAATCGGAACTATGAAAAGTTTAATACAAGATAAAACTAGTGCAGAAATTTTTGATCTTCTCTTTGACTCAGAGGTTTATTCCCTTCTCGTCGAATAGACAAAGTCATGTGCCCAACAAAAGAATCACCCCCATTTTTTAGCATCTGAAGCCTACATGAGACGGTTCATTGGAATATTGTTGCCGACGGGATATTATTCTTTACCTCAGGAAGAAATTTACTGATCTCTTGATAAGGACATTCAGCATGCAAAAGCCATTACGTGGAGAACGTGGACATTTTATTGTCAAGTCCGAAGACAGCAGAAGACTGCGTAGTAAACAAAGCCATAGCCAGACAATTTATCTATGCAAAGTTTGTCACGTTACTCTACATCGTGAATGTAGTGAAGCTTTTCGTGATAGAAACTGTTTTCTGGATATAATAAGTAATTTTGTAAAGGAAAAATAAGTTAAATCTTTATAATAAATAAATTACCTGTAAAGTGATCATTATCTTTCTAAAGTGTAACAAAGTTAAAAAATATTCCCAGTGTTCAAATCAAAGAAAACCCTGCAGAAGTTCAGTTGAACTCACTTAATGTCAATACTCTTATTCCGCTAACGTTGCGCGAACGCAACACTCGATTTTTCGAAAGTTAAGAACAGTTTTGTTATTTTACCCATAAATTAATGTTGTATATGTTCAAATGAATAGCCAATATTATTTGTATAAAAAAAAATTCACCCCTTATAGTTTTGGCGGTTAATGGGTTAAACTCTGTTGAACCAAACTCAAAAATTCTTTCAAATGATTTAGCCTTTTACTCTAGAGATGTGAAACTAATCCTTTTATCTTGTGTTACAGTCGTAAACTTCAGATTTTTTTTTTTACTAAAATATTTAAGCCTCCTGGAAGTAAATTATTCTCCAACATGTAAATAAATATAAATTGATATTTACAATAATTTTTCACATTCAATCAATTTAAATGAGAAAACATCAAGGATTTTTCTTAATGGCTTTCGACCTATCAGTTGTTTTTATAGCAATTATTTGTTCCTCATTATTCTGGTAAAAGTAATAAAATGTATCATGGAAATTCTGTAATATGCTTTGACTCTATTAACCAAGTTTTTGTCATTTGTGTCTGCCCAATCAGTGAGTAAAATTAAATCATCCCACTCCCTCCCCCCACAACTAACCGAAGTATCATTAACCTTTTCCTTACGGGATGGGATTGCATGTATCCCAAGAATGAATGTGTATATATATATATATATATATATATATATATATATATATATATGTGTGTGTGTGTGTGGGGGGGGGGGGAGCGAAGAAGCCGAATCCCACTTCTGACACCGCGCTGTGGGAATAGAAGAAGGTGAACACCTCCGAGTGTGACGCAAGCAGACGTTTCCCAGGCACTCGTATAAAAGACCGGCAGTTCGATTGATACCCAGTCAAGTCGCTCACTCGTTCGTAGAAGAGATGACAGCTCGTTCGTGCTAGCGGAGTAGAAGAGCGAAGTGACCTTGAGTTCTCGTGAAGGAGACACAAGTGCAGTGGGAAGCGGGGCGCTCGTGGATAAGCAGCAAAGTCAAGTGCTGTGGAGCCGACTATCTAGTTTTAATCGCAAGTTTCTTTATCTGTACATACTGCATCATATCATCGTTCTTTCAATAAATGAACTTTTATCGTTATACATACCCAACAAACACAGAAGCATCGGGCCGGGGTCGGAAGGTTCCGGCCAGCCGATTTCACCACTGCCGGGCCGGCGCATTAGGTCAGTATCGTTTCCGTCACGGCTGTGTCCTCTCGCCCGCGACTACCCCGTCGACTGCCGGGCCGCTTCCGGTAGGATTCGAGCCATCGTTCATCCGACTACGAACCGTTAGGCAGCCGCGATTAAGCCATCGATGCGGACAGATAGCCGGAACGTAACCGGAGGTTGACGGGCCGGTTACGGGAGCAATAATTGGTGTCGACATACCGTCATCTACCCATCTCGTAAACAGCAATGTGCCGTAGGTCCGGGCATCATGCCAGCATTCTACCAGAATCGGACCGCCGGCATTTTTTCTAAGTTTTACGTAGGACCCTTTTGTTTATATGCTTTTTATTATTATTTATTTCATTGACGATTAACCTCTGATATCAACCCTTTCACTTTTATTATTTTTTTTGCCTTCATATTTCTAGCATTTTTTCCAGTTTTGCCTTATGTATTTTTAGGTATTACCAAATACTGATCTTTGTTATTACCTAAAAATTTGTATATGAATCACTAGTTTACTTGTTAGAACAAAACCTCATTTTGCATTAAGATACATTTACCCAAATTTGAAAGTTAAGATAACATTAATACCAACCATTAAAGCTAAATCATCTTTCCACTCGATCTAAGGTTACAGTTTGTTTTTTTTAAATTTAGAATGAGATTATAGTACGTAAAACAGTACTACTTTAATAATTAACCCAAAAAATTTGTACTTCCCCAGTATAAAATTTATTAACATAATTTGATAAATTTATAAACATAAATTTGATACATTCTTCAAACCTGAGTAATGTGTAGTGTGTATGATGAAGCCCATCTTTGTGAGCTTGTGAAAACTTGCTCAGAATTTATTTAAATTATTTTTTGGTGTAGAGTTAATAAATGCTCTACAGATAAGAAAATTATTTTTTGCATAGTTTTGTGAATTAAAGAGTAATTCATTAAATTCTTATGTCATTTTAAAAAAATATTTTCTTTTCTATTATATTGGACTTAATATCCAACACTTGATAGTACTATTTTTGAGAAATAGTACTATGATAGTAATATCTTCTATTGTAATTTTGAGAAAAATTATACACACACATGTTTTTAAATACAGAAAAGAGCTGGTTTAAAGTAAAAATAGTTTATTTAGAAAGTACATAGCACATTTACACAATTTTTTTCTATATTTTCTACAAAACAGGATCCTTTCGCTGTACCTCTGGCTCCATCTTTACAGCATCTAGGGAAAAAAAAGAAAGAGAAAATCAGTTCATAAATTTATGTGAAAGGAAAATGACTCCCATCCCCAGATATAATTTATGAATCAAAAGAATTTATTTAAATTATTTTTCTATGTAGAGTTAGTAAATGCTCTGCAGATAAGAAAATTATTTTTTGCATAGTTTTGTACATTAAAGGGTAATTTATTGTTGTAAAAATAGTTGATTGTTGAAAGTAGTTGAAAAATTCATTGTTGATACAGTAGAATTAAATAAATCCAATTAGGAAATATAAATTCTGAGACAGGGGTTTAAAAAAACTTGATACAAAACAGCACCCAACACATGAGTGCAGTTTTAAATCTGTTGTCATTTTATTGATAACTACTTCCAAGAAGTAAATTCCTACCACATTTTTTTTGTAAAACCAATTACATACTGTGAAAAACTACATCATGTAAAAAATATTTACTTGATTAAATAAATATACTAATAGAAAATAGTTATAAAATATTTGTTAAAGAGTATTCCCCTTTTCACTAAATTTCTCTCTGTACAGTAGAAAATCCAACCATGTCGATTAATTTGTTATTATAGATATAAATAAAATAGGGTAGATTGCCTTGATAAGAGTACAATTAAGTTTTTAATGTTGAGCATAATTTCAGCTCAACGTTGAAAGCTGAATCAGAGACTTGTCTATAATGACACCAAAATTTCCTCTTCACTATTGACAATAATGCTGTTGAAAGTAGAGAAACACAAGAATAAAGATTGAATGCTAAGTAAAACATTAGCATACAAAATCTTAAATTTCTAAATTTGATTACAACATGCCATAGAGAGCATTAATACAGATGCTGGGTCAGATTTAGAAATTTAAGATTTTATATAGTATTCAATCTTCATTCTTGTGTTTCTTTACTTTCAACGTGAGAGTGATTCTCGATAGTGAAAAGAAAATTTTGTTGTCATCTCAAGTCTCTCAGTCAGCTTTCAATTATTGTACTCTATCAAGGCATTCTAATCTATTTTATTTATATCTGTAATAACTAATCATTTAATTGACAGGATTGAATGTCTTACTGTACTGAGAAATTTAGTGAAAAGGGTGAATACTCTTTAACAACTAATCTATTACTATAATAATGAATAAAGTAAAACTTTATTATATTATGTAGCTTTCACAGTAATTGGTTTTACAAAAATTGTGGTAGAAAGTAATTTGGGATACTAACTTCTGCATAGTATTTTAATAGAGCATATCTTTTGTTACTTAATTGTCAAATTATGGTGGGGATCTGTGTATAAAATATTTTTTTATTTGTGAGCAGCTGTTATTAGGGATAACCACAGTAAAAAATTATTCAAAATATACTATTTAGATTCAGTAATTATTAACAATTGTTATGATATATTGTTTGATTAGTCTAGGTTAATTTGAAAAATGAGGTGGGTAATATTGACTAGCTGTCAATGTTGAGTGAAATGGCATAGATTATATTATAAAGCGTGAAAAAACACTTAGACTTTTTGAACCAAGCTTCTAACCCAAATTTAAGTTTTTAAAAAAATATTTTGCTAATGAGAGTATTTTCACAGATCTTAACAATGGAATAGAAAACCCGTATAGTCAACAAATTCATGGATAAACGATTCAGTTCTAAAAGCAAAAAGCCTGGTTTCTGTATACTGTTGTAACATGATTATTATAAAAGTATACAGAAACTAGGCCTTTTGCTTTTAGGGCTGCATCTTTTATCCATGACTTAGTTGACAATACAGGTGTTATGTTCCATTCCTTAGATCCATGAAAATATTTCCAATTTTAAAAGTTTCATTAAATTTTTTTTAAAAGTTCGGTTTGAAAAGTTAAAAGTATTTTATTGCACTTTGTAAAATAATCTATGCTACTGCACTCAACATTGACAGCCAGTCAATCTTTGTATGCTTGCATCATTTTTCAACTTAACTTAGATAAACCAAATAATACACCATAAAAAAACCTACACACTTGCAAACATAACCTTATTATAGTCAACAATTATTTAATAATTAACTGAACCTAAATAATATATTTTGGAATATTTTTTTACTGCCCTTATCCTTACACTTTATAATAACAGCTGCTCACAAAAATATATTTTATGTGACAGATCTCCACCAAAATTTGACAATGAAATAATAAAATTAAATACTAGGCAGAAGTTAGTATTCCAAATGACATTCAACTACCTATTAGCTCATCAACGAATAATCTAATACATCTAAAAGCAATATTATTATTATTATTACTTCTGTAAGGAATTATGAATGAACCCCTAACTACTTCTCATGAAATTCTGATAATTAAATTTAAAAATTTTTTAACATTAACTATCAAGAGTAAAATAACCCTTGGCATTTTATATCTTTATAATATAAAAATATAAAATTTTTTTTGGTAAGCAGTTATGATAAAAGACTTTCACAAGAGTCACGGTTAACTGAAGTCCCTGAACTGCACTTTCAGACATACCTAATACTTTAATAACATGCTTGCCAGTTAAAAATATAATGAATAAAGGAAATCAATATCAATCCACAAATTACTGCAACCAAAGTTTATGAAAATGTTCGGATTAGCGTATAAAATATACAAAGAGAAATTTGAAAATTTGAGTTGTTTATTAATTAAGAATTATGTAATAAAAATATTTTTTATGGTTTTTCATAGAAAAATTCAAATTTAAGTACAAAAAATAAATTTTAAAAAAATATATTATCAACTTTGTGATTTTGCCCACAAGTTCACTGCTGAAAAAAATAAAGGATATCTAGAGAATAAAAAAAAAAAATGGGTTCAGTGAGGTTAAAATGAACTTACAGATTATGAATCGAGCACACTGCCAAGTGAGTTGTGGAATCTTTTCATGGAAATCACAATGTGAAGATGGATTCCAGTTTCAGAATTCTGTAAAGAAACCAATATTTCTTACAATGCCATAATAAAAATTAGAGTGATTTGTGACACCAAGAAGCATTGAAAAGCAGAGTTCATTATTTATTTATTTATTTTACAAATGCCACACACTACCAAAAATAGCACCTATGCAATCAGTGCACGTGCTCTCCAATACTTCTCAACAAGATCAGTAAAACATTTTAGTGCAGAGCACTCGTCTATTTGCTTATCAGTGAAATAAAAAAGGTAGTATGACCCCCTTACATGTATACTTTGGACCATAGGCGTAGCGTGCTTCTAACATTTGGGACGGATACAAATTGAATTCAGCTAGGGCCCTTCTCAGCGCATTGACTACCAATCAATCCTTAAAATTTGAAATATGATTTTTTGAAATTGAGTAACAATAGAATTGATGTTTGAGTAGTATTCAAAAAGTTATACAATGAGAAAAATAAATGTAATATAAATAAAAGAAGAAAAAAAATGTAGCATGCTTCTAACATTTGGGACGGATACAAATTGAATTCAGCTAGGGCCCTTCTCAGCGCATTGACTACCGATCGATCCTTAAAATTTGAAATATGATTTTTTGAAATTGAGTAACAATAGAATTGGTTTGAGTAGTATTCAAAAAGTTATACAATGAGGAAAATAAATGTAATATAAATAAAAGAAGAAAAAAAAATGTAGCATCGAATTTTTGTTATGGATCATATCATTGTTAAAAACTATGTTAGGGCTAAAGACATAATCGGTATTTTCAGTGTCACAGTTTGAAAAAAATGGGAAAAAACCAACTTTTTAAAAAGTTTTCTACAATTTTCTGATTTAACTGAACCAAAAATTTCTCCTCACATGAATTTTCAAATCAGATTAAGTGAAAATTACACATAATGGAATATGCACTGAGCATATAATTTAATACCAAAAATTGCCTGGTGATTAAAAGTTGAGAAGTAATCAGACTTTCAATGTGCTGAATATGTTTAGCACAATATTTAAATAAGACTTTAATATACATGAACTAGATTACTACCTCGCAAAACTTCCAAGAAACAATTTCAACTAACTATTGTATAACTTTCCATATAATTTGGCTTTCCATAAAACTCCAACTGATGTTCAGAATCAGTTGAGTTATTTTTCAGGCACAACTTTATCAACATATTTAATTATGAAACTTTGAGAAAGTAAAGACAATTTACAATGCATTTCCCCCCATTTTTTAAACAGCTAAACAAGATGCTCAGTGGAATTTTAAAAAATTTAGTACAAATTTAGTACAGGATCAAAAATATAAAATAATGGTCTATTAGGATTTGAAGGATGATTATATACTTAAACAAGGGGGGTAGCAAAATAGGATATTGTTTAATAATAAAGTCAGTTGTTCAGTCAAGAAGTCAATTATTGTATTTTGATGATCAGAAATTTTATGTCTTAGAACATCAAGCAATTCAATTACCACATTTAATACATTTTCACCATCACTCATTACTGTTTTCATTTAATCCAAATTCTTTATATAAGTATTAAGACTTAAAATGGAATAAACATGTTTAACAGAGAGAAAAATTTATGGCATGCATAAAATTAAATTTTACCAAAATTTAAAATTACTTAGCCCATTAACTAATGATCTAATACATCCAAAAGCAATTTCCTTTTTACTACTTCTGTAATGAATTATCAACGAACCTCTAACAACTTATCAGGAAATTCTAAAAATATTTTTAAAATTTTAATGTTAACCATTAAGAATAAATAAAGCTTGGCACTTCACATTTTCATAATATAAATATCATTTTTCTGTTATTATAAAAGACTCTGTAAACCAGGCGTTTTGCTTTTTGGAACTGTATCTTGTATCCGTGAATTCATTGATTATACAGGAGTTCTATTCCATTATTAAGAAAGGGTTATTTCATTCACTTATCAAACACACATTTTGATATAATAAACCACAACTCACAATGGATGTCTTATCTACAATTTTATAAACAAACTTTGTCTATGAACACATTTTATATTTTCTAAATAAACCTTGGCATTTTATAATTTTATAATATAAATCTCTTTTTTTGGCAAGAGTTAAAGTCTTTCACAAGAGTCGTGTTAACTGAAATCCCCGGACTGCACTTTCTCACTCACCTAAAACCTTAACAACAAGCTTCACAGTTAAAAAAGAATAAATAAAGAAAATCAATATTCTATCCACAAATTATTGAGACCAAAGTTTATGAGAAAGTTCAGATTAGCGTCTAAGTTAAAAAAACTAATTTGAAATTTTTAGTTGTTTAATAAATATTTTTAGTTTTTTTCATAGAAAAAATTTAATTAGTTAAAAATAAATCTAAAAAAATATTAAAAACAGTGATTTGGGCCACAAGTCCACTGCTGAAAATAAAAGTATATCTCGAGAATAAAAAAAGGTAGGCTCAGTGGCGTTAAAAACTTACGCAGGTTATGAGATCCAAGTGGTATTTGTCTTTCAAGCCTGAAGCTCTGAATAGATTCCATTTTCAAAATTCTGTAAAAAAACCAATATTTTCTTATAATGCCATAATAAAAATTTAATGTTTTATCAAACCAAGAAGTATTGAAAAGTAGAGTTCTTTATAAACTTGCTTATCACTAATATAAAAAGGGGAAAAGAAACTAATTTTACCCTTTATATATATATATATTAAGCCAATAAGTTCACATTTATTTTGCACAGCATGACAACAAAATAATTTCCAAAAGACCTTTAGAGATGAACAGCTTATAGATAGTTATTGAGAACATTCTCAGATTTATAAAAACTCTTATCGTACAATATCTATTACAATAAAGCAATTTTTTGTATGTACACATTCTGATAATCTACAAATCTATATACTTATAAATATATAATTTAAAAACATGGAATGCAAATTAATAAGTTAAGAAACAATTTATGTATCTAAATAGTCTATTTTGGAATAATTTTCACTGCCATCATCTCTAATAACACTGATAAAAGTGATTTCAAACACGATACAAATTAGAAAATTAAATGCACGTGGCATCTATATTGACACAAATTTAAAACTCTAAACTTCTCATTACTCCAGAGGTTCTTTGAATGAATTCAGGAATACAATGGAGTTCACATACATACAAAAATTAATAATTCTTGAAAATATATATACACTCAATTGCAAGAATATATACACTCAGTTGCAAAAAGTATGCACCATTATGTTATTCCTAAAGAGTGAAATTGTTTTATTTTATATCTTCAGAGAGAGTAGAAATATAATCTAAATATCAAAGCCAGTTCAAAATATTGATTAATAGCAATTGAAATTCAAAATGTTCCTTAAATAAGCTTTTTATTTAATGAGATATTCAAAATAAAAAAATGCTCCAATATTTGCTATTGTTTCAATATTTACTTGACATGTGGATACTGATTAAACAATATTTTGATCTGGTTTTGAAATTTTGAATATATCTTTGCTCTCGATAGACATAAAGAAATTTCACCCAGTAGGAATAACATATACATATATAGCAATTGAGTGTACACATAGAACATTATAAATAGAATTTAAAAAAAATTATATTTTAAGGCTATTAAGATTATACATGAAAAATACCTATTAGTGTTTAGCATTTAAATTAAAATATATAATTATACTAAATACATTCTTTTAAATTATGAACACAAAAATTTTAAGAATATTTGTTCTTTATTTCTTTATAATGTATAAAATGCAGTGTATTTTATAAAGTTTACTCAAAACACAATTTGATAAGGAATTCAATAGATCCTTTTGTATGATTTACAAGTTCATTTTTAGAATCTTTTATAATGTGGAACGTTTTTGAATCCATCTTTTAACATTTAGACATGGATAATTTGTTGCCTATTGATACCTGGCAATAAGAACATTGTAAAATATATTTAATAGGAAAATGGACAATTTTTCCACCATTGAATACTATGCATGAATTTACTATGGAGGAATCATGTGTAACTGATTTATCAATCCAGTAGTAAAAAAATGTTTAATTTGGATTAACATATTAAAAAAAATTTCATTATAATTTTCTTTCAAATTTCTTTAAAGAAATAAAATGGAAAATATTATACTGGAAATGAAAATACATTTTTATTTTTCAACTATGTAGATTTGGAATTGATATTTGTGTCATGTATTTTATACTTTCTAAAGGATATAAAAATCTAAATAGTGCGTACAAATTACAATTCTAAATATTAATTTAATTAGCAAATACTTAAGACTTTCACAAGAGTCCATTTACTTCCTTTGTCCATCTAAAATATTAACTGAAACACGAATCTTAAATTATTCCGAAACAAAATGTTTTTATTTATACATACGAAAGTGCTCGTAAGTGCCATAAGTATTGCTAATTCAATACACTCAGTTCAGTAGAGTTTGATCTGAAATATGGTCAATTCATATATAACTTGGATTAAAACACTATCTTATAACAGAAATAGAATAATGTTCACTATGTAAGGGTGTTAAATAAAATCTAAAGGCAATAATTTAAGACTAACGAATGAAACTTACTTGTGGATTAATTTCAACGAACTTGTAATCAATCTTTAATGGCGCCTTTTCAATCACGTGCAACTGAATGTCCAATCAGATGACACTAGTGCATTGTAGTATGACGAGGCGAAAAAAAAGATGGTTTGAAATTTCATTATGCTATAGCTTTCAAAAGCTGCCTTTTGGTATTGAATATAAAATTTTATTGCTCTACTGAAATATTTTTCAGGTGCTTCAAAATAGATATTTTTGTGAAAAGAGATAAAATTCTTTTTTTCTGTTTATTTTATGGTATATTAAATTAATAATATATATTTTTTGTAAATAAAATATTCAAAATATTTTTACAAGAAACTTAGGTATTTCTAAGTATTTCTAATTTTTAGATGTCATTACAGAACAACTGATTTTGTAGAATTTCGCAATTTTCATCATCTTAATTTTACAGTAGTATATTCTTATAATACACATTGGAATGAAAAAAACAATTTTTAATTAACGGACCTTAGTTAAAATAAACAAATCACATTTATTTAGAAAAATATTAATGTAATGTCTTTAAAGGCAAAGTGTTATTTTGAAATAAACATTCATATTTTTCAAAAGTCCATAGTAATCATACATGGTTTGCTTTACTTATTTCACTGACACATTGAATTGCTTTCTGTTTGTCATCAGAAATATGCCTCTTCATAGGAAGTCCTGTTACTTTAACATCATTCCATTCAATCATATCAATATAATCCTTGGCATCAAAGTTTATACGTTGAAATAAAAACTTTTTGATGCCACCTTCATTTTCAGCCCTTGCTTTTAGATTCCGGGGTAATCCAAGCTCTCTCTTACATGACTGCGATCATCTGATATCATACAAAGGACGAGATTTTCAGAAGCAGATTTCTGGCACTGGAAAATGTATATAAGATAGCATAATAGCATTTTTCAATGACAACAACCAGAATTTAAACATTACTGTAATTGGAATGGGTGGAACTGCCGTGAACACTGGATTGAATAATGATGTGGTTCGTTTATTTGAAAAGGAATTAAGAAGGCCACTGCAGTGGTTGATTTGTCTATTTCATGGAAATGAACTGCGCCTACGTCCTAATTTGGAGGAGAAATAGGTAAACAACTAGAAAACTGCTATGAACTTCCAGTAATTGAATTATCACCTATTGAAAATGGCATTCCATTACTAGAAATTAAGGATGATTTAAGTGTGGACCCAAAATATTTGTTAGAAATGTCTAATGCAATCTCTGTTGGAAGGTGCTCTTCTGATTTGTCTATGAGAAAACCAGGAAAACTTTGTTATTCATGATAGCTTACATTAGCAAACCGAATACTTCACTTGTATGTGGGAACAGAATGTACTGCAAAAAAAATCTCCGAATACTGACTGAGTACATTTTGTAAGTATATGCATCTGTTTCGTTTCACATAAAGCGGAAACTATCTTATATCCATGGATCGAAGCACTTGTGGAAACTTGTAAGCTATTCACGTTACCTCCATCAGACTCTTAAAAATGTAATTGACCCAGTCATTCAAAGAAATTCGTACTTTGCTGCTTCTGAAAATCTCCTCCTATGTATGATATCAGTTGATCGCAGCCACGTAAGACAGCTTGGATTACGCCGGATTCTAAAAGCAAGGACTGAAAAATGAAGGGGGCATTGGAAAGTTTTAAGTTCAACGTATAAACTTTGATGCCAAGGATTATATTGATATGATTGTACGTAAAGATGTTAAAGTAACAGAACGAGGCATATTTCTGATTATAAACTAGGAAGCAAAATAATCTGATCAGGAGAGTCAACGTACTGACTTCAGCAATTTTCCATGTCACACACAAGCAGTAGAAAGGATTGTTAAATTCGTTACCGAGTCACCCTTACCCGTCCGTGGCACTTCTGCAAGAGTTGCATTGATAAAAACGAAAATACATTCTCAAAAGATAATGCCAAAATTTAATAATAAAAAACAAAACAAAACACAATTCAATGTGTCAGTGAAATAAGTAATGGAAACCATGTGTGATTACTATGGACTTTTGAAAAACATGAATTTCTTTTTTTTCAAAATAACGTTTAACATCCCCAATCTCAAAGAACTTTTTAATCTTATGCACAGTAAGTGTGCGTTTAAATTTTCTTCTACACCCACTTTTGATTATATTCCTAAATCTGAAAAAGTTAAACCTCTGAATCAGGCTGATGAGCTTAAAGCAGGGTGTTTAACCTTTTGCAGCATCTGGGCCACATGGTAAATTTTTTCAAGGCAGGCGGGCCGCATAAAAAAGTCAACTACATTCAAAAGTTTAGTTTTATTATGAAAATGAAAAATACATTGTATATGTAATGTATAAAATATTATAATCTTGGTATGCAATGTGATGTGGTAATTTTGAACGAAATCGAACATAATGTGATTTTTTAAATTTGGGTTAGTCTAAAGCGAATTGCTCTCGACTCTAACTTAACTAGCATTAATGATCGAATCAATCTCTCTAACCAATTTTCTATCCTAGGAAACTGTCGTAATCCGGAGGAAAGAAATTCCCGCTGCTAATGATGAATTTCCTGTTAGGCGGGAAACCAAACCTGAGCCATGTTTTTTTTTTTAATGGCGGAAGGGTAAAAAGATACCCTCAAGAAAATGTACAACCTAGTCAAAATTCAATATCCCAAATCAATTTCATGAAACTTTCTCAAAATCTTATCTGAAAACATTACTGCAATTGGATTAATATCGGACCTTTCAAAATTACTTAATTTACTTACGCATTGAATTTTTTTGGAAAAAAAATCCCAAAACCGAACGACGACTTAAAAATTAAAAATTTATGTTCCGATCTTAATATTTCAAATCTTACCCAGTCCATTAATTGTTCACAGGTTAATTCTGATAGTGTTATTCTGATAGTGTGGTTTCTGATAGTGTTTAACATTTTTCCTTTATTTTTCTGTTCCATGCGAGGCAGTTTCCTCTTATTGAAGTTCCACACTTGATACCCTATCAGGGAATGCTGGTGTGGGGCGTTCGTTTTTGCTTCCCATGCTTCAGTCCTCGGTTCGATCCTGCAAAGTGCAGTTCTGTTATCTGTACTCACGGATGTTCAAACCTGCCAATTTAATTTATTAAATATAACTTACTTATTATTTTAAACTTAATTGCCTTATTTTTTATTTCTAACATTTATTTAAACTAATTTTTTTGCCTTTTTTTTTCTTATTGTAAATATTATTTCTCGTATCCTGATTCAATTACAAAAAAAAACAATGTAATATATATTCTTCAATGTACGTACTGAGGATAAAGGGTCTTATTTTTTGATATTTTTTGGTGTCTCATGACATCTACTGTCTATGTCTCTGACATTACATTACATTAATATTTTTCTAAATATGTGTGATTTGTTTATTTTAACTAAGGTCTGTAAATTTAAAATTCTTTTTCTTTCATTCAAATTTGTATTATAAGAATATGTTACTGTAAAATTAATACGATGAAATTCGAGAAAAAATTCTACAAAATCAGTTGTTTTATAATGGCATCTAACAATTAGAAATACTTAGAATATGTAAATTTCCTGAAAAATATATTTTGAATATTTTATCTACAAAAATATATATTATTATTTTAATATACTATAGAAGAAATTTAAAAAAATACAAATTTTATCACTATTTCCTCTCTTATAAATAAAGAGTGGTGAAACAAGGACCCATTTTTAAGTAGATATTTAATTTCTCCAGTAATATATAAAATTGAAACTAATTTTCATCTGTTTTTATAAGCTTCTAGGGAGTTAAAAACATACACACAGAATACAATCTTTACATACAAGGAAAATTATGTGAATTTTCACATAATACAATTATACAATTTCACATAATACTTTTCACATAATACAATCTTTACATACAAGGAAAATTATGGGAATTTTCCGCGTAAAAGAAGTTTCACAACAATGAAATAAATATTTTTGAAAAGTCTGTTAAATTTAATCTTCGCCTTCCCTTTCAAATCCATAATTCTGATGCAGATATCTGTTACTTGTGGTTACGAATCGGAGGTACAGTTCCGGGACGATGCAGGGTAAACGATTTCGGTGCGATTCATATCAACCCATAACAGGCCCTGAAACACGTAAACGGAAAGCGTTTCCCCTTCGGAGGTTCGTAAACAACCCGCCAGTGGCCCGACAAAATTCTCCCGTACTTGTCGTTCAACCGGTGCCTCCAGCACTGGCCCGATAAGCTGCCGTCAGTCCTGTGTTTGTTGGGTATATATATATATATATATATATATATATATATGTGTGTGATAATATTACTAACTGCCTATGATAGCCCATTCTGAGTTTTATGTCTGTCCTGGTAACCCCTCTTTCTTTTCTGCCTCGCCTTTCCGCACACTAACTTCCTCCGCCAATTCTGGTAACCTCTCTGACCTAATTCTATTTTTCGCGCTTTTACGGAGAGACGCTGGATGAACTCGAAGCGAATAAGATGTCTTGCTTTACTGTTTAATAAATTAGTTTGTTCCTGAAGCTGACTATTATTTTCCGGCCATGATGTATGCTCCTATTTCATGAGATGTCCATTCCGGACATTTCAGATAGCTCGTCAGGATCTGGATTTTTAAAAATGCGACTGAAAATGGAACAAGTTAAAAAGTCTTCATTCTACACGTGTTTCGCTTTGATTCCCGCCATTGTTCCAGTTTGGATTTCGAATTCTGTTTCCCGTCTGACCTCACCATATTTTCTCTTCCCGTTTCGGACTACGCCATCGTAAAGTCAAGTACCAGTTCTGCAGTATCCGATTCAACTAGGCCTTCAAGAAGTGATTCAACTTTTAATATATGTGAGCGACAGTCATCCAAAAATTCAATTTCAAGAAAATAATTACGATTTCAGGGTGAACGCCGAACGCTGCTCTAAAATCAAAGAAGCTCATAAAACAAATTTTCAAGTTACCATCAGAGTGCTTTACACTTAAAAAGTTCTTATTTAGTATTTTAATTTACAGTACAAAAAATTGGTGTTGTAAGCAGGTCAGTTATTATATTATTTTTGTAATTTCTAGTATTATATTTGTAAAACAAAATGGAGACGGCCAAACCAAATCCCGAACTTGACGTTTCTTTAAGAATCACGAGTAGTGAAACAGAACTAAATATTGTGCCTTTTGATTCAGACAGTAATATGGACATAAACTCTTGGTTAAATTATTTTGATAAAAAAATGTATTGAAGGGAATAAAGATGAACAGTGGAAATTAAAAATTTTTTTACGTTTAGTGAAGGGTAACGCACTTAACGTTCATATTCAAAATTGTTATAAAGTTAATAATTTTGCAGAATTAGTGACAGTATTAAAAGAAAATTTCTTTACCCCTTCTATAACCACCCTTAGTGAATTTACCGGGTTAAAATTTAATGATAAAGGCGATGATATTACAAAATATTTTAGGAAAAAATTAGAGATTGGGAGAAATTTAAAACTGAGTAATGAAATGATCATAGAAGGTTTGACAGATGGCCTCCCCAGAGAACTAAAATCATTAATGACTATTAATTCGTCTTCTGACCCAATTGTTTGGCTTGATCAAGCTCACAAACCGGTAAAAATAAGGGAAGATCCACAACCTAGAAATGACTTACCCAGATATAGGACTCCCTTTGTTAGAACTCCCCAAATTCAAAACAGAAATGATTACTTTAGGAATGATTCCCAAACTTGGAATAGGTCAGATGTACCAAGATATACAAATGATGCTAAAACTTATACCCCGAGGCAAAATACTTACCAGAGACCTCATAATTACTACCGATACCAAAGACCTAACTATCAGATCAATAACTCTAGATTTTCTAGCCATCATAATCATGATAACTCACCCACTTTGTCTCCCACTCCATGTAGAATGTGTAGAGAGAGAGAGGTATTCCAAATGCTTTTTCATTGGCATCAAATTTGTCCATTTAGAATGGAAAGAGCTGATAATGAAAGGACATCCCCCCTCGCAATTGAACCACCCTCAGAGAATACTCCTAATTCCTTACTATTGAAGGTGTCAGGTTATTTGTCAAACAATAAATATGTAGATTGTGTCATAGACAGTGGCGCAACTTTGTCAGTGATATCCACCAGAACTGCTTTACAGTTAAATTTGAAAATAACCAGAGTAAGAGGTATAAGAGTAGTTCAAACTCAGGGTCATATTGTAATGAACAAAATATGTAAGGTTAAGATGAAAATAGGTAACATTGTTAGAGATAGTGTGTTATATGTACTTGACAATAACTTGGATTATGTAATATTAGGTCTAAATGAATGTAAAAATTATGAAATTTATATTGATTGTAAAAACTTAAAGGTAAAACAAAACTCTGTAATAATTAATAATGAAGGTAATATGCCAAAAGCAAATATGTTACTCTATATTCAATTCCAAGGTGGACTGTTCAACAGCCAAAATAAGTCCAGTCCTCAACCTGAGTATTTTGTACAAAATAACTATGAAAATGATAATGAGAATATAATTCTAAATCATACCATACCTAAAACTATTGACTCTGTAACCAATGTTGTTTCTCAGAATCTTAGTCGAAAAGAAAATAATTTATAAAACTTGTTAATTAAAAATTCATCTGTATTTTCCAAAAGTAAATATGATGTTGATTGTATTAATATTGAACCCCAAAGAATAAACTTAACATCTAACTTTCCTGTTTCTCTAAGACCCTATAGAACTTTCCCTAAGGAAGAGGAGGAAATTAAATCACAAATTGATCAATTGTTGAAAGCAGGCATAATTAAGGAAAGTTGCAGCCCATACAGTTCACCTGTGTGTTTGGTACTCAAACGCGAGGAGGGTAAGAAAACGAGATTGTGCATTGATTATCGAAAATTGAATTCCCTTACTAAAACAGATGTAGAACCTTTGCCCAGAAATGATAATTTATTAGATAAATTGTGTAACGCGAAAATTTTTTCTACCCTTGACCTCAGATCTGGTTTCTGGCATATTCCCATTCACCCCGCAGATACTAAAAAGCTGGCTTTCAGTACAAACTTTGGATTATTCAAGTGGCTAAGGCTCCCCTTTGGACTAAAAAATGCTCCAGCCATTTTTAACAGAACCATTAGGCGAATTTTAACAAAAAACAAAATTGATTTTGCATGTAACTACTTTGATGACATAATTGTCTATTCTTCTTCTGAGAAAGAACATTTGGAACATTTAAGTATATTATTTGAAGTGTTTAAAAGAGAAAAAATATTAAATTAAACCAAGGGAAATGTGTGTTTGCTAAAGATCAGATAAATTTCTTGGTTATGAAGTAAAAAATGGTAGAGTAATTCCTGATAATCATAATATTGAAACTATTAAAAAATTGAAAAATCCTAATAATACCAAAGAGTTACAAAGAGTTCTCGGCAGTGTAAATGTTTATCACCGATTCATTCCCAACTATGCCAAAATTAGAGCTCCTCTTAATAGATTACTGAAAAAGAATGTTGTATGGCATTGGGATGAAACATGTCAAAAAGCTTTTGACGAGTTGAAAGAAATCTTAATATCAAAACCAGTGTTACAGTTATACGGTTCTAGTAAACCATGCCACCTTTATGTTGATGCCTCCCAAAGTGCTGTTGGAGCTGTTTTGAAACAACCAGATCAAAATAATATTCTTCACCCTGGATCATACCATTCGAGAACTTTAAGAAATTATGAAAATAATTACGCGATTACAGAATTGGAATGTTTAGCCATTGTTGACGGATTAGACAAATTTCATTATTATCTCCATGGGCAAAAATTTGTCATACATGCTGATCATGCGGCACTTGTTTGGTTAAAAAATGTTAAAAATTTAAAAGGTAGATTATTCCGCTGGTCCCTTAAATTGAGCATGTATGACTACGAAATTAGATATCAGAAGGGTTCTACTAACATTGAGGCGGATATGCTTTCAAGACATCCCGTTTCTCAACATCTCCAACACTGTGTACATTTACTAGATAGGAATGAAATAATTCAACAACAGAAAATTGACAACGTGTGTGGTAAAAATTATACAGAAATTAATGACATGATGGTAATTAAGAAAAAGAACTTTTGTAAAATTGTAGTACCTAAATCCTTAACATTAAAATTGTTAACTAATACCCATGAAAATTTCGGACATCCAGGAGTTCAAATTATGCTAAATTTAATTACCCCTCAATATTATTGGCCCCATATTAGTGAAGATATATGAAATTTTGTGAAACATTGTCATACTTGTCAGTCAAATAAAAAGGAAAAACAGAAACAATTTGGATTCCTGCAAGAAGTGCCCTCAACTGACCAACCGTTTGAATGTTTATCTATTGATACTGTAGGAGGGTTTAATCAACAACTCAACCCAAAAATATTTGCATATAGTGATTGATCATGCAACCCGATGTGTATGGGCATTTCCCTCAAAGAGCGTAACTTCAGAAACATATGCAAATTGTCTAAGTCAAATTTTTAATGTGCAAATTCCAGAGAAAGTGTTAAGCGATAGAAACGCAGCTTTTACATCATCCAGATTCAAAAAATTTCTTAAAAACCATAATGTGAAACAACTTTTGACTTCTTCTCATCATCCCCAGACCAACGGAAGAGTGGAGAGGGTAAATCAATCCCCTGTAACCCGCCTAAAATGCAAAGTAAATGCTACTTCTAAAAAGGTTCCGTGGATAAAAGTGCTAGAGCAAGTTGTTACAGAATATAACAACTCACCTCATACCGTAACTAAGTTCACCCCTGCCTACTTATTACTTGGCAAATTTCCTTTTGATTCTCCAATTGACCAAAATACTTATCCTCCACTTACTGAAGCAAGAACTTTAGCTAAAACCAGACTTCTTGAATACCACCAGAAAAATAAGACGAGATATGATACTAGATTTGAAGAATTTAAATTTCAACCTGGAGACGACTTAGGAATATATGAGGAATTCGAATACCCAAACACTAGAAAGTTAACCTCACCTTATTCAGGACCTTACCAGATTATTAATAAATTATCTGAAGCTAATTATGAAATTGATAAAGAAAATTACCACACGAAAAAACCCACTGAAATTGTACATTCATCAAAATTGAGATTTTACTATTCACCTGAGAAGTTCAAACTACACCACGAATAAGTCACATATCTCAAAGTTATGTTTGTATTATCTTCAGATGTCTGTCCTGGTAACCTCTCTTTTTTCTATGCATCACCTTTCCACACACTAACTTCCTCCGCCAATTCTGGTAACCTCTCTGACCTAATTCTATTTTTCGCGCTTTTACGGAGAGACGCTGGATGGACTCGAAGCGAATAAGATGTGTTGCTTTACTGTTTAATAAATTAGTTTGTTCCTGAAGCTGACTATAATTTTCCGGCCACAGTGTATGCTCCTATTTCATGAGATGTCCATTCCCTACATTTCATATATATATATAATTATATATATATATATATATATATATATATATATATATATATATATATAACCCCCTTAATGGCGTTCTTAGAAAGGGGGTAGGAAATTATCCGTTCTAATGAGGAAATTGGGAAAATGGGCCCCGTAAGCTAAAGGTTAATATTAGAGGAAACTAAAACAGCTTTAAAAAGTGGATGTTTAAAAATATCGATGGTTTTTTAGCATCGATGTTTTATTAGCATCGATGTTTTAATTTTGAATATCTATATTTCAAATCATCGATGTTTTTTGCCGATGTCGCATCCCTAATCAGAAGGGGAAAAATGGGCAAATATTTAAGAATGCTGGAAATCGTTCGGCAATGAATTGCCGGAGGAGGCAGTGGCTAATTTCAAATTAATAACGGATCTGGCTGAACACCTAAATAGGTTTTAAAAACTTCTAACTAATGTATGCCTTATTTGCAATTATGCATTCTGATCACCTTCTTCTGTACCAGGTTCTGGATGCAGATTCAAAACAGCAAAGAAATGTTATAATGGGATGCCAAGACCTAACTCGGTAAATAAACGGTTTCGGACCAGGTTGTAAATTTTGTCTTTCAACATGAAATTTGGTGCGATTTTGTAAATGATTTAAATAACTAATCTGCCATTTTTTCCATATGGCTTGAACAATTTGGGTGGTTTTTTGCCAATTTGTTAATAAATTGTCTGGTTTGTTCACTATTAGTTGTTCAGGGATTGTATTCAAAATGCGTCCTATCAAAAAATGTGATGGAGTTAAAACATCTAAATTAACCACATCTGAGCTCATCGGAATTAACGGTCTGCTGTTTAAGATGCCTTCGATCTGAATTGTAATAGTCTGGAATTCTTCCAAGGTCAGCTTTCACTCACCAATAGTTCCTCAAAGATGGTATTTAAATGATTTGACACTGGCTTCCCAAAGTCCACCGAAATTCGGGGCTTTGGGAGGAATAAAATTCCAGGCAAGGCCTTCTGAGGCTAAATAACAAGCTAAATTTTCCTCTGGCTTTTTAACAAGTTTGTACAATCGTTTTAATTCTAAATGCGCGCCTACGAAATTAGTGGCATTATCCGTGAACAGAGGGGAACTTTTACCACGTCTAGAGAAAAATGTTTTTAGCGCCGCGATTAGCGCTTCTGAGGTTAAATCTGTGACAGTCTCTAAATGTACTGCCTTTGTCACAAAGCAGACAAATATAGCTATGTATACTTTGTGGTATACACCCTTTCTTTGTCCTTTAAACTTTACATAAAAGGGTCCACAGAAATCTATTCCTGTGGTATTAAAGGTGGAACTTGGGTTTATTCTTTCTGGAGGGAGATTGCCCATAAGCTGACTTTCCGCAACAGGTTTTTGTTTAAAACATGTAACACAATTGTGGACAATTTGTCGAGCGATACTTCTGCTGTTTAATGGCCAGTATTATTGGCGTACTAAATGCAATGAATTCTGTGCTCCCACATGCAGATATTTCCTATGGTAGTAATTCATCAAAATATTTGTAAACTTGTGGGTCGCAGGAAGTAAAATGGGATGTTTTGCGTTAAAATTTAAATTCGATTTTTCAAACCGTCCTCCAACTCTTAGAATTCCATTGGAATCTAAAAAGGGTTGGAGGTCCTTTACCTTCCCTTTTATAATCCTTTTACCAGCTAAGAGAAGAGATATCTCCATTTTAAATTCATTTGCCTGTATTTGGCATATGATAAATTCTGTCGCAGTTTTCTGCTCCTGGGGTAACAGGGGGCCTCTGTACCTGTTCTCTGGTTTGCTTCTAGTATTTTTCAAAAATCTGAAAATAAAACTAAAAATATATACAATTTTAGAAAAACTATTTGATCTGTCTAAAACTCTATTTAACAAATCACTTTCTAAAGTCAATACAAAAGTCAATGAAGTGACCGGCAATTTCTGCAGTTCTGGAACCTCCACAGCTGTTGGGCAGGGATTATCCTTTAACGACGAAAAGTCATTCAAAAGGAAAGTGGGACCATCCCACCACAGTTTGCTATCTCGAAGAGTTTCAGGATCAACACCTCTAGAAATTATGTCAGCTGGATTTTCTTCTGAAGTTACATGGTGCCATTGATGAGTCGAAGACAGTTCTTGAATAACTGCGACGCGATTCGCTACAGATGTTTTTAAAGTATGTGGTTCGTGTTGAATCCACGCAAGTACTATTGTCGAATCGGTCCACAAATGAACGCTATTCACAGATATTTTTAACGATGATAGCACTCGGTTCACTAATTTTACTAGTAATACTGCTGCATAAAGTTCTAGTCTTGGAATTGTTGTACGCTTCAGAGGCGAGACTCTTGATTTGCTGCAGAGTAACTTCACTGAGACTTCCGATGATGTGCCAGTGGCTTTGACATAAACTACCGCTCCATAGGCCTTTTCGGAGGCGTCCAAAAATCCGTGTATTTCTAGCTGACAAATACTATCATTCAAAATATAGCGATCGACATCAATACTTTCAACTTCTTGGAGGTTTTTTACAAAATTTTTCCATTCTTGAGCTTCTTTAGCTGAGAGTGGCTCGTCCCAGTCAATCTTTAAAAGCCATAATTTTTGAATAAATATCTTTGCTCGAACTATAATTGGTCCTAAAAGTCCTAAAGGGTCGAATAATCTAGAAATATGAGATAATATTGATCTCTTAGTGCACTTTGATGAATATATTGAGGGAGAAACAAAAAATTTAAATTTATCAATTTTTGGATTAAAAATGAGACCTAGTGTCTTTACTGTTTCTCTTGATTGATCAAAATGATATTCTTGATCTTCGAACGGCACTGATTTTAACAGTTCTCTTTCGTTAGAGGACCATTTACAAAGTTTCATTCCACCAGCTTGTAACATTTGTATCAACTGGTTTTGTAACTCCTTAGCACTATTTAAATCATTGCTACCTGTGACTAAGTCATCCATGAAGAAATCAGAAAGAGTCACAGCTGAAGCAAGAGGAAAATTATCTTTCTCTTCTAGTGCAAGTTGTCTCAAAGCTCTTACTGCTAGAAATGGAGCTGAGGCTGTGCCATATGTCACAGTTTTAAGTCTATATTCTTGAAAAGACTCTTCAGGAGAATTACGCCAAACTATTTTTTGTAAATCTGAATCATTATTCGTAACTAAAATTTGTCTATACATTTTAGAAATATCACCTGTCAGAGCATATTTATGTAATCAAAATCTTGATGTTATGTCGAAAATATCATCCTGCAACTTTGGGCATACCATTAGTGTTTGATTTAGAGAAATGCCTGTTGATGTCTTAGCCGAGGCATCAAACACTACCCTCAATGCAGTTGTTGAACTATCCTTCAAAACAAAATGATGCGGAAGGTAATTTGTTTTACCCAACACTTCATTTCTCTCGTAATGTGGAACAAGCTCCATGTGACCTAATTCTAAATAAGAGTCCATGAATTCTTTATACATAGTTCTACAATTGGGCAAGCGTTCTAATCGTTTTTCTGTACTTAGAAAACGCTTAATAGCCATATCCTTTGAATATCCCAAAGATTTAGTACACTCTTTGAAAGGTAATTTTACACAAAATCTACCCGATACTCTAGTATAATGTTTTACAAAATGATCTTCACATTGAATTTCTTCCGGTGTAAAAGAACTAACTGAATTCACTTCTTCCAGTTCCCAAAATTTTTTAAAAGTTTTCTTCAATATATTCTGAAGGTTTCAATAATCCACAGAATTGCATGTTTACAGAACTAACTACTGTTCCACTAGCTACATAACCGAATACAGTTTCCTGAAATAAAATACCATGCGAAGGTAAACAAAAATTGTCCTGACCTTAAAATTTCAAAAAAATACTCTGATCCGATAAGCAAGTCAATTTTGTCTGGATTTGTGAATCCTTCATGTGCCAGTTCAATATGCGACGGTAAATTCAAGTCATTTATGTTTATTGGGATATTCGTAGTAATGTCTGTAATATTAGGTACAATTAAACATTCCATACTGGCAGAAAAATTCCTGTTCTTATTTGCAACTTCTATAACTACACTTTTATTTACAGTGACCGATGTATTATTTAATGTTGATACGGGAGCATATATTCTTTCAGCACTTAAAACCAATTTTTGCAAAAATCTATACGATAAAAATTGAGCACTTGATCCATTATCCAAAAGGCAAATGGCAGGAATAAATTCCCCTAACATATTTTTCACATAAACCCGTGCTGTTTGAAGAAGAATATTTTTCCTTTGAGAGATTAAACAGCTTGAAACTGCTTTAGCTTCTACTGCTAAATTATGTTGTGGTTTCTCATTTTCGTTTTGGATAAATAAATTTGATGACTCAATTGGCGCCGCCGACAGGGTGTCTACACTTTCTCTATGAAGTAGTGTGTTGTGCTTAGCTTTGCATACATTGCACACGTACTTCGAATTGCAATTTACAACTTTATGTTGCGCACTGAAGCAATTAATACACAAATTCTGTTTTTTTACAAAGTCAAATCTTTGCAACGAATTTAGTTTTAAAAATGCAGAACACTTAAATATGTAATGATTAAGAGATTCACACATACTTTATTGAATGATTTCACCATAAGTGATTTCGGTTTTTGGTATTTATCAAAAACTTTCAATTTTGAAGAGACACTACGTGATAAATTATCCAACATTTGGCATCTTTTTTTTTTCTAAAAATGCAATTAAATCATCCAACTTCGGAACTTCCCTGGAAGTTATATTTAGCTCGTATTGCTTTCTTGATTCTTTATCGAGTTTAGCCAAAATTATATTTAATAACACAACATCAGATAATTTATTTCTTTCAAGATCCATTGTATTTAGTGCTCTTAAATTTTTGTTAACTATATCTATCAAACTTCGCAGTTTCTTAGAAGATTCATAAGTTATTTTATCAAATTCTAGTATTTGCTTAACATATACATCAACTAACACTCTTTCGTTTGAATATCTTTCTTCTAAAGCTTCGAAAAGCGTTTTAAATGTATCATTAACAGTTTGTAAATTCTTGGCTTCGCCGACTACAGCCGAATGTAAATCCTGCAATTTTTGAGTTTCATCTAAATGAGAATTATTGGTAATAATATTATCAAATTGCAGCTTAAAGCAACTATATTCTTCTATTTTTCCCGAAAATTTAGGAATTACAATTTCGGGAAGTCGAATATTAACGCTATTATTTACATCTTTATTACCATTTGAAATAAATGAACTATTTTGACAGATAATCAAACTATTAATTTTTACCTGTAATGCTTCGATGCGAAATTCCATATCCAAAAATTCTTCTTCAATATCCGATATACCTTCTTCGGGATCTACTTTCTCGAAAAACTGTATTCGAATGTAATCCAAACTTGATTGATTCTTCAATAAATTTTCTAATTTTATTTTAACTCAGCAGCTAAAATATCCGATGGGGCTTTTACCTGCTTTTCTTTTAAGTATGTCTCTATTTTAGTAATCTGAGCCTTCAGTGTCGATTTTTGACGATTTAGCACAATGAGTGCCATTTTTTCTCCGGCTACGTGGACCAAATGTATGAGCCAAATGTCATACGTTGCACTGGTCCCAAATTTGTTGTATTCGAATGGACTGTAGACTAATAAATTATATCAAAACCATTGTCGACCATACGGCACACGAATTAATAACAATTTTTTTTTACTTAAACGAATTATATACGATACTAATGTATGAACAAATTCAATACATGAAACATCGACCATACGATGTGCGAGCGAAACAAACTTTTTATGCAACAAACGATTTCAAACAAATTCTAATATCTTTTAGTTTACGATGCCAGCATAAGAATTAAAAACTATGATACCTATATTTGTATTATTTCAAAGGCGCGTTTGGCAATTGCCAACATAGCCATTGGCGTCAACAAGTACTTATCTTTTAAATCGAAAGTAGAAAATTTTGAAAATAATTCTGACGATCGACCGATTAAACCGCCATGTATTCAAAAGTATCGCTTGCCAAAACTTGAAATTCAAAAATTTAATGGATATTAAATCTTTTTGGGGATTTTGGAGCCAATTTTCCAGAAAACACGAAGATAAAGAGATGCCAGCTGAGGATAAATTTCAGTATTTGATTCAGTCGATTACTCCAGGATCTCGAGCGGCCAGTTTGATTGAAAGCTTTCCTCCTACGGCTCAAAATTACCCTAAGGCAATTGAGTTACTCAAGGAAAGATTTGGCCGGGAAGATTTATTAGTACAGGTGTATGTAAGAGAATTACTTAAGATGGTAAAGAAAAATGCTTTGAGTGTGCAGCAAATGTATGGATTTGGTGACTTTAAACGATCAACCTGAATCTCATTTACGAGCTTTGGATACATTGGGTAGATCCAGAGAAAAGTTTGGTGACTTTTTATCACCTATTGTTGAGTCTTGTCTTCCTGAAGATATTTTGAGAGCTTGGGAGAGACAGAGACTATCCAACAATTCGAATGTCGGCGGTGAAATTGCTGAGAACAGCCAAGGGTCTCTAGAGAAACTTATGAACTTTTTAAGGCAGGAAGTTAATAGCGAAGAGATGATAAATTTAGCACGATCGGGCTTTGGATCTCAAGTAAAGGCTAAAAAAGAAGTTGATAATTCAAGAACTGAAATTCCATCTGCCTCTGCTCTTATTTCACACATACAAGAAAAATTAGATGCATCTTTTGTGACAATTCTCATTTTAGTCAAGATTGTGGCAAAGCAGGAACGTAGAAACTATAGAAGATAAGAAAGCTGCTGTCATGAGAAAGGGACTTTGTCTGGTTTGTTCGAAAAAGTTACAAATAGCCCGGAAATGCCGCAGCAATGCACGTTGTGTTATTTGTTCTAAGAGGCATTTAGCCCAGTCAAAATAGGTTTTATGGCTAAAAAAAATATGAAAGTTTTGAAAATTGGTGGAGAAGTTTGTTTAGGCATGCTAATGAACATACTAAAAGTCCCCACCGATCAGACTTGAGCCATCCATCTTGGAAAATGTGTACACTTTTTTGGTTTTTTGGAAATAACTTTAAAAATATTGATTTTATAAAAAATAATTAAATACAAAAATTAAAGAGCATTAAATTATGAACAAAAATCATTCATAACATTTTTATAATGTCTAACAGGAACAAAGATAATTGACTTTGAAAAGAGCGCACTATCACACCTGGGACGAGCAAGCGCGATTCCCCATCGCGGTGGGGAGAAATACCCGCGCATGTGCATACCATAATTAGCCAAATTAGTTTTTCACTAAATGGGAAGGTTTTTGGTATTTTTTCAAATAACTAGGGAAATATTAACTTTACGTAAAAAAGTTTATTTAAAAAATTAAAAACATTAAATTATGTACGAAAACGATTTTATACATTTTTGTCGTAAACCTAACAGGAACAAAGGTATTGACTATAAAATGTGAGTTGATAATAGAGGTAGCTTCAAAGTCTCGTTGCAGGCGCTCTTCTTTGAATTTCTAACCTCTCCCACATTTCGGCATTCTTTAAACACAAGACAATAGACTTTAATGTTTTTGGCTATGTAGATAATTAATCATTATTAATTTTATACATGAATGTAGTAAACTTGGGGGTATTCATTATCAGATTTCCATTGCGAATAATTATTCAAGCTTACCTACTTCAGGATTTACGTGCTTTTGTCGGTACGGGATTCTCCCCTTCGTCAGGCATGTATAGATCGTCTATGGATCCGCTAGCATCGGCCCATTCATCAACTTCTTTCATTCGATCGTCATCATCAACAGGGCTGATGCCATTCTGACATACCCCATTGCAATTATTGCAGTCTGTTGTGCAGTTGATGCCTCCTTTCCGACATCCGCATCTTACTCCACAGTCAGTCTTACAGTTGCAAAACACCATGTTTAAAACTGAATCGGGAGTTACTGCATCCATAGTTGTGATGGGCACAAGAATTTTCTCTTGACGCTTCCAGCCTCACAGGCAGTTGGGCCTTTCTTTTTCAGGTCCTCCAAGGTCTTCCTCATTTTAATTTCGATGGCTCGTATTTGAGTGTGTGCGTTTAAGATTTCTTGCGATGGTGTTCAGTAGCAAAATCTCGAAACAACTCACGGAGAACTTTTACATTCCAAATCCGATATGTCCATACCGTCAAAAATTATTTTTGCTAAGGCTGTTTGGGTCAATAAATGAGCTAGGACGGCCCTAGCGTATGCATGGCCAGGCAACATTTTTTCTACTGACGTAGGTGCATAAATCAAAGTGAGTACTTCTTTTAACCCACTTCCAGCCATTATGTACCCAATGCAGCCTAGGAATGACATTAAAAGATGGAATCCACCAAACCTCACAATAGAACTTGATAATAATGGATTGGATGTTGCTGCGACTATCTCTCGAGCTTTAATATACAGTGGTTGGTCAAACGTGAGTATGCAAGACTTTTGGTGCATTTTAACACACTGCTGGGCAGCATATTTCAGCACAGTGAAAATGGTGTCATACTTGCTTGGTGGTAAATTAACAAAAGGAAGGGGTATTACTTTGGTCTTTTCACAAGGCTGGTTTCTGGTTATACAATGGAAAAATCCTTTCCATTCAGGTATCTGTGGAAGACCTAATCACTTGGCACACACCCAGGAGATATCAGGTGGCTTAGGAAGTGGTAAATCTTCCGCTAAAGGATTTAAGACATTCAAATCTTCGATAGTAATTGATTTTAACCCAGGCCCTCGAAAACTTTCAAACGTTTCCAGAGGAATGATTCTCATTTTGCCTACGATCGATGCGGATGTAAGTTCGGTTAATTTTTTTATCTTCGTCCCGTGTTCCACTGCTGACGCTGGAGTAAAACAAGTAATGCCCCCCAATGCTATGAAACGTATTCAGGCCATCGATTGTCGACACATTGAAATTTGCATTGTCAAATACGAATTGGCAGAATGATCCCTCGAGCATTTGGGTTGCGGATCATTTATGGCTGACATCTCAAGTGTTTGGGCTTCATAGTAAGAAGAACAAAATCCCAAATTGGAGAGCATTGTTATTAAATTCTTGGAACAGAACTTTTTGTACAAAAATAAAGCATGACCATTGAGCAGAGGAGACATAAATGATCGTGACCTTAGCGCTGATATAATGACGTGAGCTATTGAAGTGACTTTTTTTTCCTCCTTAGCAGTCTTTTTTTTAATAATCAAGTGATCCAAAAAAGATTTTAGACCTTATGGAATGCCCTTGTTCACATCTCTGAAAAAGGTATCACTTGGAGGATAGTGTAGAGTATTGCATTTCAACCTCTCCGTTAACAAAAGAAATTCTTCTATCTCGGCCTGAGAGTCATCAAAGAAACCAGACCACTCAGGTGGCAAAATGCTGACGGCATTTTCCTTTGTTCATCCGATAGACTTGTTCCACAGAACGTTAGGAGGCCTCGGTCATTTTTCTTGATTAAGTCTGTCGTTACAAACCGGGTGAGTTTTGACAACCGGTTGACATCAATCATAAATGACAGGAGACTCCAGGTGCTTTTCATTCATGAACTATCAGTTGTTAAGCAGCATCCTGGAGGCGCCGCGCGCCTAAACAAAAGGACTCGTGCCCCTTCGCATTGACCGAAGCGGCCCTTTGAGGCTCTTTGAAGTGAGGCTCCTTGAAGTGAGGCTCTTTGAAGTGGCTTTGAGGACAAACTAAAAAGGCGGCCGCTTAGACCCGGGGAAAATATTTCATTATCGCCCGGGAAACCCATTTCCGTTGTTCACTTGTTCTAGATGGTTCGAACTTTCCGGAGAGTGATGCAATATTCGGTGGAGGCTCTCCTATAAAAGATAATGGACCCCTTGCCCGTGGCTTGCGTCTTTTGTTCCTGACCACTTGGCGGATCCAGTGTGAGAGCAGCCGGGTGGCCGCCCTTAGAGGTACAGAGTCCCTTGTGACTGTTTGTAGCGACGATTAAGTTCTGTAGGAGTAAACATACTCCGCTAATTTTGTTCGGAGACCAGTCTTCGTGGAAGTAGCCTTTGCTACCGAAATTTCCAGTGATAAGGAGAGTCCCTTCTCCTTATTTTTATATTTTCATCGCTACCGGGTGCGTGCAGTGGTCACCACCGTTGATATTGTTGGGGAGCCCCTTTTCCCATCAGGACGAAGTGCCGTGTCATCATCATTGAAGCAGTCAGTTCTGCTAGCCCAGCGGACTTCTTTGTTCTTACTCCGCCCCACGCCGATTAAATCGAGTGTGATATTTTTAAGATTACCGAAGTTCATCTTGCATCTGTGCAGTGTACATATCTCATCATCATCAATTTTCTCAATAAATTGCATTTGTTTTGTTTAAGTAATGAGTGATGTATACCTGGTGTGTTTAGTTCATCTACTGGTTGAAACTACGAACCTCAGTTCGCTACAATAGCAATGAGTGTCATAAACTGGTGTCTTATTATTATTTCTTTTATTATGGCTGCAGCAGTTTGTACTATTCGTAGACGCTCCTCACGATCATTTCGTATCCTTTTGTCGTACCAAGAGTCTGATAAGACTTTCATTTCAGTATTACATAAACATATGACAGTAACTTTTTTGGAGTTTGAAGCAAAAATAATGCCATCCCCGTATTTTTGTTTCAACTTATTTCTCAAAGTGATGTCGTCTGGAACTAGCCCTGTAATTTGAGATTTGAGTTCGAGTAGTGAGAATTGACAGTCGTCATTATTATGAAGGAAGAAGGATATTTCGCCTACAGCTGCTGAGACGTAATCCGACTCAGGCCGCCCTCTCTTTCTGATTGGTGCAGTGTGTAGAAAAAAAGTCATGAAGCAATCTTGGTGATAAATCGAATCAGCTGCAACTAAATCAGAAACATTTATTATACCACACTGAACTTCCTCTCCCCACTGTTCATGTCTATTCTCTGCAGCTTCAAGAACTTTGTTTTTCATTACGAGACTCCTAACTTCGTATATAGTTCTTCGCCTGTCAGTTGGTTTTTTCTTTTGTCTTGCTTTGAATTCTTCGTCTATCACTGCCGTACAAAAGAAACATTTTGTTCAAAAATCGAACTGAGGTAAAAAAGATCGTAAACTTACCGCGCGCTCTTCACTTTGGGATGTTGACGCGATTTCTGCATTTCTTTTTAAATCAACTTTTATACTTCCTGGTCTGGTGTAATTTCTCCGACACAACGAATTAACCGAAACATATTTTAAATGTTCCAACTGTTCATGCTTATTGTCTTTACTTTGGACACTAGCTCTCTTTAAAGCGCCGATCCCCTTTTCTCCTACATTCACGAAATCATCATTTGACATTAATTTTTTACATATAAAACATAGTTCCGTATCAGCCATTGTTCACAGACGCACACGGAACGGTGACTATTAACTGGCTAGGAAAATATTAGGGTAAGACCGATTTGGCGCCTTACGGTATGCACATGCGCGTCTTCGAGCCATCGCGATGGGCACCCACGCATGCGCGTCCCTGGTGCGATAGTGCGCTCTTTCCAAAGTCAATTATCTTTGTTCGTGTTAAACTTATAAAAAAATATATGTTTTTTGTGCATTTGTTTTGTAGAAGTTACCTCCATTATCAACGCGCATTCTATAGTCAATATCTTCGTTCCTGTTAGGTTTACGACAAAAATGTATAAAATCGTTTTTGTACATAATTTAATGTTTTTTTAATTTTTGAAATAATCTTTTTTTACGTAAAGTTAATATTTCCCTAGTTATTTGAAAAAATACAAAAAATCTTCCCATTTAGTGTAAAACTAATTTGGCTAATTATGCTATGCACATTGCGCGGGTATTTCCCCCCACAGCGATGGGGAACCGCGCTTGCTCGTCCCAGGTGTGATAGTGCGTTCTTTTCAAAGTCAATTATCTTTGTTCCTGTTAGACATATAAAAAATGTTATGGAATGATTTTTGTTCATAATTTAATGCTTTTTAATTTTTGTATTTAATTATTTTTTATAAAATCAATATTTTTAAAGATATTTCCAAAAAACCAAAAAAGTGTACACATTTTTCAAGATGGCGGCGAAAGCTCAAGTGAGATCGGTGGGGACTTTTAGTATGTTCATTAGCATGCCTTAACAAATATCTCCACCAAATTTCAAAACTTTCATATTTTTTTTAGCCATTCGTCAAAATCTGGTCTATTTTGACTGGGGTAATTACGCAATCCTTTGTCCTGAACTGCCTAAAACAAGTAAACCTTTCTATCATAAACCAGTTTCCCAGGAAGAAAATACGACAACACCTTTTACGGTACCGTCTTCTCCAAAAACAATTTATTTAAGGATAATTATTGTACGACTGAAAAATAAAGGACAAAGCCGATACGTTCGTGCTTTGTTAGACGACGGTTCCCATCGTTATTACATTGAGAAGGATTTAGCACGAGAACTTAAACTTCTGCCTTAAGGTAAACAGATACTATCTCAAGGGTTGTTCGGTGGACAACAAACTCCTGAAGCTGAACATTACTGTTATTGTATAAACATAGAAAGAATTGACAGAAAGTTTTCGTGCCAAGTGTCAGTATTAGATCAACCGAAAATCTGAACAACACTTCCAAGAGTACGAGACAAACATTTACTCTCAGAACTTGAAAGCCATGGAATTTCCTTAACAGACATTGGACAAGAAACCCCTCCAATAAGATTGTTACTCGGGGCTGATGTACTCGGAAGAATTCTCACAGGAAGAATAGAAGTACTTAGATCCGGTATATCTGCCATTGAAACTAGTCTGGGTTGGAGCGTCTTGGGAAGCTAGAAGACGAATACTGTGGTTGGCATGGTCTCCTTCTGTGTGCAGAACTTTGAAATCCCAAATATGTGGGAATTAGGAACATTAGGCATAGTTGATCCCACAGAAAGGAACACTAAGACCGATGAACTTTTTTGCGTTCGTCCGATTGATGTAAAATACGATGAAGCTGTTACGAAAAGAAAATTGCTCTCAATTGTTAACGGTATCTACGACCCCATAAGCTTCACTTCACCTGTGAAACGGCTGAACTTGTAGACTGTTTAAGTGACTTTATTTTTTTGTATAGTTTAGCTTGAATTCTTTTTTTTCTTTTCCTAGTTTTACGTAATATAGATTTAATTTAATTTTGTATTGCTTAGCAAGTTTGCCTGCAATACAAAATTTGGGAGGATGTTGTAACTCATAAACCCACGTGACGTCACTTCTCATTAGTTACTGTTTTGAGATCTGGCAACATCTTGCAGATATAGTTTTTAGAACTGAAAATAAGAGTTCGGTTGTGTGTCATTTTGTAATTGTGAAAAAAAACATATAAAAATATACGAAACTACATAAGATTCATCAGTATCTTCAAGAACATTTTATAAAACATAAAAACAGTGGTATCGTGCTGCCAGCTACAGAACAAAACAATCATAACACATTAATCAAATGAACGAAAATACATGAACATACTCCCACCCTCAAGAATTTATTCTTGACAAATCGGTATAGGGGAGAGTTTAACAATAGGCCTTTTAAAATAACCTTTAGCAGTTTTAATGGTGCCAACTCGCACCGCTCCATGTAAACCTGGATGAACTTCATTTACTCTGCCAAGAGGTCAACATGGTGGAGGTGCATTATCTTCCTTGAGCAACACCATGTCACCCACCTTTAAATTTGAGTTGGTGACATGCTATTTGTTACGATTTTGAAGAGAGCACAGATAGTCCTGATGCCACCTTTTCCAAAAGTTAATTTTCATTTTTTTAATAAGGTCCCAACGAGACCGTAAGGACAGATATTGGGAGTCAACCTGCTCAGGAGGGGAAGTAATTATTTCACCAATTAAGAAATGTGCGGGAGATAACACTTCTAAATTGACTAATTCATCATTGGTAGGAGACAAGGGTCTTGAATTAAAAACTGCTTCAATCTGAAAAAACAGAGTGACAAATTCTTCGAAGGTTAACTTGTGGTCACCAATTACTCTTTTCATATGGGACTTTACCGATTTGATACCCGATTCCCACAATCCCCCAAAATGAGGGCTTGCAGGAGGTATCATATGCCACTGAATAGCTTGTTGTGAGAGAAAATAACAAATGTTCTCATCCCTGTTGATACCGGACACAATTTTCTACAATTCAGACATTTTCCTTTTAGCACCACAAAAATTAGTGGCATTATCACAATGAATGTGACGGGGGGACCCTCTGCGACAATTAAACCGCTTCAAGACAGCAATGAAAGCCTCGGAGGTCAAATCACTGACGCATTCTAGATGAATCGCCTTTGTGCTAAAGCAAATGAATAAAGCAACATAACCTTTTATACTTTTAGCACCTCGACCCCGAAATTTCAACATATTAATAGGCCCAGCAAAGTCTACCCCACAGACCGAGAATGGTCTATTAGGCATGAAACGTTGTCGCGGAAGATCTCCCATCAATTGATTATTGGATGCAAAACGATATTTATGACAAACAATACACTTATGAATATAACTCTTGATTAGTTTCCTAGCACCAACAATTCAGTAATTCTGCAATAAAATATTCAATAACAAGGTAAGATTAGCATGCAAATAAATTATATGAAATTGTTTTATCAAATAATCACTAAGCCTATGTTTATCAGGCAAGATGACGGGATGCTTTGCATTAAAAGGGAGAGGTGAATGTCTCAACCGACCTCTCACCCGTAACAGACCATCTTGATCCATGAAAGGATGAAGATTTTTTAGTTTACTCTTCGTCGGTAAATCTCTATTATATTTCATACATTTTAATTCTTCAGAAAAATACACATTTTGAACATACAAGATAATTTTGTTTAAAGCTTGGATTCTCTCCATGGCATTAATAGGAGAAATCTTACCTTTTGAATCAGTTGTTTTACCTGAATCGATCGTTCGCCTCTTATAATGGGTGATGAAGCGAACACAATAAGCTAAAACAGTAACAATCTTAGTTAGTGTATAACAATTATCAAATAATAGCTGAATCACATTATCAGGTTTTACATTAGAAATATTTGCAGAAAATATAGAATTTTTCTTCTTTTCGATCATAACCTTAGAGTTACTAGAAAAGTCAGTCATTTGTGTCTCTATGGGCCAATTTTCTTGACTCATTGACAACCAGTCAGGCCCATGCCACCAAAGGTTACATTCTGGTAGAGCTTTAGGTGAAACCCCTCTAGAGGCTATGTCAGCTGGGTTTTGTTTCGAAGGAACGTGCCGCCAGCGTTCGGACTGCACTAGTTCGATAATTTCGGCTGTTCTGTTGGCAACGAAAGCTTTCCACTTCCTAGGGGGAGATGACGACCATGTCAAAACCACTCGTGAATCTGTCCAGGTGTGGAAAGTGATGGTATAATCTTTTAGAATATGTGAAATCGTAGAGAAGAGTTTAGCCAACAACCGAGTACGATTGAGATTCAGCCGGGGAATTGAAATTGGCTTTAGTGGAGCAACTTAAGTTTTTGACGCAAGGATGGTCACTTTTGATTCGCCATCAATATCCTTTTATATTAAGTACAACACCGCAGCATAGGAGAATTCTGAAACGTCTGCAAAACCATGGATAGTTATCTCTAAGCCTCTAGTGTGGATCTATAACGAGGATTTTCGTTATAGTCTATGTGTTAATATATTAACGTTAAGTGATGGTGATTATGAAATGAGAAATAATTTAATCGCTATAATTCCTTAATGTTAACTTTGTTAGCTTGAGCTATAAGCAGGTTAGCTTGTGAAATAGAATAGCTTAATTTTTAGATGTTCCCCAATACGTGGGAGGTCTCTGAAGTTTTGTCCTGCACCATTTTGGGTGTTCTTGGAATAACATCTGTAAATCGCCACCTGTTTCTTTATTGCCTGGGAACTCTCCTAAAATTAGTAACGTTTCCTAAGAAACGCAAACCCCGTTTTCAATATAATTGGATTTTTATTGTATTACCACCCTTTTTAAAAAGGAACGGATATTTTCCCTTGTTTGGGGGTAGGATGATTGCTGCTTAAATAACTGTTTTGGACAATGGTATAGACTTGCCGTCCCCGTTTTCCCCGATAAGATCTATCGGCGTGTGTGTTTCGCTGCGTGGGAAAACGTTATTCCTTCTCTGGTAAGGGAGCTACGTCCAATCAAAATTAGGCGCCTTTTTACGTCAGCTTTGGCTAGGCCAATCAGCTGTCTGCGCTCCGCTTTTCTCTCCTACTTGGCTTAGGTTTAAGTACTTTTTTGGCGATGAATCGCCTCTTTTCTTCTGCCCGATCTGCCCGACGCGCTCGCTTCGCCTAGGACGCGTTCTCGTTCCGTCGTTCGCGGCTTCCCTCTCTGCTGTGTTTCCCTTGGCGATAATTTAAGTTTGTTGCAACCCTTTATTCTTTTGCGCACTCCTGTCCAGAGGTAAAAATAAGATAGTCCAGTGAGCCATTTATTTACAGAGAGAAGTGTCTCTTATAATTTTGCGTTTAAGCACCCCATCAGTTTTTGGCTCTGCCAATGCTGCATTGGGGGGCTATTTTTTTTTATCATGCCATGTTAGCTATATAAACTTCTGACTTTGGAAACGAACGGTCATCTTTTTTTGTTGAGCTCAAGTTGACTCGAGCTTATCTTTTACTGTGTATATAGTTGCTCATATATGTATTCAAGACTGGCTCCATGTTTGCTGATACAGAATAAATAACTTTTTTTATTTTAAAAGAAGCCTTGACAGATCATTTAGTTCATCAGTTACTTTAAGCTTTTCATCAAGATGTTGACTGTGCTCACCTGTGGTTATTGTGGACAGCCAATGCCATTACGATCCTGTTTCAATTAGGCCGAAATGTACTCTGTTTTATTTTACGAGGGTCTGAAAGTACAAGGTAAGATTCATCATCTAGCACCATTTCTATATTTTTTGACTGCAGTTCGTTGAGACATCTGCACTGCTGACCGTGTAACTACTTTCTTGTACTCTTGTTGGTCCCCAACTCCTCCTGATAGTCTTCAATTCTTCAAGAATTCCATAATACTGCGTGTTGCCTCAACTTCTATAAGACTGTTTGGTATCCTCTTCGTCAACTGTCAAAAATAGACAATTATTCTGTAATAGAGACTGATTCCTCTTCAATTTCGTCAAAATTTTTCGTAATAGACTGGTTCCTTCCTCCTTACTTCCTTGTACCACCATACTGCACCGTTATAGATGGTGCCTTTTCTTCATTAAGACTGATTCGTGACACCACCAATTTTTCAACGTTACAGGATACATCTAGGAATTTTGATTACGGAGAGGAAATCGAACTCTCTCTGGAAATTCTTCCACCTTTCTTCGAAATTCGCCGGAAGGGGACTGTCCCATCCCAACTTTAGCAACCAAAGTTGTTGGTAGAAGATTTTAATTGAAATGGTGCATGGAGATAATAATCCTAGTGGGTCGAACAACCTAGCAGACTGGGCCAAGAACTTCCGTTTAGTAATTTCGTTCTCGAAGTAAAAATTAACTTTAAAAATAAAAGAATCAGATTTAGGAATCCAACATAATCCTAAAACCTTGGATTGCTCACCGTCCTTCAATTCGAACACTTCATTGATATTATCAGTTTTAATCACAATCAAGAGCTCCTTTGAGTTAGACTGCCATTTTTTAAAAATGAAAACGTCTATTTTCCAAAAGAAAAATAATTTTTTGGCATACCCTAGCAGCTTCATTTTCGTTACGTGCACCTCCCAAGAGGTCGTCCATATAAAAGGAATTTTCAATGAGAAAAGCAGCCTCAGGATAAACAGGACAAGCGTCATTCGCAATTTGCCTTAAACATCGGGTTGCAAGAAACGAAGCACATTTGAGACCATATGTGACAGTTTGCAGCTTATACTCTTGAATGGGATCGGATTTATTGTATCTCCACAGAATTCGTTGAAAAGCTTGATCAGAAGCAGACATTAATATCTGGCGATACATTTTCTCCACATCGCAACAAAATGCTATCGGGGAAAGCCTGAAATTCAATAAGTCTCAAATAAATCGGGTTGTTGTTTAGCACCTGCACCTAGTGCATCGTTTAAAGAATTGCAGTTGCTAGTTCTACAACTTGCGTCAAAAACCACCCTCAACTTAGTAGTGGTACTACTGGGTTTTAAAATGGCGTGGTGAGGTAAGAAATATTTTTCATTATCGGCTAATTCTGAAGAGACATCCTCCGAAACCTTCATATGTCCTAGCTCTTCATATTCTTTCATAAAGGATTTATTATGTTTCTCTAAATCTGGATTTCCATTAAATTTTCATTCCATACTCTGGAGACGAGACAATACAACTTGATAAGAATTTCCCCATTCAACTTCTGATTTGAAAAAGGGAAGTTTCACGACGAACCGGCCGTTTTTATCGTTTTCATAATCTTCACTAAAGTGTTTTTCACAGAAACTTTCTTCTTCACTTAGAACTTCTTTTATTTTATGAACCTCTTCAGTTTCCCAGAACCGTTTTAAAACTTCATCAACGTCAATATTAGCATGAATATCAACTAGGGGATTATCTTTCAAGCTGTTTAAAAGAATCTTGGCCGCCACAACCGAACTAAACAGTGTATTCTGGGCGATAGAATTTTCGAAACCCGTAATTTGTCCGGCTTTCATAACTTCAAAAAAATAATCTACACCAATTTCTATATATACCCTTTTCGCTTCAGCGAATTTGGGATCGGCTAATTCAATGGATTTAAAATATTCTAAATAATTAATATTTACATGGTTACTCGACAAATTTGAAGTTAATTTATTGAAAATGAAAGCTTCAATCACGAGCATATTGTTAGGATTATGCCTTGAATCGAGAGATAACGTTACACTACCTCTTGTCTTGCCCGCAGAGAAATTAGCAATTCCATAAACTGAAAACCGAGCATTTTCTCTTTCTAGATTTAATTTGTCAGCACAAGCTTCTGCAATGAACGAACATTGACTGCCGCTATCTAAAAGAACTGTGCAATCCACTTTTCTTCTTTGTGCATCATTCACTGAAACAATTGCAGTTAGCAGCAAGCCAATAAATTTTCTCCTCACTGCGTTTAAAGCAATGTCGGTATTTGCCAACAGTTCTTGATTAGGCGTATCATTTTTAACACTCGTCGTATGGGAATCGATTGCGAATTCGTGTAAACTAGTATGGTGGGATGATTTATTACATACTTTACAAACAGATTTACAAAAGCAGATTTTAATTTGATGCGAGCCTTTCAGACATCGATAACACAAAGCATTCATTCTTACGAATTCTTTTCGAACAGAGATTGGCATAGCATTAAATTTATGACACTTCGAAATGCTATGCATTCCAGAACATTTTAAACATTTACTCGTATTAATAGATCTAACATTAGTTAAGTTGTTAGTCATTTTCGTTTTTACTATGCTATGAGAATTAAAAACATCTAAATAAGAACATCGGTTGTTTAAGAATTCTACAAAGTATTCAAATGTGGGAAATTCTATTTCTGTCGTTTCTTAAGCCCATAATTTTCGTGTTTCGGAATCTACCTTGTGTAACAAAAGGTGTATTAACCACAAATCTCTTGAATTAGCTCCTTCATGCAATGCCTTTAAACACCGAATAACTTCATCTGCAACGTCAGCAAGTTTTCTTAATTTTGCGCCATTCGGCTCGGAAAGCTTATTTTGTTCCAGAAACGTATTGATTAAAGCGGTAGATATATGCTTTTTATTATCATAGCATTTCTCTATTTTTTCCCATGCTTCATCGTAACTGGTCTCAGATACCGAAAGGTGCTTGATTAAATCAGCGGCTGATCCCGAAAGTAAACCTCTTAAATACTGGAACTTATGTATTTTTGATAACGAATCGTTATCATGCACTGTAGATTTAAATAAATCTTTAAAATTCAACCAATCTAAGTAATTTCCCGTGAAGGATAGAATTGTAATTTTAGGTAACTTAAAAGTTCCGGTTCTGTAATTTACATCAACACTTCGAACAACAACATTCGAATTATTTTGTCGAATTTCGGCCAGTGAAGCCATCGCTTCTATCTTTGAAAGAATTATAACTTTAATTTCTAAATAAACATCTTCTATTTCAGAAAATTCAGATTGTTCTACTGGAAGTAATAAATCTAATTTACTAAATTCATCAAATGCTGATTCTAGCCGTTCTAAACGTACAGTCAAATCCGTTAAATCAAACTGTTCTTTAGATTCTAAATAGAGTTTTAACTTCGTTAAAGAAGCCTTTTTTTCTGGCCTCTGGCCCTAATTATCTCTGCATTTTCCACTACGGAACTTATCAATAGAATTCAAACAACTTTCTTACAACTTAAGAACAAAACAAAATTTTCCACTTATCTCAACAGTGGAATCAAAGCCATCTCACCAGTGCCTCCAAAAATATTCCTCCAAACTAAGTAATGTCGAGCCAAGACGCACAAAAAAGGGTCGGCTATCATACCTTTATTAACACATAATAACAGAGGATTTCGTCCTACCGGCACAGAGCCAGAAAACATCGTAATTACTTTGAAATCGGCGGGAGTAACTATGACTCTCTTAATTACTCCCGCCGAACGTACAGTGGCTGGAGTGATCAGCGAGGCTGGAGTGATCAGCGAGGTGATTTTCTTTCTGTGAATATTTTGCTTTTGCGGATAGTCATATTGATTGAGCCTACCTCGTTCGATAAGTCAAGTGCGAACCTCCATGTGGTTCCAGCTGGGTAGCCAACAAAAGTTATTTTGTTGGCGAGCTAGTACGCACCTCTGGCGCTCGCCGCTCCTGGTTGGGTTTTCCCCTCCTCGAGTGGCTCTTCTTACTAACCGTAAGTCGGCCGTGTCTGTTTCAGACCAAGGTCTTTCTTTGCAGTTGCTTTCGTTTCCTGGTGTCCCTGCTCCGGGATGGTTAGTTTTGGTTGCCCACATTGTCAACGTGAGTTTTCAACTAAGACGGGCTTAGGCGTGCATATTAGGCGCGCCCATCCGGTGGAGGCCAATGATGCCGTGACGGTTCCCGCTGCCAAGAGAAGATGGACGTCCGAAGAAGATGCCATGCTGGCCGCTGCGGAGGTGGAGTTGATGTCCAGTGGTTCCGGATTCATAAATGCCGATCTCCTGGAAAGATTTCCTGGGAGAACTCTGGAGTCCATTAAGTCCAGACGACGTCGACCTGAATACGTGAAGTTGAGAGACCAGATGTCAAAGTCCAAGTCCCTCCTTCAGCCGTCGCCTGTGGACCCGCCCGCTCCGCGAGCTGACGTCACTCCTCCTCCTGCTGCCGTTGCTGTTCCTTCCTGCTCCCACGTTCCGGACGTTCCACCTGTTGAGCCCTCTCTCCTTGGTATGGTGCTCGATGTGATTGATGAGGAACCCGTTCCGCTCGTGGCCGACACTGTTGATGCACTTGCTGATGTCCCTGGAGCTGACCACCCTGCTCCGCCTGTTCCGGTCCAAGATGATGTGTACGAATACTGCTCTGCACTCTTCCGTGCCTGTCCTGCAACTGAGGGATCCCCCGAGGCCCTCTTGGATGAGGCCTTTGTTAATTATGCCTTCGACCGGGACAGAGTTGTTCTGGCTGGGCGTGTCGGGAATGCGTTGGAGGCTCTGCTTCCTGCTAAACCCTACCGCCCAGTCGTTAAAACTCGTCATCAATCTCTAGTAACCGGCGTGATTTCACCCGTAGGGAAATTAGACGTCAAGAATACGCGGAAATGCAGAGGCTTTTTAAGAAAAACCCAAAAAGGGCAGCAGACAAAGTACTTGATCCCTTGACCTCTGCTTCTTCCGACTTCCCGGATGACATGACTGAATATTGGAAAAATGTATTTTCATTGGGCTCCATTCCTGTGCCTCCTGTTGACCAGTTTAATTTAATCCCTGAGGGCAACAATGATGTCAACGTCTGGGGACCTATTCAAGACCACGAGGTGAAGGCGGCCCTCCCTCGGTCCTCATCTGCCCCTGGCCCCGACGGCATCCGGGTCCCAGAACTCAAGAAGATCGGGATAAATTCGATGGTGAAGCTTTTCAATCTCTTCTTGCTCTGCGGGAGTCTTCCTCGAAGGCTCCTGTGGAGTAAGACTATCTTCATCCCCAAGGTGGACGGAGCTACTGAGCCGGGCGACTTTCGTCCTATTTCGATGCCTTCTGTGATCGCCCGGGCCTTCCATCGCGTCCTTGCAGCTCGTCTGGCGCTGTTCTTGCGACTCTCTCCGGAGCAGCGAGCCTTTATCGAAACCGATGGTGCTGCGCAAAATATCTTTATGTTAGATATGGCCCTCAACCATGCAAGACATCAGTTTAAAGATCTCTTTGTGGCCTCTATCGATATTAGAAAGGCTTTCGATTCCGTCTCTCACATGTCTGTCACCGCGGCACTTCGTGCCACCGGTGTTAACCCGTGTTTTTCTAGATATGTTGAGCAGCTTTATACTAATGCATTCACTTCTTTTGTTATTCCAGGTGCTGACGGCGAGTTTCACCCCACCTGCGGTGTACGCCAGGGTGATCCTCTCTCCCCTTTACTCTTTAACCTAGTACTTGACGGTCTGGTACGTCAGCTGGCTGCCTCCCCAGTTGGTGCCAGGTTCGGGGATGAGTTAAAAATATCTTGTAGCGCTTTCGCTGACGATCTCATCTTGTTTGCCAGTACGGAGGCGGGCCTTCAGCAAAGCGTTAACTCCGCCGTCAGCTACCTCCAGAAGTGTAATCTCTATATAAATTCTTCAAAGTCCTTCTCTATTACCATATTGGCGAACGCCAAGAAGAAGGTAACCAAGGTCGGCGCAACTAACATCAAAGTAAATGGGGTCTCCCTGTCGGCTAAACGCATTGGCGATAAATTTAGATACCTCGGTGTCTTCTTCGACGCCAATGGCTTAATGGTCCATTCACCTGTTGACCAGATTAAAGATATCTTGCCCAGGTTGAGACGTGCGCCTCTTAAGCCACAACAACGGCTGTTCGTTTTACATAACTATGTCTTTCCCAGACTTTACCATCTTTGTGTCCTGTCTCGCGTCCGTGTTGGGGCTCTCCGGAAGGCCGACGTCCTGATTAGGGCTTTTGTTCGGCGTTTGCTGGATTTGCCCGGAGACTGCCCAAACGCCTATCTACACGCGACGATTCGAGACGGAGGTCTGGGTATCCCTTCTCTTAGGCTTTTAGTTCCCTCTCTAAGACTTCGTCGCCTCGGAGCCCTTCAGCTGTCTTTGTCCAGCGGGGCTTCCGAGTCCGTCCCAGGAGCCTACCTCAAAGATGTCATCTCCAGAGTGTCTGCCGTGACGTCAACTACCAGCCCTGACGTCACGACCCGGGAGTCTCTGCATGCCAGCGTCGACGGTGATGGTCTTCGCGACTCCTGTGGTGTACCATCTCAGCACTCTTGGGTGGGCTCTCCACGCCTTTTCTTGTCGGGACGTGACTTTATCCACCTTACGAAGCTGAGGATTAATGCCTTACCAACCCGTTCCCGTCTGTCTCGTGGCCGTGCTGAGCGCGACCGTGCTTGTCGGGCAGGCTGCAACAGGATTGAGGACTTAGCCCACATCCTGCAGTCCTGCCCAAGAGCACATGGTCGTCGCGTCGCCCGGCACAACGCCATCGTGAATTATCTTGCCCGTGCCCTTCACCATCGGGGCTACGAGGTCCACGAGGAGCCGGTCTATGAGACTGACGGTGGGAGGAGAAAGCCGGACCTAGTTGCCGTCCGTGACAATCGGGCATTCATCATCGATGCCCAGATTGTAGATTACCGGTCCATTTCCCGAGAACATCAAAATAAGCTGAATTATTACCGGCCCCTTCAGTTGAGCGTAGCGGAGAAGCTCCGCCTCGACGACGTCGAAACCTTGGCTCTCACCATCAGCTGGCGCGGCGTTTGGTCGCCTGCCAGTGCCAAGGCCCTCCTGGACGCCAATCTGATCCGAGGAGCGACCTTATGACCATCTCTACTCGGGTCCTCGTCGGCGGAATGGCCTGCTTTCGCACCTTTAATCGATCCTGTGCCCGCTTCCGCGGCGCTCCTGGGGGTCGCGTATGACTGTGCTCCTAGCGAACCGCTGTATGCTTTCGCTCCTCGTAAGATGCCAGTGCCAACCGGTGACGCAAGTAACCCTCTTCATACAAGACGTCTCGTCTCGCACTGCTCTAGTGTTAGTTTGTCACAAGATCTATGAAGCCTATGTACATTTTATATCTATACACTCATGTTGGCGCGTGGCGCCGGCCGTTGCACGGCATTCTGTATAAAAATTAATGATCCGTTGAATAAACAGATTTAATAGCCAAATGCCTCGTCATCTAATTAGTGACGCACATGAATGGATTAACGAGATTCCCAACTGTCCCTATCTACATATTATATCTACTATTACTTTTAACACTGTTGCGGCGGTTTTATGTGCTCCTGAGTTTTTATTATTTTTAGCGTTAATTTTGATTAGAGAACTCTGAAAGTTATTTCGTTTTGAAACATAAATGTTTTTCTATAACTAGTGAAATTTTCAACGTTCCTGTGACTTTATTTCGAAAGTTATTGACGAAATTCTAAAGATTTTACAATTTGACAATCATCTCTTCAAACGTATTTTCAGCATTTTTGGAACTTTTATCAAAACAGCTTTCAAACCACTTTTAGAAGATTCTCCATAATTTTCTGTTCAATAAGACATCAACCTTCTGAATTTTGGATTATTACAAGTGAAGATATCTTTTTCTGAAATTTTAAATATATATTATGTTTACTTGTTAAATACTTTCAAATGTTTTATGAGACGCCATTGTTATCCATTATGTTTTGATTTTTGCGCCAACTGGTACAACTTCATATTAGTTTTTTGAAGATATTTGAAAGAAATTCTCAAGTTTTTAACTGATTTAACAGTTTTTATATCTGAAGAAATCTCAACTTTGGTCTGCCTCAATTGGAGAATTTGATATATTCCTATTGATAAATAGAATTTCTTTTTAACGTATTTTCACCATTTTTGGAACTTTGATCAAAACAGCCTTCAAACATCATCTAGAAGATTCTCAATAATTTTATGATCTTTAGGACATTAATCTTCAGAATTTTGGAATATTACAAGTGAGGTTGTCTACTTTTGAAATTATATATATTTTATGTTCACTTCTAGATACTTGCAATTTTTTTTTTATAAGAAGCCATTGTTATCTACTATGTTTTAAATTTTGCGCCAACTAGTCAAAGTTTTTAATTAGCTTATTGAAGTTAGTTATTATAAAATTCTCAAGCTCTTTACTGCTTTAACTATTTTGAATTTGAAGAAATCACAAGTTTATTCTATATAATTTAGAGAAATTGCTATACTCTTTTCGATAATCATAATATATTTATATGGTTGGAAACTCGCCAATATTTTGCAAGTACTGAAAATAACGATTTTTTCTGGGATTTGTTTTATGTTTTAAACTTACTGTTTTGAAAGCCATTTTCTATCGCCAAATACCTTTTCGCCAAGATTTTGAATTAAGCGCATTTATTGGTTTTAATTATTATTAACAAGGAACTTTTTACAAGCTCGCCAATATTTATTTTAAAGAATCAATTTTTAAAGTTATTGTGAAAATTTATTTGGAACTGTGGATCTTGATTTATTCGAAGGATACTATATTTACTCTGCTCTATTTCAAGTAGATATTTTGACTTTAACTGTAAAATTTTTATCGCCATCATCTTTAAAACTTTTAAGATTATTATCTCGCCAATCTTTGCTGAAGTACATCTCTAAGAAAATTAATTCAGGTTTATCTATGAACGAAGACTGCATGAACGACAAGTTTAGAAAATTAATTTTCTTTCTTATAATTTAAATACTACAGTAATTTACTTTCCTTTTATCTTTGAAATTCAATAATTTTAATTTATATCTCTAACTACTATATATTTGTTTAACTACGGTTTTTTTTTATCGCCAATAATTTAAGTTAGATATATTATGTTTTTGTTTTGCTTTAAGAAAGATTTAATATCTATTTGACATAATGTTATAATCTTAGGAGCACATTTTAAAACTTTATATGATTTTTTATTGTTTATGTATTTAATATTCTTGTCTGCTTAAGTTAATATTATTTTAAGTTTTATTTATTTAATTATATTTTAAATTTTTAAGTGAATTATACCTATTATGTGTTAATTATGAGTCAAAAGGGAAAAGATAAGACAAAAGACTTTTTAGATATGGATACAGACAATTTCCCGTTCCAGGATATTTTTGATGAATACAAATCTGACTTCATCTTAAAGATAAAACAAAATATTCTGGACATAGATTTAATATTAGGTGAGGCTAATAAAGCTGGTCGAAAAGTTGGAAAAGATCTTATTAAAGATATAAACAAAAAATGTCTAAAATTAATGATATCCTGCATTAATGCAGATAAGGAATATGCTTGCCTGTCAGCTAAAAATAATGTTTACAGAGAAGTTACTAGTAATTTCGATACACGTCTACAATCTATTGAAGAATCCATTGTCAGAAACAAGGAAAACTTGGAAGAGGTACTAATTAGAAATAAAATAGAATTAAATAAGGAGATTGAATCCATTTCTGTGGATATAAATTCAAAGATAGAAGAAAAATTAATTCTGAATTCAGAAAATTTGGACAAAAACATAACAAATATCAAGAAATTTATAGAAGAAAAAAATTCTTTTTTCCCTTTAATTAATGATAGAGAATTTCCAAATTTAAGCAAAGACAATCAAAAAGCTGAAGACGAACAAGTATTGATTATAGATACAAAAGAAGAGAAGGGTGCGATCTCATTTAGAGACATTCTTAGAAAGAACAAAATCATATTTGAAGAAAATAAACCAAATGATATAATAATAACCAGACCTAACAGGATAATTATTAAAATGAATGAAAGAGAGAAACTACAAAAAGTTAAGGAAAATTTGGAAAAAAACGAAAACATGAGAGATATAGGTCAATTCAGGATTAATAAACAAAAAAAAAATAGATTTATAATCTTTGGCATACCGGAAGATCTAGATGAAAAGAATATCAAGGAAGAAATTGAAAGTAATCTGGAGGGAAGAGAAATAGATGTAATAAAGATATTCAAAGGTAGGAACAACCTACTTAATGTAATCATTGATGTAGACAGCACATCTAAAGTAATTCTTATGAGAAAGCAAAATTTAATTCTGGACTTTATAAGAGTGCGAATAGCACCTTACATTGCAATTAATAGATGCTACCGCTGTCAAGGTTTTGGCCACATAGCCATAAATTGTAAAAAACAAGAAAAATGTGGGAAATGTGGCAATAACCATGATACTAGAAAATGTGATTCCACTATAACAAAATGTATCAACTGCAATGAAAATACAGATCACAGATCAGATGCGAAAAACTGCCCTGCATTTACTGCCTTTAAGGCAAAACTTTTAAATAATAATAATGGAAAGTAACTTTTTAAATCAGTCAGTCATTCGTGTAGTTCAAATAAATCTAAATAATTGCAGGGCAGCAACTCCACAATTATCAAATTTTATTATAGAAAACAAAATAGACATAGCTTTGATTCAAGACTATTATAAAAGAGACAATAAAATATCAGGTATTCCTTCAATTTGGCAAACTTTTACTTCAAAAAAAGTTAAATTCAGCTATATTAATAATTAATCAATCACTTATTTGTAATGAAGTAATATCTTATGACAATATAATTATTATTAGTATCTTAGTTAAAAATGAAAAATTTTTTATAGGTTCACAATATTCTTCCCCAACCTTTAATCTTGAAGAGGACTTAAACAACTGGGCATATGACTTCCACAATAGAAAAATCATAATTTCAGGAGACTTTAATGCAAAAAATAATTCTTGGGGTTACAATAGGAATGACTTTAGGGGGGATACTATAATAAATTTATGTACAACTCTAGACTACAAAATCTTCAATAATGCTTCAGATATCCCAACATATCATCTATTAGGAAATTACGGTTTCCCAGACTTAACTATTGGTTCAAATATTACTACAGACTTGGTAAAAAACTGGAAAGTACATGAAATAGAAAGCAATTCAGATCATAGATATATAACATATGAAATCTCAACTAATTACGTAACAAGAACACAAGTTAGATATAAAAGTAAATATTGCAACATATCTAAACTAAAGAGAAATATGAAGAACTTAGAATTAAAATTAATAGAAAAATTAAATGAGATTGACTCAATAGAAACATTAGATAAATTCATTGAAAAATTTTATGAAGATGTCTGGGAAATCTGTGATAATAACTTCAAATTAAAGAAAATAGGAAAAAAATTAGAACTGACATGGTGGAACAAAGATTTAAGAGCTCAAAGAAATAAAATACATGCCCTATACAGAAAATATAAAAGAACAAATAATCAATCGATAAAAATTATTTACAGTAGAGAAAGAGCTATTTATAAAAAGAAAATTCTACAAGCTAAAAAGGAAAGTTAGCAAAACTATTGCAATAGATGTGGAGATGATTATGGTAGAACTTTCGATATTGCTAGGGATAATAGTTTTAATAATAATTCACTCATACATATTAAATTGGATGGCATGCCAATAGATACAACATACGAAGACATTTATAAGAAACTAATTGAGACTCACTTCAATATAACAGATGAAATAATAACAGAAAGAAGGATGGAAAATTTAGTAGAAGATAACAAAATTGATCATAAAGAACTTATTCAAGCCATGAAAATACAATCACTAAATAAAGCTCCGGGTACAGACAAGATTGACCCACATATAACTAATTACCTAATAAGATTTTGCCCAAACCTTATCTTAGGAACTTTGAATAAAATTTTAGAACTAGGTTACTTTCCGAAAGTATGGAAACAGGCTGAAGTATTATTTTTTGTAAAGAAAAATAAAATAGCCACAAGTACAAGTTCTTATCGCCCAGTATGTCTCCTACAAACTTTAAGTAAAATTTTTGAGAGAATTGTCAATTTTAGACTAATACATCATTTAGAAAATAGAAACGGTCTCCACAAAAATCAATATGGTTTCAGAGAAAATCGTAACACTACTATGGCGATTGATGGATTACTTAATATAATTAATAATAGGAAAAAAGAATCCAAATATACAATTACTATTTCTTTCGATTTTTCAGGCGCTTTTGATAACGTAGATTGGCAAATTCTAAAAGAGACAATACATGAATTAAACATCAATAAACCAATTGAAATGATTTTAAGAAGCTATCTTTGCAATAGAAGTGTGGGATATAAAATAGATGGAGAATTTAAATCATTTGGAATTGACAAAGGTTGTCCTCAAGGATCTTGCTTGGGACCAACATTATGGAATCTAATAGCTAATAAGATTCTGGAGAAATTCAACAATGAGGACTGTGATCTTATTGCATATGCCGATGACTTTGTCTTAGTATTTTCGGGAAATAATAGAAAAATTATAGAAAAAAAGGGTACAGAACTTGTTAAAAAATTTGTTGAATATAGTAATAATCTTAATCTTACAATATCAATACAGAAAACATGTGCAGTGGTATTTGGTAAGGATCTCTCAAGAAGATATCCAGTGATAAAAATAAATGGAGTTAATTTAAAATTCGATAAATCTTTTAAATACTTAGGAATTATAATAGACAATAACTTAAATTTCTTAAAACATGTAAACAATCTCAATGTTGAAATTTGTAAATTTATAACAGGTATTAAAAGGGTTGGTAATAATTATTGGGGAGTTTCTTCGGAAACAATAAGGGTATGGTACAATGCTGTGGTTGAAGCGAAAATCTTATATGGAATTCAATCTTGGTATAAATACTTAAACAGTCATGGCCGACGCAAAATAATATCTATTCAACGTAAATTTTTGGTAAAGGTCTTAAAATGCTATAAATCAGTTTCAAATATGGCTTTGTACGCCCTTTCGGGGGTGGCTCCTATAGATTTAAAAATTGAAGAATTAATGAAGATATATAGAATGTGGAATGATCAATTCTCATTAACAATAGATGAAATAAGCATAAATTCAAATGATTTGGAAGCAAAAACAATAAAATTCAAAATAGATTCAAGAAAGTTTCCAAAAAATTTAGAAATATATGAAATAGGTGAGGGATATCCAATAAAAGATAAAACAGATATAGAAGCATATACTGATGGGAGCAAGAGGGATGGACTAGTGGGCTTAGGATATGTAATATTTTATAACAATTGTATAATTGATACAGGTATGTTTAAATTAAACAATAACAACTCAGTTTTTCAAGCAGAGGCCTTGTCTATATTAAAATTATTAGAATGGTTTATTAAAACTAACTATAATAGTATAAGTATTTTCACGGATAGTCAGGCAGTAGTTAAATCTTTAGAAAATATCTATCCAAAGTCACCAATTATAGTAAATATCCAGAATATATGTGGAGACTACCCTCATCTGAAAATTAAAATTGGTTGGGTTAAATCACACATTGGTATACTGGGAAATGAAATGGCTGATACATTGGCTGGGATGGCAAATATTCTTGAAGATAATATGACTTGTGTAAAATATCCAATATCAATAATTAAGAATAATATGAAAAAGAACATACTTGAAAATTGGCAGGCAAAATGGGATAATTCAGATAAGGGTAGATTTACTTATGATGTTATTAAAAAGGTCTCTTTTAATTTAATCTTTAAAAACAATATTATTAATTATTTTGTTACCGGACAAGGAAGTTTTCCTTCATTTCTTTTTAAATTAGGTAAATTGAATTCTCCAAACTGTGAATGTGGTTCTTTGGGAGACTCTCATCATTATAGTATGAATAAATGTTTAATTAGCACAGCATGCATTAAAAGAAGCAATAGTGAAACAATCTTGAATTATTATACAAGAATTGATAATAATGTTAGATACATGAAAATTATCAATAAAATTTACAATGACCTAAATACGAAATACTCTTTTATTTTCAGTACATTTTAATTTTTGAATGATATTAAAAATTTTATGTTTTGTTAAATATTTTAACTAGCATTGTACCATATACCTTTATTCATTATGTAGGTTATTTGATTATTATGTGATCTGCAGCAACTATATTATCATATTTGTTTATAAACTTTTTATAATTTAGATGTGTTTTATATCATGCTTTAAAAATCATTTATGTATTCTTATTAGTAAGTGTTTTATTTTTTCTTTATTCCATACTATACTAATTATTTGATTTGGTTTAAAAGTTTATGTATATAGTTTTTAATATTTGAAAATTTTGTACGGGCTTTGAAGTTTTACTTTAACTTTCAAATAAAACAAAATTTTGTATTATTATACAGATTGTCAAAATATTAAAAATTTATTTGTTTATGTCGTTTTCTAAAATGTATTGTATTCTAAATTGTGGTTCAATGATGTATTGTTTTCTAAATTGTATTAATATTTGGAATTTATATATATGAAGTTTGCTTTCATGAAAAATTTATAGTTTTAACAAATATCTTTTAATTATAACTATATGAACTTTGTTAGATTGTTTTTGGAACTTTTATTCTATGTATCAAAATTTGTTTACTATTTCAATTTTTCTGTATAATATGCTTTTGGTTTTCTAAATAAAATTAAGGTCTTTGATCTCCAATGGTTTCGCTGAGCTTAGTCTTTGCTGTTGTTTTCGCTAGTGTGTGGATTGAGTTCTCCCCACTTCCCATTGGCTTAGGCGGCGGTAAACTCATTTATTGTACGTCGGAAGTGTGGGCTTTTTCTGTCCCTATCTACATTTTTCCCCACTCTTCTTAGCACTTGTGTGTCGATAAACCCATTTGGGTTCGTCAAGAGTGTGGGTGTTTTCTGTCCCTATCTACATTATATCTACTATATACGTTATCACTGTTGTGGTCGCTTTTGATGAGCTCTTGCTTTTTAAATATTTTTATGCGTTAATTTTTAGTTTTGGATCTTTAAAGTGTTATTACTTTGTTTAACTAACTAAAATCTTCATTCTCTGAAATTTTCAAGTTTTTATAATCATTTTTCTAGAAGTTATTAACGAAATTCTATATATTTTTCAAATCTGCATATTGAACTGAACAACGGACTTTTATCAACCTCAAGATTTTAATAGTGGCTTTCTTAAAACCAGATTTATTACTTCAAACCATAATAATATTTCAACAGGAGATCAATGTTATGAAATTTGGACCATCACAAGCTTAGGTATCTTCTTTAAAAGCTTGAAAAATAACATACTTAATAATTTTTAGAAGCACTCGCATTTTAAATTTTATGAAGCCGCCATTGTTTACTTAAAAGCTGCCTCAACAATCGCCAAAGGGATCACGCTCAGAAGTTCCTATAACCTTTTATTACTACATACAACTAACTTGAATACGCCAATCCGTCGCCAAGAAATTCTAACTGTGCTCCTCTGCGTTGAAATTAATACCAAACCTGGAATTTCCGGACCTAGGATTTATTAACAGTTGAGCTCATTCTTCTATCTTCCGCCAAGAAGTTCTTACATATTCCCCCTTTAATATTAATTTTATTTGTTTCTATATCTGAAAATAACTTCAATTACAAGAAAGTTGCAAAACAGTCAACGAATGTGTTGGTGATACAATGAACATTGGTCTCTCCATGCCAAAGGATATTAATTGACTTTTAAAGACAATTAGACCTTCGTTTTCACTGGTATTAATATTTTTATATTAATTGTTTTAATCTTCCTTTCTTTTTATTCTTGGTTATTTAAAATTTACTTTATTATCATTTCTCTTTTTAAGCTATTATTTTAACTAAGAGAATTAATGATAACTGTTTTTAAAATTTTATGCCAACTTATCGCCAAAATCTTCATAATTATAATGTTGTTTTAGCTTTTGGATAGTATTCAATTATCCCTATAGTATCTTAAGTGGTTTTTATTTGAATCAATTTTGTGAAAATTTTTCGCCAATAATTTTTAAGCCAATAATTTTAATTATTTTTCGCCAAAATTTTGTTATTACATGTTCTAATCTTCAATTTTATTTACTTTTTAAATTACTTAAAAGCTACATTGTTATCATTTCTCTTTTTAAGCTATTATTTTATCTAAGAGAATTTCTAGTAACTGTGTTTTAATTTTTATGCCAATCTATCGCCAAAATTTAAATTTTTACAATGTTGTTTTAGCTTTTGGATAGTATTTTAATATTTCTATAGTACTTTAAATTGTTTTTATTTGAATCAATTTTTGTGAAGTTTTCCGCCAACTATTTTTTCGCCAATAATATTAATTTTAGTATTACTTGTTTATGATTATTTTAAAATATTTGAATAGGCTATTGTAAAAAATTTTATTTCTAACAAACAAAATGAGTCAAAAAACAAAAGAAAAGACAAAGGAATGTGCACTTATAGAAGATGATTCTGAAACATTTCCCTTCACAGAAATTTTTGATGATTATCAATCAGACTTTATTTTAAAAATTAAAAAGAGCATTCTTGACATTGACTTGATTCTAAGTGAGGCCAACAAAGCTAGTAAAAAAGTGGGCAAAGAAATTATGAAGGATATTAATAAGAAGTGCTTAAAAATAATGATGACGTGCATTAATGCCGAAAAAGAAAAAGCATGTCTGATAGCATCTAATAATGTATACGATAAAGTAACAAAAAATTTTGACTCCAGATTACAAATTTTGGAAGAAACCACTGACAAATATAGAGAAAATTTAGTTGAATCTTTAGAAAAAAACCTAACGGAAGTTACAAGAGGTCTTGAAACTATAACTGAAAACTTGAATAAAAAAACAGAAGAAATTGAAGAGTCTATGGTTAAATTAGGAAAACAGATCTGTGATAATACTTTGGAACAACCTACAAGAAACTCAGTAAATATGACTAATAATGAAGAACAAGTTATAATTGTTGATACAAATAATGAGTCAGGGGCCGTTTCTTATAAAGACGCGCTTCGAAAAAACAAAGAGATCTTTGAAAGTTACAAACCTAAAGACATAATACTGGCAAGACCTAATAGGGTAATTATAAAAATGAAAAATAAAGAAAGCCTTGATTTAGTAAAGGAGAAAATAGAAAAAAATGAGAACATTAAGAATTTGGGTACAGTTAAGATTAACAAACAGCGCAAACACAGATACATTATTTTTGGCATCCCTGATGATTTAGAAGAAAACTTTCTTAAGGAAGAAATTGAAAATAATATAGATGGTAAAGAAATTGACATAGTAAGATGCTTCATAGGTAAAAACAATAAAAAAAATGTAATCCTAGATGTTGACAATGCTACAAAAAACATATTCTTAAGGAAAAGCCATCTAATAATTGATCTAATAAGAGTACGTATTGCCCCATACATCTCAGTATATAGATGCAATAAGTGCCAAGGTTTTGGCCATTTGGCGAAAAACTGCAATAATAAGGAACAAACAATGTGGCAAATGTGGAAAAGACCACGATACTCGAACATGCTCCGAAACAATAACAAGATGCGTAAACTGCACTATAAACTACGATCATAGATCGGACAATAAAGAATGCCCTACTTTCATTAAATACAAAAATATTGTTTTAAATAATCATGTATAACGATCATATTCAATCTCAGTCAGTAATAAAAATTGTTCAAATTAATCTAAATAACTGTAGGGCCGCAACATCACAACTTATAAAATTTATAATGGATCATTCAATAGACATAGCTCTAATACAAGATTTTTATAAAAAAGACAATAAAATTATGGGCATTCCTATAAACTGGCAAATTTTTATGTCTAAAAATAGCACAGCGGGAATTATTATAAGAGACAATAGAATCATCTGCAATGAAACCTTATCATCTGAAAATGTCATTATTATAAATATCTTAGTCAAAAACAGAAAAATATTTCTAGGTTCTCAATACTCGTCTCCAACTTCAGATCTTTGTTACGATTTAAATTCTTGGTCATTTGATTTTCACAATAAAATAGTAATTATTTCAGGCGATTTTAATGCTAAAAATAACCTATGGGGCTACAATAGAAATGACAATAGAGGCGATATTATAATAGATTTATGTACTACTTTGGACTACAATATTTACAATAACCCAAATGATATACCTACATATCACCTTCTTGGAAACTACGGATATCCAGACCTTACCATTGGCTCAAATCTATCTTCAAATCATATTAATAATTGGATGGTGCACGAAACAGAATCCAACTCAGACCATAGATTTATCACCTATGAAATAGCAATAGATATTATACCTAGAACAATAAATAGATACAAAAGTGAATACTGTAATAAATTAAAATTAGGAAAAGAACTTAAGAAGATGGAAGAAAAGTTAATTAACAATATAGAAAATTTAGATAACATAGATAAAATAGATCAATTTGTGGATAAATTTTATAATAAATTATACAGTATTTGTAATAATAATTTTAAGATTAAAAAAAGGAAAACAAACATAGAACTAAACTGGTGGAATCCTCAACTCAGACAACAACGAAATAAAATCAACGCTCTATACAAAAAATTTAAAAGAAATGGTCAACAGTCAACTAAAATTATTTATAATAAAGAAAGGGCAATCTATAAAAAAAATATAATAGAAGCTAAAAAGAAAAGCTGGAAAGAATACTGCTACAATATGAGGGATAAATTTGGTCGAACATTTGAAATTGCGAGAGAAAAAATATTTAATAGTAACTCACTTATTCATACTTCCTTGGAAGGTATGCCATTAGATAGTAATTATGAAGATATTTATAAAAAATTAATAGAAAGCCATTATTACATTACAACAGACCTGAATGAGGAAGAGTTCTACAATAATTTAGAAGATGAAGAAATTAACATACAAGAATTAATAGAAGCAAATAGAATGCAAGGAAAAAAAAAGGCACCTGGATCAGACAGAATAGACCCAAAAATTACAAACTACTTGATAGAATACTGCCCAAATTTAATTTTAAAATTACTAAACAAATTATATAAATCGGGCTACTTTCCAAATAAATGGAAAAAAGCTTTAGTCATCTTCTTTCTAAAAAATGGTAAACCAGAAAAAAATCCAAAATCTTATCGTCCAATCTGCCTACTACAAACCATAAGCAAACTTTATGAAAGAATAATACATTTTAGACTAACGTTTCATCTAGAAAATAATAATCTGCTCCATGTTAATCAATTTGGATTTAGAGAGGGGAGAAGCACAGCAATGGCTGTTGCGAGGCTGATAGAAACAATTAAAACAAGAAAAGAAAATTTTACATATACTATCGCTATTGCCTTTGACTTTACAGGGGCCTTTGACAGTGTTGATTGGCCTACACTAAGAAATACAATAGCTTCATTTGATTTAAATTACAATTTACTTGCAACCCTAAATAGTTATTTAAAAAATAGATCAGTAGGATATGAGATTAATAATGATCTTAGGTTCTACAACATAAATAGGGGATGCCCACAAGGTTCTTGCCTAGGTCCTACGCTGTGGAACCTAATAGCTAACAAAATTTCAGAATATTTTGATGATTTTAATTGTGATTTATTCGCTTACGCTGACGATTTTGTTCTAGTGTACTCAGAAAACACAAGAAAAGAAATAGAAAATACAGGGGAGATGCTAGTCAACAATTTCTGTAGCATAAGCGAGAGTCTAAAACTAACTGTCTCGGCAAATAAAACACAAGCAATAGCTTTTGGCAGGGACCTTTCGAGAAGATATCCAATTATAAAGATGATGGGCTCAAGCATCAAATTCAATAAAAGTATTAAATATCTGGGAATATACATTGACAGAAAACTTAATTTTATAGATCACCTAACATATTTAAACAATGAAATTACAAAATTCACAACCGGTATTAGAAAAGTAGGTAATGCTTACTGGGGTGTATCATCAGATACTATTAGAACATGGTACAGAGTAGTTGTGGAACCTAAGATTGTTTATGGAATTGAAATTTGGTATCCATTTTTAAATTGTCATGGCAAAAGAAAACTCTCATCTATTCAGAGAAAATTCCTGGTTAAAATATTGAAATGTTACAAATCAGTTTCTAATTTGGCACTCAATGTTCTTACGGGTATTGCACCAATCAATTTAAAAGCAGAAACACTTGTAAATAATTATAACATTAAACTGAATCGGCAGCATATAATCATAGATAACATCGAAACTAATTATACAGAATTAGACTATAAAACACCAAGATATTCAATCGACTCTAGAAAATATCCAAAAAATTTAAAAATACTTAGAATAGATGAGGGTTTTCCAACAAGAAACTTGACAGAAATAGAAGCTTTCACAGATGGAAGCAAAAGGGAAGAGGGCACAGGTCTGGGTTTTGTGGTTTTCAAAGAACATAAAATAATTAAAACAGGAATGCATGCGCTAAATAACTTAAATTCTGTTTTTCAGTCAGAGGCAATGGCGATTCAAAAGATATTAGAATGGTTCAAGGATAGTAATTATAATAATATAGTTATTTACTCGGATAGTCAGGCTGCCGTCAAGTCTCTATGCAACGTTTTCCCTAAATCTAATATAATAGTCAAAATTCACTCAATATGCAATGAAATACAAAATAAAAATATTTCAATAGGCTGGGTTAAATCTCATATTGGAATAATAGGAAATGAAATGGCGGACTTCTTGGCAGGGATGGCTATCAATGAAGAAGAAAATAAAATAACCTATAAATATCCTATTTCAGTAATTAAAAAACAACTAAATAAAGAAATCTTACAAAAATGACAAGAAACATGGAACCTCTGTGATAAAGGTAGATATACATATAATATTATAAACAATATCTCAATTAATCTAATTTTCCAGAACAATATTATCAATTACTTTGTAACAGGTCAGGGCAGCTTCCCATCTTTTCTTTTTAAAATAGGTAAACTAGACACCCCATACTGCTCATGTGGTATATTGGGTGATTCTCATCATTTTATAATGTCTTCTTGCTCAAATAGTAATGAATATAAAAAACGTGGAACAAATGAAACAATATTTCAATACTACAAAAGAATTGACGGCAGTTTTAGGTTGATAAATATTATTAATAAAATTTATAATGAATTAAATAGAAAATACTCATTTATTTTTAGTACCTTTTAGCCTCGAGATTGGTCAGGGTTTGGCTTCTCTACTCTTAACACAAATATTAACTAACAAATATTTAATGGTATCAATATTAATTACAACTGTTTTTTCTTTTTAATAATTTTTACTTTTCTAGTGTTCTTACATATTTATTGTATACATATAGCAATTACTAGTTTTGACTAGTTTTTTTTTCTGTTTTTCTTATTTATATACTGCTTATTTTCTTTTGGTATGTCTCAAAATTTAAAGTTCATGAAGAATTCATGAAAATACATTTGATTATTTCTGGTTAAAATGTATATCTTCTTCTAAGTGAATTATCAAATTTTGTTATTTTTAAAGTAATTATTATGTTTATACTATTCACTTAGTTTTAGGAAATTTATAAAAAAATTATACATACAGTGTAATTCTTAATAAGTTATTCTCATTTTTGTTTGTATTTTGAAATTTAAGTCTTGTTATATTTAAAAAAAAAAAAAATTATATTTCTCTGTATCCAAAAGGATGATGTTTATGCTTACATGGAATTTTGTATTTATTTGTATTTTAAAATTTAAATTTCTTTGTATTTATTTTCATGTATATGCTAAAAAGGAACTATGTTTCCACTTTATGTACCTCTGCTTTTAATGTAAATAAAATTTTGGGGTCTTCCGACCCTGGATGGTTTGGCCAGTACGCTCTGTTGGCTGTGGTTTTTGCTGGATGTAGAGAGGTATTCTCCTCACTCCACTTTGACCCTTTGGTGTCGATAAGCCTTATTTGGCTCGTCTGGAGTGTGGCTTTTCCTGTCCCTATCTACATTTAGATTCCCAACTGTCCCTATCTACTATATATATAATTAATGTTTATCATTGTTATGACCGTTTTCGCGGAGCTCCTCTTTTTTTGTTTATAATTGCGTAATTTTTATTTTTTCTTTCAAGAAAGTTTTATATTCTTGTTCAGAATCTTCGATAGTATATATCAGTAATTTTTCAATAATTTTGGTCAACTTTATATTTTTATACAAGCTAAATTCCATCATCTTCAATATTGTCTATTGTACCTGTAACGCTTCAACATCAACTTTTATAATTCGAACCCTGGACCTTTAAAACCAGGCTCAAAGGACTGTTCTAAAAAAATAGAAGCCAAGGACACTTCATTTTGGAAAATCGGACTTCAAGAAGCCAACTTATCAATTTTTTAAAAAATCTGAAATTATATGTTTTTAATTCAAACGGATTTGAAAATATCAAACAGCTGAATCGCCATTACTCCATATCTCACTCAGTTTACCAAATAGCAACTACTCGCCAAAAACAGTCGCCAACTCGAATAACTTTCAAATCTATGCCTACTATCTAACTAGAGAGTTTTTATATCGAGCTTATTCAAGAAACATCTACAAGCTCGCCAAGTTTCCATCGCCAAACCAGTCAACTCTTATCTTTCTTCATGTTCTAGTTTATTTTTCAAATTTAACAAGAAAAGAATTATTTTACTGCAAAGAATACTAACCAGCCTTCATCTTCGTTAAAATATAAGTTAACTTTTTTCTTTCATTACATAAGAAATGTACTTATATCTTCTCAGCATCTATCATTTTTAAAAATAGTATTATTTTCATGCTAATTTTTTAACGCCAAATTTTCATTCAATTTTATATTAATCATTTTTAGGTGAACATTTTTAAACTATTCTATTTTTATATACGTTTTAATCATGGTATTAACATTTTATTTGTTTTAAACATTATTTTGAATATCGTTCATATCTTTGTTCTATCATTAAGCTCTTATTTTCTTTTATTTTTACCTATTATTATTTAATTTTTCTTCGCCAACTTATTTAATTATATAATTTACTCAGCATTCATATTATTAATATCCTTACTTCTAATATAATATAGTGCTAACAATAACGGTTTGGCGTAATTTTCAAAACTAGGCCAACTTTTCAACCCAAATTTTAGCCAAATTTTTAAAAATTAGTCGCCAATTTCTTATCTTATTTTAACATTTTAGTTTCTTTTTTAAGCAGGGTTACTTTATCTTTGTTTTAATTGTTATTTCAAACATTAACACCACTTTCCATATTTAATCGTGAACTTTTCGCCAATTACTTAAGCCAAGTCAATTTAAAGAAGCGTTGTTTAACTGAGTAAACTTATAAGTGTTTTTCATATTTTCACCTCTCTTAATTGTTACGGCCAAAAGTTGCCAATTCTTATCGCCAAAATTAATTTTAATAGCCAAATGAGTTAAACTTAAAATTTAAAAAAAAAAAAATAATAACTAATAGGTTTGCATTTTGATTATACTCAGGACACTCTTATAGTGTAAATACATAATTAATTATCTTTCTACAGTTCTTTTATCTTATATCGTATTTTATTTGTAAAATAAGCCAAATTAATAATAATGAGTCAAAAAAACAGAGATAAAGGCAAAGAACATAATGGTGAAGAAGATACAGACTCAACAGGCTCACGATACGAAACATCTAGTACACTGGATGATTTACTTGAAAATTACACCTCTAACTTCATCCTAAAAGTTAAACAAAATTTTAAAGATATTTTAAACACTCTGAACGAAGCACACAACGCAGGTAAGAAATTAAATAAAGAAATAATCACTAAAATAAATAAAAAATGTTTGAATACTCTAATGCAATGCATAAACGTAGAAAAAGAACAGGCATTCTTAAATGGCAAGATCGAAGTATATGAAAAAATAACAAACGGCCTGGAAGCACGATCTAAGACAATTGAAGAAAAAAACAAATGCATTAGAAGATGGGATGGAAGAGATAAAAGTCATCTTAAAAGAAAAATCTGAAGAGAAGATAGAAGAAATCAAAAACCTAATCAAGGAGAAGACATTTGAATTTCCACCCCTTAATACAAATTTACAGACACAAGAAGAACAGGTTATAATTATAGATACTAAGGATGAAAAAGGAGCAAATTCTTACAGAGAAGCGTTAAGAAAAAATAGTAACATATTCAAAGACAACAAACCAAAGGATATTTATATTACAAAATCGAACAAAGTTATCATCAAAATGAAAAATAAAGATGACTTAACAGTAAAAAAAAAACAACATAGAAAAAGACGAAAATATGAATGTACTAGGAAGTGTCAAGATCAACAAACAAAGAAAACACAGACACATAGCATTTGGTATTCCTGACGATATAGACGAAGAAAAAATAAAAGATGAAATTGAAAACAACTTAGACAATAGAGAAATTGATATAATAAAAATATTTACAGGGAAAAATAACAAAAAAAATATAATTTTTGATGTGGACAATTACTCCAAATATGTCTTAACACAGAAAAAAAATCTAATCATAGATCTAATAAGAGTTCGAATCAGCCCATATATCAGCATCAACAGATGTTACAGATGCCAAAATTTCGGCCATATTTCAAAAACATGTAAAAGAAATGAAAGGATGTGGAAAATGCGGAGGCAACCATGACACCAGAAACTGTTCTTCTAACATTACAAAATGTGTCAACTGCACAAATAATTCAGACCATAGATCAGATAGTAAAGACTGCCCAGAATTTATTAAATATAAATCAATCCAATTGAATCATGGCCAATAGAACAATATCATCTCAGTCAGCAATTAAAATCGTTCAAATAAATCTAAATAATTGCAGGGCAGCAACAAATCAATTAGTTCAGTTCATAATCGAAAATAAAATAGATATAGCCTTAGCTCAGGACATTTATAAAAAAGACAATAATATTACAGGCATACCATCTGGATGGCAGACTTTTAGTTCAAAAAATAAGACAGCTGTTATAATAATATGCAATACAAAAATTATAAGCAATGAAGTTGCATCTTATGGAAACTCAATAATTATTAATATTTTATTAGAAAAAGAAAATTTATTTTTGGCTTCAGTTTACTCATCTCCAACATCTAACCTAGAAGAAGATTTAAATTTCTGCTGTAATGATTTTTTGGATAAACAAATAATAATTTCGGGTGATTTCAACGCAAAAAATAGATCCTGGGGATATAACAGAAATGATAACAGAGGAGACATAATTTTAGACCTATGCACAACATTAGATTATAAAATACACAATAATCCAGACGACCATACAACTTATCACCTACTAGGTAAAATAGGCTACCCAGATCTAACAATAGGTTCAGCAATTACAAGAAACATTATCAAGAATTGGAAAGTACATCTAACAGAAACTAACTCAGACCACAGATATATAACTTACGAAATAGATACCGAATATATTAAACTAACAGATAATAGATATGAAAGTAAATACTGCAATAGAAAAAAACTAAGAAGATTATTAATCAATCTACAGGATAAATACTTAGACATAGTGAAATCCATAACAACAATAGCAGGGGTAGATAACTTCTTCAAAGATTTTTACAATGATCTACATGACATCTGCGATAAATTATTTAAAATCAAAAGAAATAAAGGAATAGTTAAAATAAACTGGTGGAACAACGATCTAAGAATTAAAAGAAATAGAATTAATGCACTCTATAAAAGAGTCAAAAGAACAGGTAACGAAGAATTAAAATTAATATATAACAAAGAAAAGGCTCAATACAAAAGACAAATTCTAGATGCTAAATTAAATAGTTGGAAAAAATTCTGCAATAGTAATAAAGAAAATGTATGGCAAACCATTTGAAGTTGCAAGAGATAAATATTTTAATAGAAATAATTTAATACATATAAAATTGGATGGCATGCCTTTAAATACAAACTACGAAGACATTTACATTAAACTAATAGAGAGTCATTTCAATATAACTAATAATATAACAATGGAAAAAGAAAAACAATCACGATAAATAAAGAAAGAATAAATTATCATGAATTAAAAGAGGCAATAAAATTACAAAGCAAAAATAAAGCACCTGGAACTGACAAAATAGACAAAGGATTACAAAATACTTAATAGACCATAGCCCAAAACTAATATTAGAAATAATGAATAAGCTTTTAGAAATAGGGTATTTTCCAAAAATCTGGAAAAAATCTACAGTAATCTTCTTCAGCAAAAAAGATAAACCAACTAATAATCCAAAATCATATAGACCCATTTGCCTCCTACAAACTTTAAGCAAAATCATGGAGAGAATAATTCTATTTAGATTAAATTTTCATCTAGAAAACAATAATATTATACACAACGAACAATATGGATTTAGAGAAAAAAGGAACACAACCATGGCAATCAATGAACTTTTAGTGAAAATAAAGAATAGCATCAAAAACCATAAATATACAATAGCTATTGCATTTGACTTTGCAGGAGCGTTTGATAGTGCAGACTGGAACATTCTGAAAGATATTTTCAAAAACTTAAATATCAGCCGTTATCTCAAAAATATTTTAATAAGCTACTTGACAAATAGAGAAATTTGTTTTGAATTAGATGGAAAAGAAAGAATCTTTGGTGTGGATCGCGGTTGCCCTCAAGGTTCTTGTTTGGGTCCGGTCATGTGGAATCTCATTGCCAACAATATTCTTAAAAAAATTGACATTGAAAACTGCCATATACAAGCTTATGCAGATGACTTCATAATTATATACTCAGGTAATAGTAGAGCCATGCTGGAAAACATAGGTAATGATCTAATCAAAAAATTTATTAATATAAGCGAAAACTTAAACTTAACTATATCAATAGACAAAACACAAGGCATCATCTTTGGAAAAGATCTCTCTAGAAGGAATCCTAAAATTAAAATTAAAAAGAGTAATTTACAGTTCAAAAATTATATTAAATATCTAGGCATTATAATTGACAGAAAACTAAACTTCATTGAACATTTAAATTACTTAAATGAAGAAATAGCTAAATTTATAACCGGTATTAAAAAAGTAGGCAATGCCTACTGGGGAATTGACTCTTATACAATAAAGGAATGGTATAGGGCTGTTGTCGAATCCAAAATTTTATATGGAGCGGAATGTTGGTTTCCTTTTTTAAACAGTCATGGAATACGTAAATTAAACTCAATTCAACGTAAATTCTTAATCAAAATTTTAAAAAGTTATAAATCTGTTTCCAACATGGCTCTTTATACACTTACAGGTATACCCCCAATAGAAATTAAAATTAGATATAAATTAGAAATATATAAAATGAAATTAAACCAACATAAAATTAATTTAGATAACAAAGAAATTGGTATAACAGACATAGAAAGTAAAACAATTAAATTCCTAATCAATAGCTTAAATTATCCAAACAATCTTCACTTCCTGGAATTAAACAACGGTTTTCCAATCAAAAGCAATGTAGATATTGAAGCTTACACAGACGGAAGCAAAATTGATGATTTTGTCGGGTTGGGTTTTGTTGCATTTCATAAAAATTTAATAATTAAAACAGACACAAAATTACTAAATAAACATAATTCAGTATACCAGTCAGAAGCATTAGCTATACAAAAAGTAATAGAATGGTTCAGTGACACCAACTTCATTAGCATAAACATATACACAGACAGTCAGGCAGTATTTAAATCTTTAAAAAACATTTACCCAAAATCACCAATAATTGTAAATATACATAGCATTTGTAATAATATTCCAGATAAAACAATATACATAGGGTGGGTTAAATCACATATTGGTATTGTTGGCAATGAGATGGCTGACGCCTTGGCTGGTATGGCTCATATATTAGAAGATACATACTTAAACATTAGCCTTCCTACGTCTATCTTAAATCAATATACACAAAAGAAAATTTTAAATGATTGGCAATCGAAATGGGAAAACTCAGATAAAGGAAGATTCACTTATAATATCATAAATAACGTAAATTTCGATTTAAAATTTAACAATAACATTTTAACTTACTTTATAACTGGCCAAGGCAGCTTTCCTTCATTTTTATATAAAATAGGTAAAATAGACTCACCAAATTGTGTTTGCGGAGAACTTGGCGATCCACACCACTTCGTTACAATGAAATGTAGCTTCTGTCCTGAGTATATCAAAAAGTATGATAATGAGACTTATTTTAAATATCCTTATTTTAAAAAAAAGAAAGAGACTAAGGGCTTTACGCAAGAGAACTGAGAAAGAGGAAGATGTTACGAGGAGAAATAAACTTAAGATAGAATTTAAAAAGGAAAAGGCAATGTATACGAGACTTATCAGAGTAACAAGAAGGAATTCTTTTAAAAATTTTATTGAAAAATTAACAATCAAGGATACCTTTGGGAAAATTAAGGGTATAATCACTGAGAAAAAGATCAATGCTATGGAGGGTATACAAACAGAGGATGGGGTGATTTTGGATGATTTAGATCAGATAGAAGAATCATTGGTAAAATATCATTTTAAATATGATCAAGCCTCGGATTGTATAAATATGGGTAATACCGCAACTGAGGAGATTCACGAAATTTCGGTACGGGAAATTGACTATATTATTGGCACCATGGCAGCTGATAAAGCTCCGGGCTATGATGGTTTTACACTTAGCATCATATTAGAGATATATAAAAGTAACAAATATTTTATTAAGGATTTGTTTAATAGATGCCTTACTGAACAGTATTTTCCCAGGGACTGGAAAAGGGCCATAGTTATTTTTTTTCCTAAGGAAAAAAGAGATATGAAAAAAATGAGTTCTTATAGACCAATCTGCCTTTTGCCAGTATTGGGCAAGATATTAGATAAAATTCTCGCTAACAGGCTCACTATTTTTCTAGAAACCAGGAATCTTTTATCCATATATCAATATGGTTTTAGGAGAGGCATGAGCACTGCACAAGCCTTGAACAACATTGTTAAGAATATCTCAGAGAATAAAAATAATGGTAATCATACTTGCATGATCTCATTGGACATACAGAATGCTTTTAACTCAGTCAAAAAGAATGTGCTTATTAATAAACTGAAACTGTTAAATTTGGATGATTATCTGTTGGGTATCTTATACAGCTATGTCTCGGATAGAGAAATTATAATCAACAAGGGCATTATTGAATATAATGTGGGTGTTCCGCAGGGCTCTTCTTTGGGGCCAATTTTTTGGCTTATTGTGATAAATGATCTTTTGATTGAATGCAGCATATATGAAAATGTTAAGATTCAGGCGTATGCCGATGATGTAGTTATTTTGATCAATTCTCAGGTTGTTTATAAATTTACAAAATATGCTGCTGATGTTCTGAATCATTGCCAGGAATGGATGAATAGGAATGAGCTTAAAATAAGTATTGATAAGTGTTGCTACACTATCATACCTAGCAGAGCTCAAATTACGAGGAGACCAACTATAAAAATGGGAGGAAACAGTATCAAATATAGAAGTGAAATAAAATATCTGGGGGTTTACATAGATACCAAAATGAATTTTAATTGCCAGCTTGAAAAAGTTAATGAAAAGGCTCTTAAGTATTTTTACAAATTAAATAGTATCTCTAAAAAAACGTGGGGTATTAAGCCCGAAATTACTAAAGAGATATATAAAACTGTGGTGGAAAAAACAATATTGTATGCTTCCGAGGTTTGGTTTAAGGAGCAAGAAACTCTTAAAAGGAAGTTATATCAAACGCAAAGGCCTTATTTGTTATTCCTGACGAAGTGTTATAAAACAGTCTCGACTGATGGGTTAAACATCCTAGCTGGCTGCGTGCCTCTACATCTAAAAGCTAATACTGTTAAACAGCTTTTTAGATTATACGATAATAACGAAGAAATAGTAATTAATGGGGAAAAATATAATAAGGATAATTGCCAAACCAGAGAGAGGAACATCAGAAAGATTAATGATTTGATCGCATTGGATTGGAGTTATGATTTGGAACCCAAGACTAATTAGAAAATTTATACGGATGGATCAAAAAAAGAAGAGAAAATAGGATCACGTGTTGTTATTTATGTAAACGGTTTTTTAAAAGAGAAACTTAGAGAAAGAATAGGTAAATGCAACTCTTATATTGCGGAATTACACGCTATACAAATGGCAATAAATTATATAATTAAAGAGGGTATTGAGGCTTGTGATTTATAGACAGACTCGCGTAGCGCACTAGAGGCGTTGAGGACACTTAGTGATAAAGGAGAGATTATTGAAGATATTAAACATCGGATCAGAGATAATAGCTTGCAGATTCATTTACATTGGGTTAAAGCCCACATAGGTATCTCTGAAAATGAAGAAGCCGATAGAACGGCGAAGGAAGCCACGGAATTACATAATATAGGACATTACTATAAATGGTCAAAAAGTAAAATCAGAAAGCTGTTGGGCAAAGAGGAAAATAGAAATTGGCAGCTAATATGGGATACAAGCACTAAGGGTAGGAGAATTAAGGAAATATTTAATGAAGTTAACACACACAGGCTAATAGCTAACTTTTATTTAAATCAAGCAATTACGGGCCATGGCGCTTTTGGCGCCTATCAGAGAAGATTTCATAACAAATCTAATTTATGCACTTGTCTAGCCATACAAACAGTTGAACATTGTCTTTTTGACTGTCCTGAATTTAATAAATATAGAAAACTTTTACCTCATGGTATTGAGAACTGGCCGAAGGATAAATTCTTTTGTGATTTTTACTGCAGGAAATTTATTTGTAATGTTGTTTCGGATCTAATGGAACAACACTGCCCGCTTGACTAGCTGCTGGCTTAATCTTCTTGTTCTTCTTTTTGTTTTGTTGCTTCCGCTGTGCTTTGCAAAAAGAAATTGATACAACTCGAGTGTTGCTATTGTTTTTATTTGCTTATGTGGAAAAATTATATTGACTGGAATTATTCTTCATCGTGGCATATCCGATTCTCCTATTACGCACCTTTATGGGGATTTATAAGCTATCTTGTGGCAAGAGAACTGTGATGAAGAGATATGGACCTTCTACAGAAGACTGGAGTCGGAGAGTTCATGAGTTCGGGCCCCGTCAGTGTCTCTATCGGAGTATGCTGAAAGATGACTTCCTGTGGCTAATTATGGCTTCCTATAGAAAGGAGAGTTACTTACTTGCTTGTGATTTAATAAAATAATAATAATAATAAAAAAAAAAAAAGTTAAAGTCAGTACTGCTTTTGGAGTCTATGGACTAGTATTTCAATTATAAATATTAACTCACTCTATGGTGTTGGTAGGAAGGAAAATTATGTAAACAAGTAATTAAAAGTATTTAAATAGTCTATTGCTAGTACAATTAAGTGTATAAACTTATGATTATCTAATTAAATAGATAATTAATTAATTACAATAATTATAGGGGTGTCACTGTTCTTCATTAAGTCTAAAACATTAATTGAATTGGTTTCAATTTTAGAAAAAAAAAATAATAATAAATAAATAAATAAATAAAATAATAAAATAAAACTTAATCAATTGAGCTGTATACTCTTCTAGTATATACTTTCTTCAGTGTGGTTTCGCCATCTTGTATTTAGGGGAGGTGATAATTTTCAGTTATGCTTAATGGTTAGGCATATATAATATCAGTAATGGTGACCTATAATTCAATTTAAGAATAGTTTTACTCGAATTATTGTATAGTGTAATTTGAAATCAGGCTATGTGGTTATTAACACTGGACTAGGGCTAATTAAAAAAAATGACAACATGTGTTAATGGTGCTGGTATGTTGAAAAATATTTGCTTTGGCAAAGCGAATTCAATAAATACTCGTATGTTAGCTTCTCGGTCTGCAAAATTTAACCTTTTCGGCTTTATAGAATTAATTTCACTTGACTGTAGTAGTTATACAGCTAATTAGCACAATATTAGGAGTACAATATATAAACATTAATTTATAGGGTACTTACTTTTGAAGTGGACGGCGGCTTACTTCGCTGTTGGCTACGGTGGGTTGATCTGAAATTAGTGCTCAATGTGTTCAGTGTTATGCTATAGTGTGGAATTTTTGGACCAATCGAGCTGCCCGTTATTGGTGCTGCGTTGTTTTGGCTATTGTGGGAAAAGGTAAAATAAGCTATTATAAGCAACTCATTAACTTATTTTGGCTCTTAAACGATAAAATTAATAAGCACGAAATTAAATTTGGGATTCTGGTGATTTGTCCCACTTTATGGGGGTGAATTGTAATAAGTAGTTTCATGAATAATATTTAGAAATTATTAGTTGGATTATAATTTGAGTGATTTGAGAAAATGGGTTTGGATAAGCATGTGGAATGTGGTCTAGTGGTTTAGACACGTTGTCGCTGGAATCTTGCTGGCTCACTTTCGGGTTCGATCCCGCTTGTGACATTAAGCTAAATGATACTGGGATTTGGAATTTAGGAATTAAATGGATTGAGTTTATTCTAGGACCTAAAATGAAATTAAATTAATTCTAGTAAGTTTGGTTAAAAAAAATATGTACTACCCGTTGTCAACTACTCTAAGTAGTTTCTAAATTTGCTAGTTTATTCCGACTTAAAGGGGGTTTGTCTTCGCGGACCCGGTGGGCCGGAGGGACTTCTATTGCGCGGTTGGTCATCAATTTTTGCCGATACGCGAAAGCGGAGGGGGCTGTGGTGCTTTAGATTATTTTAAATATTATAAACGTATAGACAATAATAAACATAACTTAAGAAAAATAAAAAATATTTATAATAGATTAAACACGCATTACTCCTTCATATTTAGCACTTTTTAATCCTTGTCTTATTCTATTATTAAATTAATGAAGTCGTTATTCTTTGTTACTAACTTCATATATTAAGTATTTTGTTATATTAATTTATTCGTATTTTTGTTTCGAACTTATTTTAAGCTTTATTCTAATTGTTAAAAAAAAAAAAATTGTTTCGGTTAATTCGTTTCGTTTTGCTACTTATTTACAAAATTTTTATTGTGTTTTTAAATATAGAAATATAAATTTTTGTTTCAGTGTTTCATGTATTTGTATTTCTCAATATTTTTGAAAAATTTCTTGATGTAATAGAAATTAACAAAATTGTTTTTCTGCTTTGTTTTATATATATCTAATGTATTCCACACTTGTACTTTTTATGTTTTTGTAACCTTCTATTGAAAATAAATTTCTGGGTCTTCTGATTCTGCTAGGTTCCGCCGAAAACGGTCGCTCGGGCTTGGTTTTGCTGGATGTAGATTGGTCTTTCCCCACTCTTCTTGGCACTTGTGTGTCGATAAACCCATTTGGGTTCGTCAAGAGTGTGGGTGTTTTCTGTCCCTATCTACATTTATATATGTCAAAGTGTTTTAACACTGTTGCGGCTGCTTATTGTGAGCTCTTAAGTTTTTCATAATTTTTAGCGTTATTTCTTACTTTAGGATTCTAAAAGTGATTTTATTCTGAAGTATTCATGTTAAACCATTTCTCGTAAAATTTTCATACATTTCGAGACATTATTTTGAAAGTTATCGTCGATATTCCAAAGATTTTATAAACTTGCTTCATATACAGTCAAACGTATTTTTATCATCTTTTAAACTTTGTTTCCTGCAACCTTCAAACCTGTTTAAGAAGACTCATCATAAAATTCTAAACAATAGGACATCAATTTTTTAAATTTTGGACTACTGCAAGTAAAGTTATCAGTTTTTAAAGTTTTAATTAAACTGTGTTTATAATTTAAAACATATCATTGAAATTTACTTTCTCTACGAGACGCCATTATTATCTTTATTGACACTCATTTATCGCCTACAAGTCCGCCAATTCAACCGAACTGAAGCTTTTTTACAAGAATTTCTCAAGTAATTCTATGAAATGTCTTTATTTATTTATGAAGAAACATTCTATAGGTCGTTTCAATCTATTTCATGAGTGTTTTTAAGTATTTTTATCTAACTTTTTTTATCGCCAACAAGTTTTACTCATTATACATTAATTTTTAAATTTAACAATCAACTTCAAGAAACTCGCCTATGTTGTAGCCTAGAAGATTTGTATGCTCAACAATTATTATATCGCCAAGTAATTCGCCAATTATACCAAATTTGTGTTTTTGGATACAGAGGAAATATCTTTTTCAAGTTAATTTTAAAATTCATATTATGTTGTAAATAATTAATCTCTTAACCTTTAACTCTTTTTAGTATTGATTACAAACTATTTAATAATTTCCTCTGGCATCTTTTGGAATTCAATTGCCAAATTAACATATTATATCTTAAACAAAGTTTTTAATACTTTATCTTATTTTAATTTTTGACTCATAGCCGTTTTATTAATTCTTATATATTTTTTTGGATAATTCTGTAGTCTTAATATGGTTTATATGTATTCTTAATGTGTTTATATTCTATGTTTTTATCTTGCATTCAAGTATTTTAATTAGCTTATCGCATTTATTTAGTACCTTAATCTTTCCTATTTTAATCTTTAGTTTTTCTCGCCAATTTTATTTCTAATAAGTTCAGTATTTAAATAGCATTTAAACCTTTTTATGGTTAAAATACGCTAATTTCTATAACGTAAATTCACTCTACCATTATAAACAGCTCTATTGTTCTATTATTTATTTATCTAAAATTTGTCTAATTTTCAAATTAACTAATAAGACCACTCATTGAAAAGAAGCGTAATATAATTGGCCTTGTATCATAAAGTTATCATAGTATTTATGTATTAAAATGAGTCAAAAAAATAAGGAAAAGGTTAAGGAAGTTATTGAGGAAGAATCAGACAATTTTCCGTTTGAAGATATCTTTGATGATTATAAGTCGGAATTTATACTTAAAATTAAAAATAGCATACTAGATATTGACTTAATCCTGAATGATGCAAATAAAGCAGGGAAAAAAGTTGGCAAAGATATCATTAAGGATGTAAACAAAACATGCCTAAAAATAATGATGACTTGTATCAACTCAGAAAAGGATAATGCATGTCTTTTGGCCAAAAATGATGTCTATGCACACGTTACTACAAATTTTGATACAAGACTGAAACAATTAGAAGAATCAACAAACAAAAATACAGATAGCTTAGTTGAAATATTGGATAGAAATATAACAGAATTCAATAGAGGCCTTGATACCTTGAACAATGACCTGACTAATAGAATAAATAAAATAGAAGATAATATGGAAGAGATAAGGAAATTGATAAATGAAAAAGCAATGGATCAACCAAAATTGTCAAGTGAACGTCTATCAAATGAGGAACAAGTATTAATTGTGGATACAATCGACGAGAAAGGAGCAGTATCCTACAGAGATGCCTTACGAAAAAACAAATCAGTATTCGAAACGCACAAACCTAAGGATATAATATTAACGCGTCCCAATAGAGTAATAATTAAAATGAACTCTAGAGAAAACCTAGAAAAAGTGAAAGAAAAAATAGAAAATAATGAAAATATTAGGGATATGGGTAATCTATATCTATAAAGGAAGAAGTCCTGACTTATATATATATATACATACACGTATCAACGCCCAGCAAAAGCTGTTGGAGATATAGATATCAAATTTTAGGAGCTTATTACTTTTGTGCTGAAGGCGTCATTTAAGAAGCGATTTTTCAAAATTCGCCCCCCAAGGGGGGAGGGGGGCAAAACGTGTTTTTTACATATTCCTTCATATCTCAAAGAAGGATATTGATATCCATAACATTCTTGCTTTAAAATGTAAGTAACATGAATACCTAAAAACCAATTTCAGGATTTTTCAAAATTAGGCCCCCAAGGGGGGGAGGGGGGAAAAACGTGTTTTTACGTGTTTTATCACATTTTCCTTCATATCTCGAAGAAGAAAACAGATATCCATAAGATTCTTGCTTTAAAATGTAAGGAACATAAATACCTAAAAACAAATTTCAGGATTTTTCGAAATTCGGCCCCCATGGGGGGGGAGGAGGCAAAACGTATTTTCCCATATTCCCTCATATCTCAAAGAAGGAAATTGATATCCAAAATATTCTTGCTTTAAAATGTAAGGAACTTGATTACCTAAAATCAGTTTCAGGATTTTTTTCAAAATTCGGCCCCAAGGAGGGGAGGGGGGCTAAACGTGATTTTACGCGTTTTTCACATGAAACGGATATCCATAAGATTCTTACCTTAAAATAAAAGGAAACCGAATACCTAAAAATCAGTTCCAGGATTTTTCAAAATTCGGCCCCCCCCCCAAAGGGGGAGGGGGGGCAAAACGTGTTTTCCTTCATATCTCAAAGAAGGAAATTGATATGTTAAAGATTCTTGCTTTAAAATGTAAGGAACATGAATACCTAAAAACCAATTTCAGGATTTTTCAAAATTCGGCCCAAAAGGGGGGGAGGGGGCAAAACGCATTTTCCCCATATTCCCTCATATCTGAAAGAAAAAAAAACAGATATCCTTAAGATTCTTGCTTTAAAATGTAAGGAACTTGATTACCTAAAATCAGTTTCAGGATTTTTCAAAATTCGCCCCCCCCCCAAGGGTGAAGGGGGGGGGGGCAAAACGTGTTTTTCACATATTCCTTCATATGTAAAAAACCGCGTTAAATAATACACCCATACCTCGCTTTACGGCCTAGATACGTTCCGGAAAAGTTGGCCGTAAAGCGAAAAGCCGTATAACGAATCAATTATTTTGATACAAACCCATACAAATTTAATTGGATCTGTTCCAATTTTTTATAAATAATATAGTTTTTAGCTCAGAAAGCATTTTATTCTTTTTATTTCCTAGAAAAATGCTTACATAAAAATAAAAGTACAAAACAATGTAATAATTCAAAAAATAAACATATAAAAAAAATAAAAGAAATCATATGCACATATGTATACATATAATGAAAACCATAAAATAAAATGTTTAAAAACTGTTTTAATGTGATGACGAACATTAACATGAAGAATCACTAAGCTATGATATGCTGCCATCATTACTTTCCGGCATACTAAACAATTAACTGAAGAGTAAATAGTTGGTATTTGGCGCGATAGATGGTAGCGGCTATCTAGAGCATTAATCCGAATAGTCATATCGATTACAAACTAATATATAAGATCGAGTAATCATATCGAGTACAAAGTAATATAGAAGAAATTATAAAACAGTTTAATTTATTAATATGCGTATAAAAGAAATATATCCGTTTCCTACTTTGAGATATGAAGGTATATGTGAAAAACACGTAAAAACACGTTTAGCCCCACCCTCCCCTCCCCTTGGGGCCGAATTTTGAAAAATCCTGAAATCGGTTTTTAGGTATTCGTGTTCCTTACATTTTAAAGCAAGAATCTTATGGATATTGTTGGGAATTCATCTCTCTCACGCGCATGTCCGGATGTGTTCAAGGGCAGAGAGTCACGTGAACTTTTTTATATCTTTATATTTTTACTTTGACTCTTGGCATCATGTTCACTCGAGCTCATTGACTCGAGCTCATGACGCGTGATGAATCTTTAGAAATTAATTTCATTTTCTTTTTATAGATAAAATTTTGAAAATGTTGTAACATGGATTAAAACTCTAAAATATCAAGCTTTGAAGACTTTCTTGAAACATGCCTGGATATTTTACTTGAGATGAATACTTGAACTTAAATAGACTTACTTGAATATGAATTACTATTCGTGATCATACAGATATCAATTTCCTTCTTTGAGATATGAAGGAATATAGAAGATACAAAGTGTAAAATATTAACGGTATTACTATACGGTAACTGTGCTTACCATGTATAGCTGTAACCTAGAGGTTAACTGCTTGACAGACATGTGATGTTGTCAGATTAAGTTACTGTCCGACCACAGAACGAAGAACCGCGGTTGGCATAGTGCCAAGACGATTCTATTCACCCTGTAGGTAAGGCTGCTTAGGAAGGAGGGGGAAAAGTCTCGTATTCTCTCGACATTCTTTAGAATTGGTTACTAACTGCATTTGCTTGCTTTTTCCTCGTCTGTTATTTTGATTATTATATTAAAATTAATGGATCCTTTACCCAACACAACTTCTCGGAATAAGCCGTTCCGTAGTGATTGTAAACGTATAATACACAATGTAATTAAATTGTGTGATAAAGAAGCACTAGAAGGAAATGTTATTGTTCCACCTTCGCAATCCCTAAAGAGAGCTAGTGAAATGACCGAGATATCAATGTCCAGTGTAAAAAGAATACGCAGAGAAGCAAAGGGTGAAGAAACTCCAAAATTTGAATCTCCGAGGAAACGTCAGAAAAAAAGAACCACCGAAAACGTAGCTTTAGATAATTTTGATTCCGATGTAATTCGAAGAACAATTCATGAATTTTATGCTGTCCATAAAATAGTACCAACAATTTATTAGTATCAACAATAGCTCTCATGTTGTTTCATTAGAAAATATGTATTGGAAAAGGGATGGTGTGATTGAAGATTTGGTTGATCCTCTGCAAATAGATATTTCAGAAACGGACAGTGATTCGGATATTTCATCAGATGAATATTAGATTTTTCATTGATTTTATTTGATAGTTTTTGATACAAAAAAAATTTTACCGATCACTGATGTATTTTTTCTGTAGCTCTTATAAATATCACAGTGAATGTAAATATACCATTTTTTAAATTAATTTTAATTTACAATAAAATGCATTTTTTAAATCTAGATTTTTAATTATCATAGAAGACTGAAATTATAAATTTGTATCTCATATTCACACTTCGATTATTTATAAAATTATGAGAAAGATCTTAAATTCATTTTAAATTTTTTATTGCTAATCACAAAAGATTGAAAATTTTGAGTTGTATATCCTAATTATTTCTGCAAATTGTAAAACTGTGAATCAAATATATTATTTTTATTACATTATATATATATTTATGTTATTACAATATATCACTTAAAAATGGAATTTTTCAAACCCTCACTTTAATATGTTTTTCGGTATACATTCAATCAAAAGAAAAATTCTGAAAAAGAAAGTTGGGTGAAACCATTCTTTCGCAGTTCTTAAACAAACACACCCGAAAATATCCACTCCTATAACACTCCTATTTTTTAAATAGATTTGCTTCTTTCTTTTTATTATTTTGAAAGTATTATTCACATATTCGATCAAAAATAAAGTTTTAAAAATAACTTTAAAATTGCGGACAAAAAGCAGTCTGAAATACATTCCGTATTTCATAAACAAACACATCCGAAAATATGACGTTTTCCCCTATTTTCTAAGTAGACTAGCTTTTCTCGCGCATGCGTAACAGCTTCCAGGGACCTCGCTTCCGTGGTCGGACTGTAGTGTGGTTGATTTTCATGCGAGTAAGTTTTTTTTTTATTTTTAACTCTTTATCAGATTTACTTATATTTCTGAACCGGATTTAAATTTGATTTTTATATTTTCTAAAATGGAAGAATATCTATATCTATAAAGGAAGAAGTCCTGACTTATATATATATATATATATATATATATATATATATATATATATATATATATATATATATATATATATACATACACGTATCAACGCCCAGCAAAAACTATTGGAGATACAGATATCAAATTTTAGGAGCTTATTACTTTTGTGCTGAAGGCGTCATATAAGAAGCGATTTTTCAAAATTCGCCCCCCAAGGGGGGAAGGGGGGAAAAACGTGTTTTTTACATATTCCTTCATATCTCAAAGAAGGAAATTGATATCCATAAGATTCTTGCTTTAAAATGTAAGTAGCATGAATACCTAAAAACCAATTTCAGGATTTTCAAAATTCGCCCCCCCCCCCCAATGGGGGAGGGTTGCAAAATATAGATATATACATACACGTATCAACGCCCAGCAAAAACTATTGGAGATACAGATATCGAATTTTAGGAGCTTATTACTTTTGTGCTGAAGGCGTTATTTAAGAAGCGATTTTTCAAAATTCGCACCCCAAGGGGGGGAGGGGGGCAAAACGTGTTTTTTACATATTCCTTCATATCTCAAAGAAGGAAATTGATATCCATAAGATTCTTCCTTTACAATGTAAGTAACATGAATACCTAAAAATTAATTTCAGGATTTTTCAAAATTCGGCCCCCCAAGGGGGGAGGAGGGGCAAAACGTGTTTTCCTTCATATCTCAAAGAAGGAATATGATATCTTAAAGATTCTTGCTTTAAAATGTTAGGAACATGAATACCTAAAAACCAATTTCATGGTTTTTCAAAATTCGGCCTCCATGGAGGGGGCAAAACGTATTTTTGTCATATTCCCTCATATCTGAAAGAAAAAAAAAACAGATATCCTTAAGATTCTTGCTTTAAAATGTAAGGAACTTTATTACCTAAAATCAGTTTCAGGATTTTTCAAAATTCGCCCCCCAAGGGTGAAGGGGGGTAAAAAGTGTTTTTTACATATTCCTTCATATGTAAAAAAACGGATTAAATAATATACCCATACCTCGCTTTACGGCCTAGATACGTTCCGGAAAAGTTGGCCGTAAAGCGAAAAGCCGTATCTGGTACAACAAACTGGAATGCAGTTTGTTTCATAAGTTAACAATGAAATGCAATGCATTTCATTCCTTAACTTATGAAATGTATTGCAATTATAAAATACTTGGTAAATGTCTAAATGTAAAAATATAAAGATAAAATATACATGTTATGTTATGTTGTTAGCGAAAGGAGTATAACTAATGTATTTAGTGGTTTGTATTCATGTAATGATGGTAATTTTGAATTTTTTTTTATTTTTAAGTATACTGTATGAAATTGCATGCTATTGAAGTGTTGTACTGTATGAATTAATTTATTAGTAAGGTGTGCTGTAACAAAATTGAGATTAACAAAATTGACAATATTTTGACATTTTTACTTTTCAGCTTTTAATCGAACAATTATGAAATGCTGAATCTACCAAAATTCTGAGATGAGTGTAACATTTCATGTGTTTTTTTCTATGTTATTTATACTGTGTTTAGTTTTTAAATTGATTTTGATAACATACATACTTAAAATCCTGGGCAACGCCGGGTACTTCAGCTAGTATTAAAATAAACAAACAGAGAAAACATCGATTTATAATATTTGGTATCCCAGATGATATTGAAGAAAATATACTAAAAGAAGAAATTGAAAATAACACAGAAGGAAGAGAAATCGACTTAGTAAAATGTTTTGTTGGAAAAAATAATAGAAAGAACGTAATAATAGATACGGACAATGCATCAAGAAATCTACTATTAAAAAAGACACACATAATTGATCTTATAAGAGTAAGAATTGCCTCATACATCTCGGTCAATAGATGTATTAAATGTCAGTCTTTTGGACATTTAGCTCGAAACTGTAAAAATAAGGAGAGGTGTGGAAAATGCAGTAAAGAGCATGATACGAGAACATGCACTGCCAATGTCACAAGATGCGTTAACTGCACTACAGAATACGACCACAGATCGGATAGTAAAGACTGCCCTGCGTTTACTAAATATAAAAATTTTCTACTAAATAATTATGTATAATAATAATAATACTTCTCGGTCAGTTATTAAAATTGTTCAAATTAATCTAAATAACTGCAGGGCCACAACATCTCAACTTACTAAATTTATAAAAGATGAATCAATAGACATTGCTCTCATGCAAGATTTCTATAAAAAAGGCAATAGAATTTTGGGCATTCCTATAAACTGGCAAACTTTTATGTCTAAAAATAGCACGGCGGGGATTATTATAAGTGACAATAGAATTATCTGCAATGAAACTATGTCCTCTGAAAACGTCATTATAAACATTTTAGTTAAAAACAAAAAAATATTTCTGGGTTCTCAATCTGGGTTCCGTCTCCAACCTCAGATCTCCTACATGACTTAAATTCTTGGTCCTTTGATTTTCATAATAAATTTATAATAATTTCAGGAGATTTTAATGCAAAAAATAATTTATGGGGCTATAATAGAAATGACAATAGAGGTGATATTATAATAGACCTATGTACTACTTTAGACTATAATATTTACAATAATCCAAATGAAATACCTACATATCACCTTCTTGGAAATTACGGATATCAAGACCTTACTATTGGCTCGAATCTATCTTCAAATCACATTAATAACTGGAAAGTGCACGAAACAGAATCTAACTCAGATCATAGATTTGTCACCTATGAAATAGCAATAGACATTATACCTAGAACAATAAATAGATATAAAAGTGAATATTGTAATAAATTAAAATTAGGAAAAGCACTTAAGAAGATGGAAGAAAAGTTAATTAACAATATAGAAAATTTAGATAATATATATAAAATAGACCAATTTGTGGATAAATTTTATAATAAATTATACTCTATTTGTAATAATAATTTCAAAATCAAAAAAAGGAAAACAAATATAGAACTAAATTGGTGGAACCCTCAACTCAGGCAACAAAGAAATAAAATCAACGCCTTATATAAAAAATTTAAAAGAAATGGTCTACAGTCAACAAAAATAATTTATAATAAAGAAAGGGCAATCTACAAAAAAAATATAATAGAAGCTAAAAAGAATAGCTGGAAAGAATATTGCTACAATATAAGGGATAAATTTGGTCGAACTTTCGAAATTGCGAGAGAAAAAATACTTAAAAATAATTCACTTATTCATACATCATTGGAAGGTATGCCACTAGATAGTAATTATGAGGACATTTATAATAAATTAATAGAAAGCCACTATTATATTACAACAGACTTGAATGAGGAAGAGATCTACAATAATTTAGAAGATGAAGAAATTAACCAACAAGAATTAATAGAAGCTAATAGAATGCAAGGGAAAAAAAAGGCACCTGGATCAGACAGAATTGACCCAAAAATAACAAACTATTTAATAGAATACTGCCCAAATCTAATATTAAAATTACTTAACAAATTTTATAAATCCGGCTACTTTCCAAATAAATGGAAAAAAGCTTTAGTTATCTTCTTCCTAAAAAATGGCAAACCAGAAAAAAATCCAAAATCTTATCGTCCAATCTGCCTTCTACAAAACATAAGCAAACTATATGAAAGAATTATACATTTCAGACTAATGTTTCACCTAGAAAATAATAATCTGCTCCATAATAACCAATTCGGTTTTAGAGAGGGGAGAAGCACAACAATGGCTATTGAGAGGCTGTTAGAAACAATTAAAACAAGAAGAGAAAATTTTAAATATACTATCGCTATTGCCTTTGACTTTACAGGCGCTGTTGACAGTGTCGATTGGCCTACAATAAAAAATACAATAGCATCACTTAACTTAAATAACAATTTACAAGCAACCCTTAATAGCTATTTAAAAAATAGATCAGTAGGCTATGAAATTGATAATAATTTTAGGTTCTACAACATAAATAGGGGTTGCCCACAAGGTTCTTGCCTAGGTCCTACGTTGTGGAATCTAATAGCTAATAAAATTTTAAAATATTTTGACGATTTTAATTGTGATATTATTGCTTATGCTGATGATTTTGTTTTAGTGTACTCAGAAAACACAAGGAAAGATCTAGAAAATACAGGGGAGACACTAGTTAACAATTTCTGCAGCATAAGCGACAGTTTAAAAGTAACAGTTTCGGCAAATAAAACACAAGCAATAGCTTTTGGCAGGGACCTTTCGAGAAGATATCCAATTATAAAGATGGGGGGTTCAAGCATTAAATTCAACAAAAGTTTTAAATATTTGGGGATTTACATTGATAGAAACCTTAATTTCATAGATCACCTAACATACTTAAATAATGAAATTTCAAAATTTACAACCGGTCTAAGAAAAGTAGGTAATGCTTACTGGGGTGTATCATCAGATACTATCAGAACATGGTACAGAGTAGTTGTAGAACCTAAAATTGTATATGGAATTGAAATTTGGTACCCATTTTTAAATTGTCATGGCAAAAGAAAACTCTCATCTATTCAGAGAAAATTCCTGGTTAAAATATTGAAATGCTATAAATCAGTTTCTAATTTGGCACTCAACGTTCTAACGGGCATTGCACCAATAAATTTAAAAGCGGAAACACTTGTAAAAAATTATAATATTAAATTTAAACGGCAACAGATAAATATAGATAACATCCAAATTAATTATACAGAATTAGATTATAAAACACCAAGATATTCAATTGACTCTAGAAAATATCCAAAAAATTTAAAAATACTTAGAATAAATGAGGGTTTTCCAACAAGAAACTCGTCAGAAATAGAAGCTTTCACAGATGGAAGCAAAAGGGAAGAGGGTGTGGGTCTAGGTTTCGTGGATTTCAAAGAACATAAAATAATTAAAACGGGAATGCATGCTTTAAATAATTTAAATTCTGTTTTTCAGTCAGAGGCAATAGCGATTCTAAAATTATTAGAATGGTTTAAAGATAGTAACTATAATAATATAGCTATTTACTCGGACAGTCAGGCTGCCGTCAAGTCTTTATGCAACGTATTTCCTAAATCAAATATAATAGTCAAAATTCACTCAGTATGCAATGAAATTCAGAATAAGAATATACCAATAGGCTGGGTCAAATCTCATATTGGAATAATAGGTAACGAAATGGCGGACTTCTTGGCTGGGATGGCTACTAATGAAGAAGATAATAAAGTAACCTATAAATATCCTATCTCAATAATAAAAAATCAACTAAATAAAGAAATTTTACAAAACTGGCAAGAAACATGGAACATCTCTGATAAAGGTAGATATACATATGATATAATAAACAACATCTCAACTAATTTAATTTTTAAGAATAATATTATCAATTACTTTATAACAGGTCAGGGTAGTTTCCCTTCATTTCTTTTTAAAATAGGAAAATTAGACACCCCATACTGTTCATGTGGCATACTGGGTGAATCTCATCACTATATAATGTCTTCCTGCTCAAATAGTAAAGAATATATCAAACGTGGAACTAATGAAACAATATTTCAATACTATAAGAGAATTGACGGCAGTATTCGGTTGATTAATATTATTAATAATATATATAACGACTTAAATAGAAAATACTCATTTATTTTTAGTACCGTTTAGCCTCTTGATCGGTCAGGGTTTGGCTTCTCTACTCTCAACACAAATATCAAACAATATATGCTTCATGGTTTTATTATTAATTACAACTGTTATTTATTATAAATTTTTTTTTTGTCTTTACTTATTTATTGTTTACATGTCATATTTACTAGCTTTGACTAGTTATGTCTGTACTGTTTTTATCATAATACTTTATATACTCTTTAATTTCTTTTGGCAATTTTTTTTTGTTTCAAAATTTAAAGTTTGTGAAGAATTTATGCAAATTCCATTGAATACATTTTGCTTATAATGTATAATTATTTTTAGGTAAATTATCAAAATTTGTTATTTTTAAAGAAATTATTATGTTTATACTGTTCATTTAGTTTTAGGAAAAGTTTCAAAATTATATCTCTAGTGTAGTTTTTAATAAGTTATTTTCACTTTTACTTGTATTTTGAAATTTAAGTTTGTTATACTTTAAAAAAAAAAAATTAATTTATATTTCTTTGTATCCAGTATCATGTTTATGCCTACAAGGAACTTTGTATTTACTTGTATTTTGAAATTTAAGTTTGTTATACTTTTAAAAAAAATTCTAATTTATATTTCTTTGTATCCAGTATCATGTATATGCTTACAAGGAACTATGTATCCACTTTGTGTACCTCTGATTTTTGTAAATAAACTTTGGGGTCTTCCGACCTTGGATGGTTTGGTCAGTGCGCTCTGTTGTCTGTGGTTTTGCTGGAAGTAGAGAGGTATTCTCCTCACTCCACTCTGACCCTTTGGTGTCGATAAGCCTTATTTGGCTCGTCTGGAGTGTGGCTTTTCCTGTCCCTATCTACATTATTATTTCTCAGTACGTTGAAAATATACCTCAGCAAATTTCCGGAACTTTCGAAGCTCTTTTATGGAAAATAAGGCCTAAATTCTAAAAATATCTATTATTTGAATGATAAATTGACAAACGGTTTTTCATCATCTTTTTCATTTCGTCTTGTGGAACTCCAAAAACAACATAAAAAGATTTATCACCAATTTACGAAGAAGAGGATACCTTATTTTCTAAATTCGGACAAGCAGAAGACAAGCAACGGTTTTTTAAAGTTTTCAATATCGCTTATTCAATTTCGTGTACGTTTCCTGCAGATTCAATCATCGCCATTATTTACAAATAATAGCCCGCCAACCTAATTGCTATCCTGAACATTGATAATTAATATATTCTGGGATCTTCAAGCTTTAGAAGTCATCACCTCTTAGAACTTTTTAACAATTAACTATAAACTCTTTAACCTAACAAAAGATTTTATTCGCAAGGACAAAATTTGAAATTCTCCATATCAACTAAGAGACTTAAGAAATTAAAATTTGGAAGCCAATAATCGCCATTCAACATTTATAAGATCACATATCCAACCTTTTAAACTCATCGCCAAGGAGGTGAACTTAGTTTTATTCTATATATATTTTTTTAATTATAATCAATTTTATTCACTGTTCTTTAATAATATTTTCTATAACATATTATAACTGTTTTAATCTTGGAACTTTATAACCAGTCATTATGGACGATATTTAACGCCAAGTTTTAACATAACATTTAGTTAAGACTAATAAGAGGTAATATTCACTAATTCCAAGCAATTTCATACTAAGAAAATTCGCCAATTCAAAAAATAAATTGTAGTTAAGAATTCTGTCTTTCCTATACAACTTTATTTTTAAAGTTTATTTATAATTTTTAGTACTACTCATGTGAACAGTTAATATAGTTATCCAAATAATCTATTTTAAGCCAATTTTACTGCCAAATAATAGTCTAATTAATTAATATGTTATTTAAGTAATTAATTAAGGATTTGTATTAGAGTATAAGATTTGTTCAAAGATATATTGTCTGACTTATTAAGCTAAATAATCGCCAACCATTTACGCCAATTTTATTTCTGCCGCCAATATAAAATTCATAATTTTTCAATTTTAACTCTTTTTAAAAAGGTTATTTAGTTTTGAGCGACCAGTGCACATAAATATATCAACTCTTAAAAGCCTAAAATATTACGCCAAAAAGTGTGCCAAAATAATATCATCTATTAAAATTAAGATATTCACTAAAGTTAGGAACAACTTTTATATCATTTGCAGAATTTTTAAAAAATCGCCAAATATTTTCGCCAAATAGATTTTTGTTGCCAAAATCCAGTTTTTCAAGTTATTTCGGATTTTAAAGTATTTTAAATTGATACTCAAGTGAAATATAAATAAAATGAGCCAAAATACTAGAGATAAGCCAAAAGAAAATGTTGGAGAGGATGACAAAGATTCAACTGGCTCAAGAGGCGACACAATAGGCTCAATAAGTGACATCTTAGACTGCTATACATCAAACTTTATCCTACGCGTAAAACAAAACTTTAAAGAAATTGAGACAGCCTTAAATGATGCCCACAATGCAGGTAGAAAAGTAAATAAGGAACTCATCAATAAAATAAACAAGAAATGCCTTAATACGCTTATGGCGTGCATAAACGAAGAAAAAGAGCGATCATACTTAAATGGAAAAATTGAGGTTTACGAGAAAGTTACAAGTGGAATTGCAGAACGTACGGCAAGGATTGAAGAAAAAACAAACATAATAGAAGAAAGTATAGAAGCATTATCAAAAACAGTTAAAGATAAAACGCCAGACTTTCCTAACTTAAAAAAATGACGAAATTAACAATGAAGAGCAAGTTTTAATCATCAAAACATTAGATGACAATGGAGCAACAACTTACAGAGATGCGCTTAGAAAAAACAAAGATATCTTTAATGAAAATAGACCAAAGGATATCATAATTTCAGGCTCAAACAAGTCATAATAAAAATGAAAAATAGAGATTCATTAACCAGCATCAAGGAAAAAATTGAACAGAATGAAAGAGTAAAGGAATTAGGAACAATCCAAATAAATAAACAACGCAAACATAGATTTATTGCTTTTGGTATTCCTGATGACCTGGAGGACAAAGATCTGAAAGAAGAAATAGAAAAGAACATTGATGGCAGAGAAATAGACTTAATTAGAAATTTCATTAGCAAAAATAATCGCAAAAATATCATAATAGATGTAGATAGCAATTCTAAACAATTGTTATTAAATAAGAAAAATATCCTCATAGACCTAATCAGAGTAAAAATAGCACCCTACATCTCAATTAACAGATGCTATAAATGTCAAAGCTTCGGACATCTCGCTAAAAACTGCAAAAACAAAGAAAGATGTGGGAAATGTGGTAAGGACCACGATACAAGAACCTGTAGCTCATCAATCTCAAAATGTGTCAACTGCCAATCTAACTATGACCATAGATCTGACAGCAAGGAATGTCCTGCATATTTAAATTACAAACAGAACTTCTTTTCACATGGATAATAGACATACAAATACTCAGTCAGCATTAAAAATAGTCCAAATCAACTTAAATAATTGCAGGGCTGCAACTACCCAATTAGTACATTTCATAATAGAAAATTCAATAGATATAGATTTAACTCAAGACATTTATAAAAGAGATGGCAATATAACTGGAATACCTTCAAGTTGGCAAATATTCTCTTCAAAAAACAAAACAGCTAATATAATAATTATCAATCAGAGTATTTTATGTAATGAAGTTGTCAGTTTTAATAATACCATGATAATTAATATTCTTATAAAGGAAGAAAAATTATTTTTAGCTTCATTATATTCATCACCAACATCAGAATTAGAAGATGATATAAACTCATGGTGCAACAATTTCTACGACAAACAAATAATCATAGCTGGGGACTTTAACGCAAAAAATAGGACATTGGGGTACAATAGAAACGATAATAGAGGCGATATAATCTTGAATCTTTGCATAACATTAGACTACAGAATTTTCAATAACCCGGAAGACTTCCCAACATATCATCTGCAAGGTAAATATGGCTTTCCGGATCTTACAATAGGTTCAGTGACAACAGAACATATTTTAACAAACTGGAAAGTAAACCTTACAGAATCAAATTCAGACCATAGATACATAACCTACGAAATAGTAATAGAACATAGTAAAATAACCGAAAATAGATACAAAAGTAAATATTGCAACAAATCTAGAATAAGAAAATTAATGCAAAAAATGCAAGCAAAAATGATAGATAAAATAAGATCGATTAACACAATAATGGAGGGTGACAAATTCCTGGAAGATTTTTATACGGAACTGCATGATATTTGTGATAAAACATTTAAAGTAAAAAGAAATAAAGGTCTATATAAACTGAATTGGTGGAACGAAGAACTAAGAACAAAAAGAAATAAAATAAATGCTCTTTATAAAAAATTTAAAAGAACTGGTAATCCAGATGTTAAAATTATATACAATAGGGAGAAAGCACAATACAAACGTCAAATTGTACAGGCAAAAATCAATAGCTGGAAAAAATTTTGTAACAACAATAGAGAAATATATGGCAGAACTTTTGACATAGCTAGAGATAATACTTTTAATAGAAACTCACTAATCCATATAGCATTAGAGGGCATGCCTCTCGATACAAATTATGAAGACATACTCGATACAAATTATGAAGACAAGAAATTAATAGAAACACATTTCAAAATAACTAATATTGACTCAACAGAAATAGAAAAAATAATAATTATGAATGAAGAAAAAATAAGCTATTAGGAATTGAAGGAAGCTATAAAACAACAAGGAAAAAAGAAAGCACCTGGCACAGACAAAATAGATCCAAGAATCACTAAATATCTAATAGACTTCAGCCCAAAACTTATACTAGAAATAATGAACAAATGGTTTGAACTGGGATATTTCCCGAAACTATGGAAAAAAGCAATAGTCCTCTTCTTCACTAAAAAGAATAAACCTACAAATAGCCCAAAATCATACAGACCAATTTGCCTCCTACAGACCCTCAGTAAAATATTAGAAAGAATAATTATGTTTAGATTAAGTTATCATTTGGAAAATAACAATCAACTACATAGGGGACAATATGGCTTCAGAGAAAATAGGAATACCACAATGGCAATAAACGAATTACTAGTTACAATAAAGAAAAGAACAGAAAATTACAAATATACATTGGCAATAGCCTTCGACTTCGCTGGAGCCTTTGACAGTGCAAACTGGAGTATACTAAAAGAAATATTTAAGAATTTAAATTTATGTCCATACCTAATCAACATCTTAAACAGTTACCTAAGTAACAGAACAATATGCTATGAGTTAGATGGTGTTGAAAAGATTTTTGGTGTGGATCGTGGCTGCCCACAAGGATCTTGCTTAGGCCCTATAATGTGGAATCTCGTTGCGAACAATATCTTAAAACAATTTGACACAGAGGACTGTGATATGCAGGCCTATGCCGACGATTTCATCATCATCTTCTCAGGTGATAGCAGAGCCATGTTGGAAAAAAAGAGAAATGATCTAGTTAAAAAATTTTATACCATAAGTGAAAAACTTAACCTTAGTATCTCAATTGACAAAACACAGGGCATTATTTTTGGAAAAGATCTATCGCGACGTAATCCAATTATTAAAATTAATAATAGTAATATTAAAATTAAAAATAATATAAAATACTTGGGAATAATTATTGATAGAAAGTTAAACTTCTTTGAACACCTTAATTACTTAAACGATGAAATATTAAAATTTATCACAGGTATAAGGAGGGTAGGGAATGCTTATTGGGGTGTCTCATCTACAATAAGGGAATGGTATAGGGCTGTCGTTGAACCTAAAATCCTCTATGGAGCGGTTTGCTGGTTTCCTTTTCTAAATTGTCACGGTAAAAGAAAATTAAACTCAATACAACGTAAATTTCTAGTTAAAATAATTAAAAGTTATAAATCAGTCTCCAACATGGCTCTATATACTTTAACAGGCATCCCTCCAATTGAAATTAAAATAAGATTTACCTTAGAAATTTCTAATTTAAAATTTAACCACCGAAATATATACATAGATAATTGCAATATTAGTATTCAAGATATAGAAAAGAAAACAACGAAATTTTTAATCAATAGCAAAAAATATCCAAATAATCTTCACTTCTTTGAACTTAATAAAGGTTTCCCATTGAAAAATACAGCAGAATTAGAAGCATATACAGACGGTAGCAAGAGTGATGACTTCGTCGGCCTGGGTTTTGTGGTCTTTCACAATAATGAAATAATTCACACAGAAACGAAATTCCTAAAAAAATTTAACTCAGTATTCCAATCAGAAGCACTGGCATTATTAAAATTATTAGAATGGTTTGGAACTACTAGATACAATAGCATCAACATCTTTACAGATAGCCAAGCGGTGTATAAATCCTTAAGTAACATATATCCTAAATCACCTATAATAGTAAACATACATAAACTCTGTAATGGCATGACAAATAAAATAATTCATATAGGATGGGTAAAATCTCATATAGGTATTGTTGGCAATGAGATGGCAGACGCCCTGGCTGGAATGGCTCACCTTTTAGAAGCAACTAACTTAGAAATCTGCTTTCCTACATCAATTTTAAAACAATATACTCAACAGAAAATTTTAAATGACTGGCAATTAGAATGGGAAAATTCAGAAAAGGGTAGATATACACACAATATTATCAATAACGTTACTTATGAACTACAATTTGAAAATAATATTATAACATACTTCGTAACCGGCCAGGGTAGTTTTCCAACTTTCCTCTATAAGATAGGTAAAAACAATAGTCCAAACTGTGAATGTGGCGCAATCGGAGATCCACATCACTATGCTATGACAAAATGCTCATTTAGTCCAGAATTTATAAAAAAATATAACAATGAATCTCTATTAAAATACTACAAACGCATTGATAAAAATAGGTACAACATAAGCAAAATTAAAAATATTTACAATAGTCTGAACTCTTATTACTCTTTTATTTTTAGTACCTTTTAAAACGAGCTATTTTTAGTTTCTTTCTTTTTCATTTACGGAGCACATACTATTATATTGGCGTCAATGTGATTTGTTGTTCTCTTGTCTGTGTTTCATGAAATTGAATACAGATAAACACGTGACTTAGGGTAATTCAGGCATCATTTCATGGAGTTCTACTTATCTAGGTATTGTAAATTATCATTCAAACCTTATTCTCTAGCTCTTTAAGTGTGCTTACTATCTCATTAGTGAATGTATATTCTTTTCAATGTTTAGTATGTATATCTTCAAGTCATGCTTTGTTTGTATTGGTAATTTGTTTCTAAATTTCGATTTGTCAGACGTTTTGTAAATATTATTATTGATTTGTATATATATATTTCTTCTTCTTGTTTTAATTATTCTAATGTTTTAACTTATATATTTGTAAACACTTTTGTGCACAAAATTGTCGTATCAAAACCATGTTACTGTTGTTATAACCTGTTCTGTAATGTTATATTGAATTGCTATTTATGAACACTTATACTTCATCTTATCATAATAATGTCTTTAAATTTTAACTTGTAACCACTTTTGTGATCAAAATTGTATTTTCTAAAAATGTAATTATCAACTTATAAGTTTGGAAACATCTCATTACAAAATTGTTACTTATGTTTCTTTGTTATCATGCTTTACTTATTAGGTTGTATTTTATACTTTTCTGAATATGTATTGTTTTTTATGTTAATAAATTTTGGGTTCTTCTGTTCCTGTTAGGTTCTGTCGGGAACGGTCACTTTGGCTGTGGCTTTGCTGGATGTAGATTGATTCTTCCCCATTCTTCTAGACCCTGTGTGTCGATAAACCCCTTGGGGTTCGTCAAGAGTGCGGGCTTTTTCTGTCCCTATCTACTAAATTCCCAACTGTCCCTATCTACTATGTTGTGGTCGCTTTTGTTGAGCTCTTGCTTTTAAAAAATTATTCTGCGTTACTTTTTATATTTCTTTCTTTAAAGTGCTTTTTTATTGAAGAACTAACCTAATTCTACACTCTGTGAAATTTTGTTGGTACTTATCAACGAAATTCTAAAGATTTTCAAATTTGTACACTGTATTGACAAACGGATTTTTATTCATCCTCAAGATTTTTAATAGCAGCATATTTAAAACCAGTTTCAATATATTACTTATAAATAATAGATCAAGAAGACATCAAATTTTTGAAAATTGGACAAACTCAAGGCAAGATATCATCTCTAGAATTTTGAAATCAATATGCATAATATTTATTAGAAGTACCTGCATTTTAAATTTATCCAGTCGCCATTGTTAACTAGCTTCAACAATCGCCAAATAATCGCCGTCAGAAGAATATATAGCTTTAAATTAATACCTTAAAACTGTTTTTACCTCATCAAAAGTGTCGCCAAGACTTATTAACTGATTTCAAAAGTGTGAAAGATTTTAAAACTATTAGAATTTTTAACTTCAAAGAACTTTAATTAGTTATAACTTCCTATAAATTAACTATACTGTTTTATTTTATGACAAGAAGTAATCATTTAACTAACAGAAAATTAATTTATCCGCATTTTATACAAAGAAAGTCGCCAAATCGTCTAAAATATTGTTGGTGTTACTAACACCATATAAATTTTAACGCCAAAAGTTTATTTACAGCCAAACTTTATTAGTATTTTATCATATAACGTCATAGTGCCTGGTATCAGTACTATTTATAATACTTACTATTTATCTTTGTAATCTTTAATATCTTACTTATTTAATTTAATTTTCAAATAATAGCTACTTAAAACTTTATATACAATTATCTCTATAAGATTATCTACTAATTAAGAGTCGTTAAAATAACTGTTCTTTAATTAATACGCCAATCTATCGTCAAATTTTATTATTTATTATTATTTAAAAGCTTTTGGTTAGTGTTTCTTTTCTTTTTTTTTCTTATAATTTATTAACAACTTATGAAGTTTTAGTTTTAATCAATTATTATGTTAAATCTCGCCAAATAATAAGATACTTTATACATTGAATCGCCAAAAGTGGTTTTTATATATCTTATAATAACTAGCTATTTTATGTTTTTTAAATATTTGGCTAATTCTCATAAATCATTTTAACATTTTTATAAAATTTTAATCGCCAATTTTATTTGTTTATGTATTTAATTAATGCTTTCTAATAAGAAATTCTCTCGCCAATTTTAAACTTTTTTTAATTATATTTAGCATATTATAAGTTCTTAACCTAAAATTTGATAACATTTGATATTTTATTTTAAATTGTTGATAAAAACTGTGAAATGAGTCAAAAAAATAAGGAAAAGAACAAGGAAACAATAGATGATGAGTCGGAATCTTTTCCTTTCAATGAAATTTTTGACGACTATAAGTCGAACTTTATACTGAAAATTAAACAGAGTATACTTGACATCGACGTAATACTAGGAGAAGCTAATAAAGCGGGAAAAAAGGTGGGCAAAGACCTCATGAAAGACATCAATAAAAAATGTCGAAAAATAATGATGACCTGCATTAACGCAGAGAAAGAAAATGCTTGCCTATTGGCATCAAATACTGTCTACGATAAAGTCACAAAAAATTTTGATAAGAGACTTCAAATCTTAGAAGAAACAACAGACAAACATAGAGAATTCTTAGTAGAATCAATTGAAAAAAATATGTCAGAAGTGACAAAAGGATCAGAACAATTAACAGAAAATTTAAATAAAAGAACAGAGGAAATGGAAAACAGCATGGGAAAATTGGAAAAACATATATCTGAGAATAAATTGGAACAACCATCTAGGAACTTGACACAAACACAAAATGAAGAGCAAGTTCTTATTATAGATACTAGTAACGAAACAGGAGCCATCTCTTATAGAGACCCATTGCGCAAAAACAAAGAAGTCTTTGAAAATAATAAACCGAATGACATTATTCTTGCACGTCCAAATAGAGTTATAATAAAAATGAACAACAAAGAAAGTTTAGACAAAGTCAAAGACAAAATCGAAAACAATGAAAAATTTAAGGAAATGGGAACATTGAAAATCAATAAACAAAGAAGACACAGATTTATCGCCTTCGGTATTCCAGATGATATTGAAGAAAATGACATTAAAGTTGAAATAGAAAATAATACTGAGGGTAGAGAGATTGATATAGTGAAATTTTTCACAGGTAAAAATAATAAAAAAAACATTATAATGGATGTTGACAATGCAACCAGAAATTTATTCTTAAGAAAAACACACCTAATAATAGACCTAGTAAGAGTTCGAATCACCCAATATATATCAGTCAACAGATGTAACAAATGCCAAGGTTTTGGCCACTTGGCGAGAAATTGTAATAACAAGTCAAAATGTGGAAAATGCGGACAAGAACATGATACAAGAACCTGTAGTGAAATTACTACCAGATGTGTAAACTGTACAACAAACTACGATCATAGATCAGACAGTAAGGACTGCCCTGCCTTCAACAAATATAAAAACATATTAATTCATAACCATGTATAATTTAAATTCTCACTTTCAGTCAGTAATCAAAATAGTACAAATTAACCTAAATAACTGCAGGGCCGCAACTTCTCAACTTACAAAATTCATATCGGATCATTCAATAGATATAGCTCTCATGCAGGATTTTTATAAAAAAGACAACAAAATATTAGGTATTCCAACAAATTGGCAAGTTTTCACATCAAAAAATTGTACGGCGGGCATTATCATAACAGACAATACAATAATTTGCAATGAAGTAATGGCATTCGACAACGTCATAATAACAAATATATTAGTTAAAAATAAAAAAAATATTTCTGGGTTCCCAATATTCGTCACCAACCTCAGATCTCATTCATGATTTAAATACATGGTCTTTTGATTTTCACAATAAATTCATAATAGTTTCAGGAGACTTTAACGCCAAAAATAACTTATGGGGATATAACAGAAACGACAATAGAGGTGATATTATAATAGATTTATGTACTACATTAGATTACAATATTTACAATAATCCAAATGAAATCCCTACATATCATCTTCTTGGAAATTATGGATATCCAGATCTGACTATTGGCTCGAATCTCTCATCAAATCACATTAACAACTGGAAAGTACATGAAACAGAATCTAACTCCGACCACAGATATGTCACCTACGATATTGCAATAGATATTATACCTAGAACATTAAATAGATATAAAAGTGAATATTATAGTAAATCAAAATTAGAAAAAGCACTTAAGAAGATGGAAGATAATCTAATAAACAAAATAGAAAATCTGGATAATACAAATAAAATAGACCAATTTCTTGAAGAATTTTATAAAAAGCTACACTATATGTAATAATAATTTCAAAATAAAGAAAAGAAAAACAAACATAGAACTCAAATGGTGGAACCCTCAACTTAGACAACAAAGAAAAAAAATCAACGCCTTATACAAAAAATTTAAAAGAAATGGATTACAATCAACAAAAATAATTTATAATAAAGAAAGGGCAATCTACAAAAGAAACATCATAGAAGCTAAAAATAAAAGTTGGAGAGACTACTGTTACAATATTAGGGATAATTTTGGACGAACTTTTGAAATTGCAAGAGAAAAAATATTTAATAACAATTCTCTAATTCATATATCATTGGACGGTATGCCATTAGAACGTAACTATGAGGATATTTATAACAAATTAATAGAAAGTCAATATTACCTTACAACAGATTTAATTGACGAAGATATATACACAAATTTAGAAGATGAAGAAATTAACCATCAAGAATTAATTGAAGCTAACAGGATGCAAGGAAAAAAAAGGCACCTGGGACGGATAGGATTGACCCCAAAATAACAAATTATTTAATAGAATACTGCCCAAACTTAATATTAAAACTTCTTAACAAACTTTATAAATCTGGATCCTTTCCAAAATAATGGAAACAAGCTTTGGTTATTTTCTTCATGAAAAAGGGTAAACCAGAAAAAAATCCAAAATCTTACCTTCCAATCTGTCTTCTGCAAAATATAAGCAAAATATATGAAAGAATTATCCATTTCAGATTAATGTTCCACTTAGAAAATAATAATCTCCTTTATATTAACCAATTTGGTTTCAGAGAAGGGAGAAGCACAACAATGGCTATTGAGAGGCTGTTAGAAACAATTCAAAGAAGAAGAGAAATTTTTAAATATACTATCGCCATTGCCTTTGATTTTACAGGTGCTTTTGACAGTGTGGATTGGCCTATACTAAAAGATACAATAGCCTCATTTAACTTAAACAACAACCTACAAGCAACCCTTAATAGCTATTTAAACAATAGATCAGTAGGTTATGAAATTGATAATAATTTTAATTTTTATAATATAAACAGGGGCTGCCCACAAGGTTCTTGCCTGGGTCCTACGTTGTGGAACCTAATAGCTAATAAAATTTAAAAACATTTTAATGATAAAAACTGCGATATAATAGCTTATGCTGACGATTTTGTTTTAGTGTATTCAGAAAATACAAGGAAAGCCCTAGAAGAAACAGGAGAGACACTAGTTAACAATTTCTGCAGCATAAGCGACAGTCTAAAACTAACAGTTTCGGCAAATAAAACACAGGCTATAGCTTTTGGCAGGGACCTTTCAAGAAGATACCCAATTATAAAGATGGGGGATTCAAGCATTAAATTCAATAAAAGTTTAAAATACCTGGGGATATACATCGATAGGTACCTTAATTTTACAGATCACCTAACCTATTTAAATAATGAACTTTCAAACTTCACAACTGGTCTTAGAAAAGTAGGTAATGCTTACTGGGGTGTATCATCAGATACTATTAGAATATGGTACAGAGCAGTTGTAGAAGCTAAAATAGTATATGGAATTCAAATTTGGTACCCCTTTTTAAATTGTCATGGTAGAAGAAAGCTCTCATCTATTCAGAGAAAATTTCTTGTTAAAATACTTAAATGTTACAAATCAGCATCTAATTTGGCACTTAATGTTCTAACGGGTATTGCACCAATAAATGTAAAAGCAGAATCACTTGTAAAACAATACAATATTAAATTTAAACAGCAACAGATAAGTATAGACAACATCCAAATTAATAATACAGAATTAGATTACATAACACCACGTTACTCAATTGACTCTAGAAAATATCCAAAAAATTTACAAATTCTCAGAATAGATGAGGGTTTTCCTACTAGAAATTTGTCAGAAATAGAGGCTTTTACAGATGGAAGCAAAAAAGAAGAGGGTGTGGGTCTTGGCTTCGTAGTTTTTAAAGAACATAAAATTATTAAAACAGGAATGCATGTTTTAAACAAATTAAATTCTGTTTTCCAGTCAGAGGCAATGGCAATTCTAAAACTAATAGAATGGTTTAGAGAGACTAACTATAATAATATAGCTATTTACTCAGATAGTCAAGCTGCCGTCAAGTCTTTGTGCAATATATTTCCAAAATCAAATATAATAGTCAAAATTCACTCAGTATGCAATGAAATTCAGAATAGAAACATATCAATAGGATGGGTCAAATCACATATAGGTATAATAGGAAATGAAATGGCAGACTTCTTAGCTGGGATGGCCACTAATGAGGAAATTAATAAAATAATCTATAAATATCCTATCTCAATAATTAAAAATCAATTGAATAAAGAAATTATACATAACTGGCAGGAATTGTGGAACAATTCTGATAAAGGTAGACATAGATTTAACATAATAAACAATATCTCAACTAATTTAATTTTTAAGAATAATATTATTAATTATTTTGTAACAGCTCAGGGCAGTTTCTCATCGTTTTTATTTAAATTAGGAAAATTAGAGACTCCAAACTGTTCCTGTGGCATACTGGGTGAACCTCATCATTTTATAATGTCTTCATGCTCAAATAGTACAGAATATATCAAACGTGGCAATAATGAAACTCTAATTCAGTACTATAAGAGAATTGACGGCAGTACACGCTTGATAAAAATTATTAATAAAATATATAATGACTTAAATGCAAAATATTCATTTATTTTTGGTACTTTTTAGCCTCTTGATCAGTCAGGGTTTGGCTTCTCTACTTTTAACACAAGAATCAAATAACAATTACTGTATTTTACTTTAACTTTTTAGACATTTAACGCATTACTCTATGTATCACACTTATTTTTAACTGTTAAATGTTTTCTTTCTGTTTGTATGTATTTATTGTTTCAAATGTTTTCTGTTTTTATGTGCTGTATACTAATTTAGACTAGTTTTGTATGTTCTGATTACTTTATATATTTCTTTCGGTAAACTTTCAAAATTGCATTTTCAGAAGCATATTTGCTATATAAAATATTTTGTTTGTAATGTACATTAAAATTTAGGTAAACTATCAAAATTGCTTTGTTAGAATTTATTATGTAAATACTGTATATTTAGCTTTAGGAAAACATTCAAAATTATATTATTAGATTTTACTAAGTAATTTTATATATACTTGTTATTTTAAAATTATGTTTGGATTACTTATTTCAAAATTGCAAATACTGTATCTTTCTATCAAGAACCATGTATATGTTTAACAAGAACTATGTATATTCTTTTTTGTACCTCTTAATATTGTAAATAAATTTTGGGGTCTTCCGACCCTGGCTGGTTCGGTCGTGTGCGCTCCGTGGGTTGTGGTTTTGCTGGAAGTAGAGAGGTATTCTCCTCACTCCACTCCGACCCTTGGGTGTCGATAAGCCTTATTTGGCTTGTCTGGAGTGTGGCTTTTCCTGTCCCTATCTACTATAAGTCTAATTTTATATTGAAAATCAAACAGAGTATACTTGATATTCATGTAATACTAGGAGAAGCTAATAAAGCGGGAAAAAAGTGGGCAAAGATCTCATGAAAGACATTAATAAAAAATGTCTAAAGATCATGATGACCTGCATTAATGCAGAGAAAGAAAATGCTTGCTTATTGGCATCAAACAACGTCTACGATAAAGTTACAAAAAATTTCGACAATAGACTTCGAATTTTAGAAGAAACGACAGACAAACATAGAGAGATCTTAGTAGAATCAATAGAAAAGAACATGTCAGAAGTGACAAAAGGATTAGAACAATTAACAGAAAATATAAATAAAAAAACGGAGAAAATGGAAGATAGCATGGGAAAATTGGAAAAACAATTATCTGAAAAAAAATTGGAACAACCAACTAGGAATTTAACACAAACACCAAACGAAGAACAAGTACTTATAATAGATACAAGCAACGAGACAGGAGCCATCTCTTATAGAGACGCATTGCACAAAAATAAAGACGTCTTTGAAAATAATAAACCTAATGATATCATACTTGCACGTCCAAACAGAGTTATAATCAAAATGAATAACAAAGAGAGTCTGGATAAAGTTAAAGAAAAAATCGAAAATAATGAAAAATTTAGGGAAATGGGAATAGTGAAAATTAATAAACAGAGAAAACACAGATTCATTGCTTTTGGAATTCCTGATGATATTGAAGAAAAAGACCTTAAAGAAGAAATAGAAAACAATATTGAGGGTAGGGAGATTGATATAGTGAAATTCTTCACAGGAAAAAACAATAAAAAAACATTAAAATTGATGTCGATAATGCAACCAGAAACTTATTTCTAAGAAAAACGCACCTATTAATAGACTTAATCAGAGTTAGAATCACCCAATATATATCAGTCAACAGATGCAATAAATGCCAAGGATTTGGCCACTTGGCGAGAAACTGTAACAACAAAGCTAAATGTGGAAAATGCGGCCAAGAACACGATACAAGAACCTGCAGTGAAATAACAACCAGATGTGTAAACTGCACAACAAATTATGATCATAGATCAGATAGTAAGGAATGCCCTGCCTTCAACAAATATAAAAACATACTAATTAATAACCATGTATAATTTAAACTCTCAATTTCAGTCAGTAATCAAAATAGTACAAATTAACCTAAATAACTGCAGGGCTGCAACTTCTCAACTTACAAAATTCATATCGGATCATTCAATAGATATAGCTCGCATGCAGGATTTTTATAAAAAAGACAACAAAATATTAGGTATTCCAACAAATTGGCAAGTTTTCACGTTAAAAAATTGTACGGCGGGAATTATCATAACAGACAATACAATAATTTGCAATGAAGTAATGGCATACGACAACGTCATAATAACAAATATATTAGTTAAAAATAAAAAAAATATTTCTGGGTTCCCAATATTCGTCTCCAACTTCAGATCTCATTCAAGATTTAAATACATGGTCATATGATTTTCACAATAAATTCATAATAGTTTCAGGAGACTTTAACGCCAAAAATAACTTATGGGGATACAATAGAAACGACAATAGAGGTGATATAATAATAGATTTATGCACTACATTAGATTACAAAATTTATAATAATCCAAATGAAATCCCTACATACCATCTTCTTGGAAATTATGGCTATCCAGACCTAACTATTGGCTCGAATCTCTCATCAAATTATATTAACAATTGGAAAGTACATGAAACAGAATCTAACTCCGACCACAGATATGTCACAAACGATATTGCAATAGAAATTATACATAGAACATTAAATAGATATAAAAGTGAATACTGCAACAAATCAAAACTAGAAAAAGCCCTTAAGAAGATGGAAGATAATTTAATAAACAAAATTGAAACTTTGGATAATACAAATAAAATAAACCAATTTGTTGAAGAATTTTATAAAAAATTACATTCAATATGTGACAATAATTTCAAAATTAGGAAAAGGAAAACAAACATAGAACTTAAATGGTGGAACCCTCAACTTAGGCAACAAAGAAACAAAATTAACGCTTTATACAAAAAATTTAAAAGAAATGGATTACAATCAACAAAAATAATTTATAATAGAGAAAAAGCATTATACAAAAGAAGCATTATAGAAGCTAAAAAGAAAAGCTGGAGAGATTACTGTTACAATATTAGGGACAACTTTGGACGAACTTTTGATATTGCAAGAGACAAAGTATTCAATAATAATTCTTTAATTCACATCTCAATGGACGGAATGCCATTAGAAAGTACCTATGAGGATATTTATAATAAATTAATAGAAAGTCATTATTACTTAACAACAGAAATAGTAGAAGAAGATATAAATATAGATTTAGAAGATGAAGAAATAAACTATCAAGAAATGATTGAAGCTAACAGGATGCAAGGAAAAAAAAAGGCACCTGGGACGGATAGGATTGACCCCAAAATAACAAATTACTTAATAGAATACTGCCCAAACTTAATATTAAAACTACTTAACAAACTTTATAAATCTGGATACTTTCTAAAAAAATGGAAACAGGCATTGGTCATTTTCTTCATGAAAAAAGGAAAAACAGATAAAAATCCAAAATCTTACCGTCCTATCTGTCTTCTGCAAACTATAAGTAAAATATATGAAAGAATAATCCATTTTAGATTAATGTTCCATTTAGAAAATAACAATTTCCTTCATAATGATCAATTTGGTTTCAGAGAAGGGAAAAGCACAACAATGGCTATTGAGAGGCTGATACAAACAATTCAAAGAAGAAGAGAAATTTTTAAATATACTATCGCCATTGCCTTTGACTTTACTGGTGCATTTGACAGTGTGGACTGGCCTATATTAAAAGATACAATAGCCTCACTTAATCTAAACAACAACCATCAAGCAACCCTTAATAGCTATTTAAACAATAGAACTGTAGCTTATGAAATTGATAACAATTTTAATTTTTACAATGTAAATAGGGGCTGCCCACAAGGTTCTTGCCTGGGTCCTACGTTGTGGAACCTAATAGCTAACACAATTTTAAAACATTTCGAAGATAAGAACTGCGATTTAATAGTTTATGCTGACGATTTTGTTTTAGTGTACTCAGAGAATACAAGGAAGGCCCTAGAAGAAACAGGAGAGACACTGGTAAACAATTTCTGCAGCATAAGTGAAAGTCTATAATTAACAGTTTCGGCTAATAAAACTCAGGCTATAGCTTTTGGCAAGGACCTTTCGAGGAGATACCCAATTATAAAGCTGGGGGGTTCAAGCATTAAATTTAATAAAAGTTTAAAATACCTGGGCATCTACATTGATAGGAATCTTAATTTTACAGATCACTGAAACTACTTAAACAATGAACTATCTAATTTCACAACTGGTCTTAGAAAAGTAAGTAATGCTTACTAGGGTGTCTCATCTGAAACTATTAGAATATGGTATCGAGCAGTCGTAGAAGCAAAAATAGTATATGGTATTCAAATTTGGTACCCCTTTTTAAATTGTCATGGTAGAAGAAAACTCTCATCTATTCAAAGAAAATTTCTAGTTAAAATACTTAAATGTTATAAATCAGTATCTAATATGGCACTTAACGTTCTAACGGGTATTGCACCAATAATTGTAAAGGCAGAATCTTTTGTAAAACAATACAAAGTAAATTTTAAACAGCAACAGATAATAATAGACAACACCCAAATTAATAATACCGATTTAGATAAAAAAAACACCCCGTCACTTAATTGACTCTAGAAAATATCCAAAGAATTTACAAATACTCAAAATAGATGAGGGTTTTCCTACTAGAAATTTGGCAGAAATAGAGGCATTTACAGACGGAAGCAAGAAAGAAGAGGGCGTGGGTCTTGGTTTCGTAGTTTTTAAACAAAATAAAATTATTAAAACAGGAATGTATGCCTTAAATTTATTTAACTCTGTTTTCCAGTCAGAGGCAATGGCGATTCTAAAATTAATAGAGTGGTTTAGAGAGACTAATTACAATAATATAGCTATTTACTCGGATAGTCAAGCTGCCGTCAAGTCTTTGTGCAATATATTTCCAAAATCAAAAATAATAGTTAAAATTCACTCTGTATGTAATGAAATTCAGGATAGAAATATAACAATAGGATGGGTCAAATCACATATTGGAATAATAGGAAACGAAATGGCAGACTTTTTAGCTGGGATGGCCAATGATGAGGAAATTAATAAAATAATCTACAAATATCCTATCTCAATAATTAAAAATAAATTGAACAAAGAACTTATAAATAACTGGCAGGAAATGTGGAACAATTCTGATAAAGGTAGACATACATTTAGCATAATAAATAATATCTCAGCTAATTTAATTTTTAAAAATAATATTGTTAATTATTTTGTAACAGGTCAGGGCAGTTTCCCATCGTTTTTATTTAAATTAGGAAAATTAGACACTCCAAACTGTACCTGTGGTATACTGGGTGAACCTCATCATTTTAAAAAGTTCTCATGTTCAAACAGCACAGAATATATTAAACGTGGTAATAATGAAACTCTATTTCAGTACTATAAGAGAATTGACGGCAGTACACGCTTGATAAAAATTCTTAATAAAATATATAATGATTTAAATGCAAAATATTCTTTTATTTTTAGTACTTTTTAGCCTCTTGGTCAGTTAGGGTTTGGCTTCTTTATTTTTAAAACAAGAGTCAAATAACACCTACTGTATTTTACTTTAAACTTATTAGTCATTTAACGCATTACCTTATGTATCGCACTTACTTATAACTGATAAATGTTCTCTTTCTGTTTTTATGTATTTTTATATGTATAATTCTATAATTTATTACCATATTTTTTTTTTGGGGGGGGGGCCTATTTGTTGTTTTAATTGTTTTTTATGTACTGTATACTAATTTTTAGGTAAACTTTCAAAATTGCACTTTTAGAAGTATATTTGTTGTATAAATTATTTTGTCTATACTGTATATTAAGCTTTAGTATAGACAAAATATTTTTCTATACTAAAGCTACTAATACTATTTCAAAATTGTATTGTTAAAATTTATTTTGTAGATACTGTATATTAGTCTTTAGGAAAACATTCAAAATTGTATTATTAGAATTTATTCAGTAATTTTATATACACTTGTTACTTAAAATATATATTTGGACTAGTTATTTCAAAATTTAAATTCTGTATCATCGCATCAAGCACTATGTATATGTCTATCAAGAACTATGTATATTCTTTTTTGTACCTCTTAAAATTGTAAATAAATTTTGTGGTCTTCTGACCCTGGTTGGTTCGGTCGTGTGCGCTCCCTTGACTGTGGTTTTGCTGGAAGTAGAGAGGTATTTTCCTCACTTCACTCTGACCCTCGGGTGTCGATAAGCCATATTTGGCTCGTCTGGAGTGTGGTTTTTCCTGTCCCTATCTACTATGAGAAAGAGCATGCTTATTTAAATGGAAAAGTTGAAGTATATGAAAAAATTATATGTGGTATTGAAGAAAGAACAGTAAGAATAGAAGAAAAAACAAGCAAAATAGAAGAAAGTGTAGAAGAATTAACAAAAATAGTAAAAGAAAAAACGCCTGACTTTCCAAAACTAAAAACAGATGAGATTAATAATGAAGAACAAGTACTAATCGTAAAAACACTAGATGACAATGGTGCAATCACATATAGAGACGCCCTGAGGAAAAACAAAGACATCTTTAACGAAAATAAGCCCAAGGACATAATTATCTCAGGATCAAACAAAGTAATAATAAAGATGAATAACAGAGAGGCACTAACTAGCATAAAGGATAAGATAGAGCAGAACGATAGAGTAAAAGAACTAGGCACAATTCAAATAAACAAACAACGTAAGCATAGGTTCATAGCATTTGGAATACCAGACGACTTGGAGGACATAGTTCTGAAGGAAGAAATTGAAAAGAACATCGAAGGAAAAGAAATAGACTTAATAAGAAACTTCACAAGCAAAAACAATCGTAAAAATATTACAATTGACGTAGATAATAACTCTAAACAAATGCTAATAAATAAGAAATATATCATCATAGATCTTGTCAGAGTTAAAATAACACCTTATATCTCCATCAACAGATGCTTCAAATGTCAAAATTGTGGACATCTAGCTAAATCCTGTAAAAACAAAGAAAGATGTGGCAAATGTGGCAAAGACCACGACACAAGAATTTGCTCATCAACAATCACAAAATGTGTTAACTGTCAGACTCATTCAGATCATAGGTCTGATAGCAAGGAATGCCCTGCATATTTAAAATACAAACAAAATTTATTAAATCATGGATAATAGAAATATAAACTCTCAGTCAGCAATAAAAATAGTCCAGATTAACCTAAACAATTGCAGGGCTGCAACATCTCAACTAGTACAATTTATAACAGAAAACTCTATAGACATTGCTTTAATTCAAGACATTTATAAAAAAGATGGCAAAATAACAGGAATCCCATCGAGTTAGCAAATATTCATTTCAAAAAACAAAACAGCATCAATAATAATTATCAATCAAAGTATAATTAGTAATGAAGTCGTCAGTTTTGATAACACTATAATAATCAGTATTCTCATAAAACAAGAAAAATTATTTTTAGCCTCTTTGTATTCATCTCCAACCTCAGACCTAGAAGATGATATAAACTCTTGGTGCAATAATTTCTATGATAAACAAATAATTATATCAGGGGACTTTAATGCAAAAAATAGAACATAGAGGTACAACAGAAACGATAATAGAGGTGATATAATCCTGAATCTTTGCACAACATTAGACTACAGAATTTTTAATAACCCAGATGATTTTCCAACATATCACCTACAAGGTAAATATGGCTATCCGGATCTTACAATAGGCTCAGTAACGACAGAACATATAATAAAAAATTGGAAAGTAAACTTAACAGAATCGAATTCAGACCACAGATATATAACTTACGACATAGCAATAGAACATATAAAAGTAACAGAAAATAGATACAAAAGTAAATACTGCAATACGTCTAGACTAAGAAGATTAATGATAAAATTACAAGCAAAACTGATAGATAAAGTACGATTGATTAATACGATAATGGAGGCACACAAATTTCTTGATTATTTTTATAAGGACCTGCACGACATATGTGAAAAAACATTTAAAGTTAAAAGAAATAAAGGTCTACATAAATTGAATTGGTGGAGTGAGGAACTCAGAACAAAAAGAAACAAAATAAACGCTCTTTATAAAAAATTAAAAAGAACTGCTAATACAGACATTAAAATAATATACAATAGGGAGAAAGCACAATACAAACGTCAAATCTTACAGGCAAAAATCAATAGCTGGAAAAAATTTTGCAACAACAATAGGGAAGTGTATGGCAGAACTTTAGACATAGCTAGAGACAATACATTTAATAGAAACTCTTTAATCCATATAGCTTTAGAAGGAATGCCTCTTGATACAAATTACGAAGAAATCTACAGGAAATTAATAGAAACACATTTCACTTTAACTAATAATGACTTAACAGAAATAGAACAAACAACAATTATGAATGAAGAAAAAATAAGCTATCATGAATTAAAGGAAGCAATCAAACTACAAGGTAAAAAGAAAGCACCAGGTACAGACAAAATAGATCCAAGAATTACTAAATATCTAACAGACTACAGCCCAAAACTTATACTGGAAATTATGAACAAATGGTTCGAACTGGGATATTTCCCGAAATTATGGAAAACGGCAATAGTTCTCTTCTTCACAAAAAAGAATAAACCTACAAATAACCCAAAATCATACAGACCAATTTGCCTCCTACAGACCCTCAGTAAAATATTAGAAAGAATAATACTGTTCAGATTAAATTATCATTTAGAAAATAATAATCAACTGCATAAAGGACAATATGGCTTCAGAAAAACTAGGAATACCACAATGGCAATAAATGAATTACTAATTACACTTAAGCAAAGAACAGCAAATTACAAATATACATTGGCAATAGCTTTCGACTTCTCTGGAGCTTTTGACAGCGCAGACTGGAGAACCTTAAAAGAAATATTCAACAATTTAAATCTAAGCCCATACCTAATCAACATCCTAACTAGTTATTTAACAAACAGAACAATATGCTATGAGTTGGATGGTGTTGAGAGAGTTTTTGGTGTGGATCGTGGTTGCCCACAAGGATCTTGCTTAGGCCCAGTAATGTGGAATCTCATTGCTAACAATATTTTAAGGCAATTTGACACAGAGGATTGTTATATACAGGCCTATGCTGACGACTTCATTCTCATCTTCTCAGGTGACAGTAGAGCCATGTTGGAAAAAAAGGATAATGAATTAGTACAAAAATTTTATACCATAAGTGAAAACCTTAACCTTAGTATCTCAATAGACAAAACACAGGGTATTACTTTCGGGAAAGATCTATCGCGGCGCAATCCAATCATTAAAATTAATAATAGTAATATTAAATTTAAAAATTCTATAAAATATTTGGGAATAATTATTGATAGAAAGTTAAACTTCTTTGAACACCTTAATTACTTAAACGATGAAATATTAAAATTTATCACAGGTATAAGGAGGGTAGGGAATGCTTATTGGGGTGTCTCGTCATCTACAATAAGGGAATGGTATAGGGCTGTCGTTGAACCAAAAATCCTGTATGGAGCAGTATGCTGGTTTCCTTTTCTTAATTGTCATGGTAAAAGAAAATTAAATTCAATACAACGTAAATTTTTAGTAAAAATAATTAAAAGTTATAAATCAGTCTCCAACATGGCTCTATATACACTAACAGGCATCCCTCCAATTGAAATTAAAATAAGATATAGCTTAGAAATATTTAAATTAAAACTTAATCAACAAAATATACAAATAGATAATTGCAATATTAGCATACAAGACATAGAAAGGAAAACAACGAAATTCTTAATTAATAGTACAAAATATCCAAATAATCTTCACTTTTTTGAGTTTAATAAGGGTTTCCCAGTAAAAAATAAAGCATACATAGAAGCCTATACAGACGGTAGCAAGAGTGATGATTTCGTCGGCTTGGGTTTTGTGGTTTTTTATAATAATGAAATAATCCATACAGAAACTAAACTCTTAAAAAAATATAACTCAGTATTCCAATCAGAAGCACTTGCATTACTAAAATTAATAAAATGGTTTGGCACTACTACCTACAATAGCATTAACATCTTTACAGATAGCCAGGCGGTATATAAATCTTTAGGTAACATTTACCCTAAATCACCTATAATAGTAAAGATACATAACCTTTGCAATAACATGATGAAAAAAATAATATATATAGGATGGGTAAAATCACATATTGGTATTGTTGGCAATGAGATGGCAGGCGCCCTGGCTGGAATGGCTCATTTCTTAGAAGAATCTAACTTAGAAATCAGCTTTCCTACATCAATCTTAAAACAATATGTTCAAAAGAAAATTTTAAATGATTGGCAATTAGAATGTGAAAATTCAGAAAAGGGTAGATACACATACAATATTATTAATAATGTAACTTATGAATTACAATTTGAAAATAATATCATAACTTACTTCGTAACCGGCCAGGGCAGTTTTCCTACTTTCCTTTATAAGATCGGAAAAAGTGATACTCAAAACTGTGAGTGTGGAGCAATAGGAGATCCACACCATTACGTAACAACAAAATTCTTATTCAGTCCAGAATATATTAAAAAATACAGCAATGAAACTTTAATAAAATATTATAAACGCATTGATAAAAATAAGTACAACATAACAAAAAATTAAAAATATTTACAATAGACTGAACACACACTACTCTTTTATTTTTAGTACTTTCTAAAATTAGTTAATTTTAATTTTCTTATTTTATATTCAATTTCGGTGTTTATACTTTTATAATGGCGTCACTGTAAATTGTTGTTCTGTTGTTTGTAATTCATGAGCTGATGCACAGTCTAACATGTGATTTTGTGTAACTCAAGAATCATGTCTTAAAATTTTGTATGTTTTAGTATATTTAATCATTCTTTTAATTCTTTTATTTATTATATTTTATGTAATTTAGCTCTTCATGTGTGTTTACTATTTCGTTAGCGCTTGCATATTCTTTTATTTATTTAGTCATTATCTTTTCATGTCAAGCAGTTATTAAACTTAGAAATTTGTTTCAAAATTTTGATATGTTAGACAGTTTGTAAATATTATTATTGGTTTTGCATATATATCTTTCATTTTGTTTACTTATATTCATATTTAACATCAACTATGATTTGTAACCACTTATGTCAACAAAATTGTTATGTCTTTAAGTCTTTATGTCTTAAAGTCTTATGTCAAATGCCTAATGTTTTTGCATATATATCTTTCATTTTGTTTACTTATATTCATATTTAACAACAACTTTGATTTGTAACCACTTATGTGAACAAAATTGTTATATCAAATACCATGTAATTATCATTTAACATGTCTGGAAATCTCCTACAACAAAATTGTTATTTGTCATATTATGTATTCGTTAATTGTATTACAATTTATATTTTTGTTCTGTCAACTATTGTATTTTAACAGTTCTTAATAAATTTTGGGGTCTTCTGACCCTGTTAGGTTCTGTCGGGAACGGTCACTTGGTTGTGGTTTTCGCTGGATGTAGATTGATTCTTCCCCACTCTTCTAGACCTTGTGTGTCGATAAACCCCTTGGGGTTCGTCAAGAGTGCGGGCTTTTTCTGTCCCTATCTACTATATATCTACTATTGTTTATCATTGTTATGACCGTTTTCGTGGAGCTCTTTCATTTTTATTTTTTAAACGCGTAAATATTCTTTTTTCATTCTCGAAAGTACTTAATTATTATTCAGGACCTTCAAAAGATTAGCTTGGAAAATTTTCAGAAAATTCGCTTCATTCTTCCGGTTCTTACAAGCGAAATTCTATAGTTTTTAAAATTTGACCGCTATCTTATAAACGGATAATCCTCAACTTTTTCAGTTCGGACCCGGGATCTATAAAACCAGCTCTGACAGATTATTCATCAAAAATAGAAGAAAAGGACATCTCACTTTCGAAAATTGGACTTCAGGAAGATTAATTATTGAATTTTGAAATTTTTAAAAATTATATGTTTATATTTGCGAAAGATTTTAAAATATTGTATATCTGAAAATCGCCATTACTTATAATCTAGTTCCGTTTGCTTACTAACAATTGTTCGCCAAATCCAGTCGCCAAACTACAATAACTTTTCTACTTAATTCAATATTTTATTAGTGTTTTTATAATTACTATATTCAAGGAACACCTTCAAGCACGCCAACTTTTTATCGCCAATTAAGTAAATCTTCAATTCTCTTTATCATTTCAATTATTATGGACTTTACCTATCACTGATAAAATAAAAAACGACTTTCAAGAAGAATCTACTGATGCCCCTAGACTTTATCGACGCTTATATTGATCAAGAAGAGTACTTTTAATTTCTCCGTCGAATATGAAACTCAGTGGAAATAACTTTTATAAGCCAATCTTCGCCATTACAACTAACAAGCAATCACTGTAAAACGACATATACTCCTCATCGCCAAGAAGATAAATAATCAACAGTCAAGAAATACTCTACTGATACCCCTCGACCCTATTTTTCAAGAAACTCTTTTTTTCGTAAGAAACGTACTTTTTAATTATTCAATCAAGTTTATGACTCAATGGTAATAATTTTTCGATAGCCAATCTACGCCAATACAACATACAAGATTTCATAGTAAAAATAATATACTTCTCATCGCCAAGAAGGTGAAATTTTTTTATTTACAGTTTTATCATTTAAGTTACATTTAATTCATTTGTCTAAAACATACATCTGTTTATTATTCTCTTTACTGGTTTATTTTATTTTTTTAATTGCAATAGTATTGTTTATTATAATTCAAATCATTTTATCGCCAACTCACTAAAAGTTTTTATAATATTTTTCTCTTTAAATCACACTTGAAAAGGTTTTTAGTTAAATATAATATAGTGCCATTTATAACGATTTACTGCCAATTTTCAAAAAACCTATGCCAAAAGTTTTATCGCCAATAAATAACATAAGTATATAGACCATTGATAATCTCTGTCGCCAATATTTAATTTATCTTAATTTTTAGTATTTACTTAATCTAAAGAGTTTCATTTATTGAACTGCTCATTACACTCAGTATTTTTATGTATTATGAAGTTGTGACTTTTAAGCCAATATTCGTGCCAATTCAATTTTAAGGTAACTATTATAAGTAACGTAACATAAAAGTGATCCATCTTTTCATTAGTTATGTGGAGTCTCATTGCTAACAATATTCTCAAACAATTTGATACAGAAAATTGTCATATACAGGCATATGCTGACGATTTCATCATTATATTCTCAGGCGACAGTAGAGCTATGTTGGAAAAAAAGGGTAATGAACTAGTTAAAAAAATTATCACAATAAGTGAAAACCTACACCTAACAATATCAATAGACAAAACACAGGGTATCATTTTTGGCATAGATCTTTCGAGGTGAAATCCAATAATTAAAATTAAAAATAGTAATATAAAATTTAACAATTCTATAAAATATCTAGGGATCATAATCGATAGAAAATTAAACTTCTTTGAACATCTTAATTATTTAAACGAAGAAATTCTAAAATTTACTACAGGTATAAAAAAAGTAGGTAACGCTTACTGGGAGGTTTCATCTTTTACAATACGGGAATGGTATAGGGCTGTTGTAGAACCAAAAATATTATATGGTGCGGTATGCTGGTTTCCATTTCTTAATAGTCATGGGCGAAGAAAATTAAATTCAATCCAACGTAAATTTCTAGTAAAAATAGGAAAAAGCTACAAATCTGTTTCCAACATGGCTCTATATACACTAACAGGCATCCCCCCAATAGAAATTAAAATACGATATACCCTAGAAATCTTTAAACTGAAACTAAACCAACTAAAAATTAACATAGATAACAATGAAATTGGTATACAAGATATAGAAAGAAAAAGCATTAAATTCTTAATCAATAGCAAAAATTTTCCTAATAATCTTCACTTTTTCGAACTAAATAATGGTTTCCCGGTAAAAAGATATGCAGATATAGAGGCATATACAGATGGTAGCAAAAGTGATGATTTCGTCGGCCTGGGTTTTGTTGTTTTTCATAAAAATGTAATAATTCAAACAGAAACAAAATTATTAAATAAAAATAACTCAGTTTTTCAGTCAGAAGCACTAGCAATACTAAAAGTAATAGAATGGTTCAGTAATACTAACTACAATAGCATAAATATCTTTACAGACAGTCAGGCGGTTTATAAATCTCTAAGCAACATCTATCCAAAATCACCTCTAATAGTAAATATACACAACCTCTGTAATAATATACAAGATAAAATTATACACATAGGGTGGGTCAAATCACACATTGGTATTGTTGGCAATGAGATGGCGGATGCCTTGGCTGGTATGGCTCATATATTAGAACAATCTAACTTAGAAATTAACCTTCCTACCGCAATCCTAAAACAATATGTACAAAAGAAAATTATAAATGATTGGCAATCACAATGGGAAAATTCCGAAAAAGGTAGATACACATATAATATCATTAATAATGTAACATTTGAACTACAATTCAACAATAATATCTTAACTTACTTTGTAACCGGCCAGGGCAGCTTTACCACTTTCTTATATAAGATTGGTAAAATTGATACCCCAAATTGTGACTGTGGCGCACTTGGAGATCCACACCACTTCGTAACAACAAAATGCACTTTCTGTCCTGAATATATTAAAAAATATACAAACGAAACTTATCTAAAATTTTATAAACGTATAGACAGAAATAAACATAACCTAAGAAAAATAAAAAATATTTACAATAGATTGAACTCACATTACTCTTTTATCTTTAGCACTTTTTAGGTTTAGTCAAATATAATTTATATTGTCCCATATTTTCATTTTAATTGACTACTTTTGTTCTTGTAAATGGATGATTTATTATTTTTTATTATTTTTATTACGTGTGCTGATATATTGAATAATTTATGTATTCTCATACTTCTCTTATATCTTGTTTTTATATATTGTAATTTTATTTGTTCTTTTCTTTTCTTATATCTTTTACTATACATATTTAGAGTTTATGTTATATGTCTCATATTTTATTTTTGAAAGTATATTTTTCAATTTATTTATTTATATATTTCTTATATATGCTTATTATATACTTTGTTTTGATATTTCCTCAAACAAAATTTGTAATGTATGCCATTTATCTTTGTATGTATATCTTTCTATTTAATTTATTTGTACACCTCATTTATATGTTTGATACTTACTACGTTGTGAAATTATATCTACAAAATTGTTATATCTAATATTTTGCATATATTATCTGTATATTACTCTTGACTCATTTGCAAAGTTTTGTAACTTTATTTATTTCAAATAAATTTTTGGGGTCTTCTGACTCTGCTTGGCTCCGTCGGGAACGGTCGCTTGGACGTTGTTTTCGCTGGATGTAGATTGGTCTTTCCCCACTCTTCTTGGCATCCGTGTGTCGATAAACCCGTTTGGCTTCGTCAAGAGTGTTTGCTTTTTCTGTCCCTATCTACTATGTGTTATTTGTTTGCTTTCAAGATTTTGACGCTATTTCTTCAAGCTCTTGGAAAACAAGCTTTTTTGCGGTATTTTCAAGTTTTGAATTCCGAAAAGTGGTTTATCAGAATCAATCAAGTTTCTCTTTATATATATTGAAAAATTTTAAACCAAGTAAGTGATTTTTAAAGAAAAAACTGCATAATTCTATTTTTGACTTTAGGCCTCATAGACTTACTTCAAATTTTATTGAAAATATTTTATTTGTCATCTTTTTACTATGAAACTATAATCACTGAATAGATCTTTAAATAATATTCAAATTGACATAAGACTCTCTTTTGCAACTATCTCTGGAAGTATTTTATCTAATTTTGAAGTTTTGGACTTTAATATCTATAATATTTCATCTATAAGAAAGTCGCCATTATTTTGTACTTTGCTGTGAACTGAAAATCTTTAATTGAATCATTTCTTCACGTTCGCACCATGGAGTTTCTTTCTTAACTCTGTTCAAAACAAAGCTGACTATAATCCATGGAGCCTGCTTGGAATTACTTGACATAGATCTTAAACCTTTTATATCGTGATGTTTCTATGCAGTCAACGCCTTCTTCCATAGTTTATTTTTTTTTTGTATTGATTTTTAGAAGATATTATTCAGAAGACATCTTGAGACAATTCTTACTTATTTTCAAGACCTCGAAGAAAATTTCTTGCTGTTCTCTACGCGTTAATTTTACAGAAGACTTTAGACATATTTATTGAAGACTCTTCATTAAGACAAATTTCATCAATTTTAAAGACTTTGAAGAACAACTCCTATAGTATTCTACGCTCTTACTTTAGTGAAGACTATTTATTTATAACTTTAGTTATACTTTCAACATCAAATAGACTTGGATATTTCTTCATATAACTAAATGACTAATTTCTTTTGATTTGGTGTTGTTGTCCAATCTCAACATAAAGAAGACAAGTTCTATACAATAATACCCCCTGATTCTACTACTCATATTTTAAAAACGTGACATCACTTTGAACATAGGTGAGCCTTTAACTGGTTTTTACATTGTTTAGTTATTTATTTCATTTTGCACGTTCTTAAATTTATTACATATTTATTGATTGTTATTTTGTTTTCGCACGTTATTTTTATTAATTATATATTCATTTAATTTTTAATACTTATTTTTGATCTTATTTTTAATTTCTTGTGACGTCATTCACTTTTAAGTTAATCATTTTATTTCTAATTACTTTATCTTATGTAAAATTACTTTTACTCTTTCATTGACTTTTAATTTTTCTGCACATTAATTTATTTTTTATATGTACTTTTGTTATTTTATAGTGTATATGATTTATTTTGCCTCTTTTAACTACGTTTTAATTTAATTATTGTCATCTGCGTTTGCTTTATTTTGTTTCTATGAGCCAAAAAAAAGGAAAAAATGGGGGAATCCTCGCAGGAAACCCAAGACTTAGATTTAGATTCTAACTCTAATCCATTGAACGATCTTCTAGAGAGTTATACATTTGAATTTATTCTAAAGATTAAAAAAGAAATGAACGACATTGATAAAAAATTGAACGAATACGAAGGCAGAAAAGTTGGTAAAGGTATGATTAGAGAAATAAATGAAAAATGTCTAAGAATTCTTACTTCATGCCTATACGTAGAAAAGAACCATTCTTATCTCTTGGGAAAAGTAGAAGCATTTGAAATGCTGAAGGAAGCAATGGATGTAAGAACAACAAAAATTGAGAGTAATCTTGCAGACATTAAAAATCTTATAACAGAAAAAAATCCTGAATATCCTATTTTAGGAAAAGATATCTCAGAAATTAAAAAACTCATTATTGAAAAAACGCCTGAATTTCCAACAATAGGAAAAAATACTATCAAAGAAGAACAAGTACTAATAATAGAAACCAAGGAGGAAATTGGTGCACTCTCATATAGAGATACACTAAGGAAAAATAAAAATTTATTTCAAGAAGATAAACCTAGTGATGTCCTCATCACTAAGTCAAATAAATTAATCATTAAGATGAAAAATAGAAACAATCTACAAAAACTTAAAGATAAACTAGAAAATGAAATGAACATGAAAGATGTAGCGACTGTAAGAATTAACAAACAGAGAAGAAATAGACTTATTATATTTGGATTACCAGTAGATCTAGATGATTCAACTATAAAGAAAGAAATTGAAGAAAAAATAGATAACGGGGAAATTGATCTAGTTAAATCATTTACAGGTCGCAATAATTTGAAAAACATTATCATAGATGTTGATAATTTCTCAAAAGCGATGCTTTTGAATAAACCAAATATCTCAGAAATTAAAAAACTCATTATTGAAAAAACGCCTGAATTTCCAACAATAGGAAAAAATACTATCAATGAAGAAGAACAAGTACTAATAATAGAAACCAAGGAGGAAAATGGTGCACTCTCATACAGAGATACACTAAGGAAAAATAAAAATTTATTTCAAGAAGATAAACCTAGTGATGTCCTCATCACTAAGTCAAATAAATTAATCATTAAGATGAAAAATAGAAACAATCTACAAAAACTTAAAGATAAACTAGAAAATGAAATGAACATGAAAGATGTAGCGACTGTAAGAATTAACAAACAGAGAAGAAATAGACTTATTATATTTGGATTACCAGTAGATCTAGATGATTCAACTAGAAAGAAAGAAATTGAAGAAAAAATAGATAACGGGGAAATTGATCTAGTTAAATCATTTACAGGTCGCAATAATTTGAAAAACATTATCATAGATGTTGATAATTTCTCAAAAGCGATGCTTTTGAATAATCCAAATATTGTCATAGATCTAATAAGAGTGAATATTGCCCAGTATATCTCCATAATGAGGTGCTATCGTTGTCAAAATTTTGGCCACATAGCAACCAATTGCAGAAATAAAGAAAGATGTGGAGGCTGTGGCGAAAGTCACGATACAAGAAAATGCAATTCTGAAAAAAATAAATGTGTTAATTGCAAAGATAACAATGAACATAGATCTGATTCTAAGAACTGCCCTGCTTTTGTTGCTTACAAAGGTACAAATTATGAAGACATTTATAAAAAATTAATACAAGCTCATTTTAGTTTAACAAATGATAAAGTTCTAGAAGAATCTAATATTCAGGACATTTCGCAATTTCAGATAAGTTCAAGAGAGCTTATACAGGCTGTAAAACTACAAAGTATAAACAAAGCACCAGGCACAGATAAATTAGATCCACGAATTATTAATTACTTAGTTAAATTTTGTCAACCATTAATCTTAAAATATTCCAACAAATTACTAGAAAGAGGTTATTTCCCTATAAAATGGAAGCAAGCTCACGTAATATTCTTTGCTAAGAAAAATAAGATCTTAAGTGATCCAAAATCACATAGACCAGTCTGTTTACTGCAAACTATTAGTAAAGTACTTGAGAGAATAATCAACTTTAGACTAATCCACAACCTTGAAAATAAAAATGGCTTACATCAAAATCAATATGGATTTAGAGAATGCAGAAATACTACTATGGCAATAGAGAAATTACTCAATATTATAAACAATAGGAAGAAAATTTATAAATATACCATTGCGATAGCTTTTGATTTCACTGGTGCTTTCGATAGTGTAGATTGGAACATTCTCAAAGCAACAATAATGGACCTAAAATTAGATAAACCGCTAGAAAATATTTTAATTAGCTATCTTCGCAACAGAGAAGTTGGTAATTACATACAAAATGAATTTTACTCTTTTGGAATTAACCGTGGATGCCAAGGATCTTGCCTAGGCCCAACCCTTTGGAACCTTATAGCAAATAATATTCTTAAAAAATTTGATTCAGAAAACTGTGACTTACTTGCATATGCAGATGACTTCGCAATGATCTTCTCGGAAAATACTAGAGCTGCTCTTGAAAATATAGGAAATAATTTAGTTGATATTTTCTGTAAAATTAGTGAAACCTTACATTTATCTATATCAAGCAATAAAACAAAAGCAATCATTTTTGGCAAAGACCTTTCCAGAAGATTTCCTCTAATTAAAATTAAAAATAACAACTTAAAATTTAGTAACTCTTTTAAATATTTAGGTATTTTTATTGATAGAAATTTAAAGTTTTTTGAGCACTTAAATTACTTAAAGGATGAAATTATTAAATTTAATACAGGTTTGAGGAAAGTTGGTAATGCCTATTGGGGTATTTCATCTGACACAGTTAAGGTCTGGTACCGAGCGGTAGTGGAGTCAAAGATACTTTACGCAATACAATCTTGGTTTCCATACCTCAATAGTCATGGCCGAAGAAAATTGACTTCCATTCAGAGAAAATTCGTAGTTAAAATTCTCGAATGTTATAAATCTGTTTCAAATATGGCTTTATTTACATTGTCTGGAGTGCCACCCATAGAAAGAAAAATAGAACTTATGATGGAACTACATAAATTAAAAACTCAGCAATACTCAATAAAAATAGATGATCTAGATATTAGCTTAGAAGAAATTGAAAATAAGCCACTTAAATTTTCAATAGATTCAAAGAAATTTCCCTCTAATTTAGTCTTATTTAATATTAACAATGGTTTCCCTATTAAAAATAAAGTTGAAATTGAGGCCTACACTGATGGAAGTAAAAAAGATGATTTAGTTGGGTTTGGATTTGTGGTCTTTTATAATAATGAAATAATTGAAACAGGTTCTTTTGCGCTCAATAGCTTTAATTCTGTTTTTCAATCTGAGGCCATGGCTATTCTTAAACTTCTAGAATGGTTCATTTCTACAAATTATAATAGCATAAATATCTTTACTGATAGTCAAGCAGTATTGAAATCTCTGGGAAATGTTTATCCTAAATCACCAATTATCTTGAATATTCATAAAATTTGCAATAATAACCTTAACCCTTTGAGGGGCGCAATTTTATTATTGTAATTTTTTTGAAAAAAAAGGTAAGAATGAGGTATAATGGTCCTACAGATAAAAGAAATGTGATTAAAAAAAATTTAGCAGCCCCCCTTAGGTAGAGGGGGCCGTCCTCACAGTGCGAACGGCGCCCGTGTAGGGCATTTGAGTTCGACCACTAAATTACCTTGTTTTACTCTAGCAAAAGCAAAAATAACTGATCTTATATCGTTATAATAATAATTATTTTACTAAATAATTTTCAACAAACAGAAATTTGAATTTTATTTTTAAAATTTTAAAATTTAAGAAATTTTTCAAAATGTTAAATTTATTGAACTCAAAATATCAAAAATAAGAAATATCAAAAAATATAAAAATATATCAGAAAAATATAAAAATGTCAGAAAAATGTGAGAAATATCAGTAAAATATAAAAATTAAAGAAATAAAAAAACCTCAACATATCATTTCATGGCTGTCTTTCCATGGAACTTTTGGAAACATGTAATGCCTTTTTGCAGATTGAGGGGGAACATACTCTTCAACATCACTATCATCTAAAATTATAGATTCAGGATCTGATGGAAGCTCCTCTAATAAAGCTAGAGCTTCTGATAGGCTCAGGCCAGGACGGGGCATTATGATTTTAAAAAAATCGAAGTTTTAAATAAATTTTATACTAAATAAAATCAAAGCTTATTTTGTACAATTTTAAAGATATAAGTGAACTATATGAAACGAATTAAAAAAAGATATTTGCAACAGAATATTTAACTAAAAAAATTAGCAAATAAGAGCGACTGATCTGAAAACAGCAAAAGCAGAATGAGCTATTTTTAAAACGCGCTTTAGCTATTTCCAATACCTTCACACGTGGGAATTTCCAGGAGCCCACCCAGAGCGGTCATGCTTATAATAATTGATTTAAATTCACTTGTGCTGAAGGTGGCCGGTTGCCGTTTGGAAACAATAAGCCAGACATATTGTCACATCCTGATTAGTTCTGCCTGTTTAACCTCTGACAGAGGCCAACCTTAGCACACAGAATGAATTCAATAGACCACTGTCGAATGCAGAAAGGTTGGGAACTGTAGGTGATAGTGCCCAGCACACACCATTGAAACAGATGACAATACAAATGATAAAGTTTTCCTTTTCCAAAAACACCCCCAATTTCAGAGGGTTAACCATTTTTTAATCCCCTTTACCCCCCAAGAAGCAAGACCAAATCGTCTAGAGGAGATAACATAAGGACAGCTGTGTTTGTTTTCCCTTTCCGGGGGGAGCCTGTATTTCAATGTCGTAGACGGGCGGCGTTCTCGCTGTGCGAACACCATTTAAAAGCGCAAAAATACAAAGAAATAAACGATTTTTTTTAAGAAGTAATGACATGTCAGTATTAGTCGAGGCATGTTTATAAAATCTAGTGGAAAAAATTAAAACATTTTAGGTTTTTAATCCTTAAAATAATTGAAAATAAAACCAACTATGAAACAGCGTTAACTTGCATTCATTGTGTTCAAATTAAATGAACAGACAAATGTCTGGTCCTGCCATTTATTATCAGTTTAAAGATGTAAAAGTATTTTACAACCTTTAATTGAAAAAAAAATTCACATTTTTTAGGTTAAAAAAATTCTAGAAAATGTGTTCGCACAGTGAGGACGGCGCCCCTCAAAGGGTTAACAGATCAATATATATAGGATGGGTTAAATCACACATTGGCATTATAGGAAATGAAATGGCAGATGCTTTGGCTGGTATGGCTAATATTTTGGAAACAAATAAAATAAAAATTAAATATCCTATGTCTTTAATTAAAAAATTTATGAAAGATAAAATTCTAGTTAACTGGCAAAATGATTGGGATTCCACTGAAAAAGGTAGATTTACGTATAATATTATAAACAAAGTTTTTTATGATTTGGTTTTTAAAAATAATATAATTAATTACTTTGCTACTGGCCAGGGTAGCTTCCCAACTTTCTTATTTAAATTAGGTAAAATAGACTCTCCAAACTGTGAATTCGGTGCAATTGGTGATCCACATCATTATATTATGTTTAAATGTTCTACAAGTAAAGATTTTATTAAACGTAGAAATAATGAAACTTTATTAAATTAATATAAAAGAATAGATAAAAGTAATTATTATATTGGGATCATTTCTAAAATTTACAATGAACTTAATCTTAAATATTCTTTTATTTTTAGCACTTTTTAATTTTTTTATATTAACTTACTTGGATTCTTATGCCGCCTGGTATCAGACTTTTATTTGTGATTTCATTTTATTTCTTACTAATATTCTAATGTTTGTTTTGTTTATATTATAGTATTGTTTTATGTTAAACTTTATTAAAATTATCACTTGTATAAATACTTATTTACTATTTTGATTTTATTTTTATTATTTTATCTACTCTTGTTGAAATATAACTAATGTTTGTTATATATTATTTCATTTTGATACTTCTTTTATTTTCACAAAAATTAGAAATGTAGATAACTGTAAATATCCTTAGTAGTGTTTTTATGTCTTATATGTCTTATATGTTTTTATGTCTTATTTGTCTTACTCATTTTCAAAATTATATATTGTCAAGTATGTATTTATATTTACTCAATTAATTAATTTTGTTTCTGGTTATATTTATTGTTATTTATTTGCTATGTTTGTTTTATTATTTACTCATTTATGTTATTTTTATCTAAATTTTTGATCTGATTTGTCTTTTTTATGTCTTATTTGTCTTACACATTTTTAAAATTTTATATTGTCAATTTTGTATTTATATTTACTCAATTAATTTGTTTGTTTCTGGTTATATTTTTTGTTTTTTATTTGCTTTGTTTGCTTTATTATTTACTCATTTATGTAATTTTTATCTAAACTTGTGATCTGGTTTTTCTTTTGCTTTATTTATAAGTTTATTCCTGTATACTATTAATGCACTAATGCTTATAGCTATGTCACAAAATTATATTTGTTTAAATGAAAAAGTTTTTAATATATAATGTAGTTTATTTAAAATTTGATGTTATTTGGTTACTTATCTATATGTCCTTTAACCTTATGTATTTATTTGTAATTTGGTATTATTTGTTCCTAATATATATATATTAAATTTATTTATTTAGAAAAGTATTTTCAAAACTTGACAGTTATATTTTATCTTTTGAAATGTCAAAATTTTCTAATTTAGTTTCTATGATTTGTTATTAATACTCTATATTATTGGAAAACTTTTTATAACACCATTTATTATATCTAGTACTTGTATTTTCAAAATTGGAACCAAACATTTATGTAAAATAATTGTATTGTAATCTATATATTTGTAAATTTGCTTATTTTTAATAAATTAGGGTCTTTTATTCTCCATCTGGTTCCTCGGGTCCTGAACTTGGTTGTAGGTTTTGCTAGAACGTGGATCGAGCTTCTCCCCACTTCCCTCAGGCTTAGGTAACGATAAACCCTTGAGGTTCGCTGGGAGTGTGGGCATTTTCTGTCCCTATCTACTATATATATCTACTATGTTGTTTTCACTGTTGCGGTCGCTTTTGCTGAGCTCTTGTTTTTTAAATATTATTATGCGTTACTTTTTATTTTTGGTTCTTTAAAGTGTTTTTATATTGAAGAACTAACTTAATTCTATATTCTGTGAAATTTCGAAGTATTTTGGAACATTTTTATGGAAATTATCAACGAAATTCTAAAAATTTTCAAATTTGTACATTGATTTGACAAACGGATTTTTTATCATCTTCAAGATTTTTAATAGCGGCTTACTTAAAACCAGTTTTACTATTTTACTTATAAATAACAGATCAACAAGACATCAAATTTATGAAAATTGGACAACCTCAAGCCAAGTTATCATCTTTAAAAGTTTGAAAATCAATATGCCTATAATTTATTAGAAGTACTCTCATTTTAAAATTTATCCAGTCGCCATTGTTTACCTGCTTCAACAATCGCCAAAGTAATCGCCTTCAGAAGATTCTCTAGCTTCTAATTAATATTTTCAAACTGATTTTACCTCACCAAAACTGTCGCCAAGAAATATTAACTGTGTTCTTCTGTGTTGGAGATACTAATACCATAAGAGTTTCAACACCAAAGGATTTCTAATAGCTAAGATTTTCTAATAGACAATTGTACTCTTTTCATTTTCCGCCAAGAAGTTTTCATTTAATTTATCAGAAACTTAATTTATCTGCAAAATAACTTTTAATACAAGGAAGGACGCCAAACGGTCAAAAACTATGTTGGTGTTATTAACGCCATAGAAATTTCAACTCCAAAGGTTTTTATACAGCCAAACTTTAATAATAGACTGTCATATTCCCTGGTATCACTATTTTCATAATATTTACTATTTATTATTATCATCTTTAATATCTTGAGTAATTAACTTATTATTCAAATAACAGTTATTTAAAATTTTATCTATAATCATTTTTATAAGCTTTTCTATTATTTAAGAGTCTATAGAGTAACTGTTCTTTAATTCATACGCCAATCTATCGCCAAATTTTTAAATTTACTGTGTTGTAAAAGCTTTTGGTTAGTGTTTTAATAATTTTATAATACCATAAGGAGTTTTAATTCTAATTATTTATTGTGTTAAATCTCGCCAAATACTGCGGTATTTTATAATTTGCTTCGCCAAAAGTGGTTTTCATATATTTTATAATAACTATCTATTGTATTTTTATAAACTTTTAGTTTAATCTCAAAAATCATTTTAACTTATTTTTAAAATTTACTCGCCAACTCTATTTTTTATATACTTAATTAATGCTTATTAATAAGAAATTCTATCGCCAATTTAAAAATTTTTATTATATTTAGTGTATTTTGAGTATATAACCTGAAATTTTCCTTGCATTTCTTATTTTATTTTATCAATTGTTTTAAGTAGTTCAAATATACTGTAATTATTTTTCTCTAATTATACGACAATTTAAAACTTGTAATTTTTAGTTCAATCCGCCCTATAGTCACAAGACTTTTAAATAGAAACAGTGTTAGTGTACTAAATTTACTTCTGAAAAAACTTAATTTATACTAGTAAAATGAGTCAAAAAAATAAGGAAAAGACCAAGGATATAATAGAAGATGATTCGAAATCTTTTCCATTCAATGAAATATTTGATGATTATAAGTCTAATTTTATATTAAAAATCAAACAGAGCATTCTAGATATTGATGTTATACTAGGAGAAGCAAATAAAGCTGGTAAAAAAGTGGGTAAAGATCTTATGAAAGATATTAACAAAAAATATCTAAAGATCATGATGACCTGCATTAATGCTGAAAAAGAGAATGCTTGCTTAATGGCATCTAACAACGTTTATGACAAAGTAACTAAAAATTTCGACAATAGACTTCAAATTTTAGAGGAAACAACAGATAAATACAGAGAGAATTTTGTAGAATCACTAGAAAAGAACATGACAGAAATAACAAGAGGACTAGAAACATTAACAGAAAATATAAATAAAAAAACGGGAAAAATGGAAGATAGCATGGAGAAACTGGAAAAACAACTATCTGAAAAAAATTTGGAACAACCATCAAGGAATGTAGTACAAATGCAAAATGAAGAACAAGTACTCATAATAGAAACAAGTAATGAGACAGGGGCCATTTCTTATAGAGAGGCCCTGCGTAAAAATAAAGACGTTTTTGAAAGTAACAAACCCAAAGATATCATACTAGCACGTCCAAATAGGGTAATAATCAAAATGAATAATAAAGAGAGTCTGGACAAAGTAAAAGAAAAAAAATGAAAATAACGAGAAATTCAGGGAAATGGGTATAGTGAAAATTAACAAACACAGAAGACATAGATATAATGCTTTTGGAATTTCTGATGATATTGAGGAAAAAGATCTTAAAGAAGAAATCGAAAACAATATAGAAGGTAGGGAAATAGATATAGTCAGATGCTTCATAGGAAAAAATAATAAAAAAAATGTTATAATGGATGTCGATAATGCAACTAGAAACATATTTCTTAGAAAAACGCACTTAATAATTGATTTAATTAGAGTTCGCATCACTCAATACATATCCGTAAACAGATGCAATAAATGTCAAGGATTTGGCCACTTGGCGAGAAACTGTAACAATAAGGTTAAATGCGGTAAATGTGGCAAAGATCACGACACTAGAACTTGCAATGAAATAACAACTAGATGTGTGAATTGCACAGCAAATTATGATCACAGATCAGACAGCAAAGAATGCCCTGCCTTCAACAAATATAAAAATATACTAATAAATAATCATGTATAATGCAAATTCTCAATCTCGGTCAGTAATCAAAATAGTACAAATTAACCTAAATAACTGCAGGGCTGCTACTTCTCAACTTACAAAATTCATAACGGATCACTCAATAGATATAGCTCTCATACAGGATTTTTATAAAAAGGACAATAAAATATTAGGTATTCCAACAAATTGGCAAGTTTTTACATCAAAAAATTGTACGGCGGGCGTTATTATAACAGACAATACTATAATTTGCAATGAAGTAATGGCATCCGACAACGTCATAATAATCAATATCTTAGTAAAAAATGAAAATTTTTTTCTGGGTTCCCAATATTCGTCTCCAACTTCAGAACTCATTCAAGATTTAAATACATGGTCATATGATTTTCATAATAAGTTCATAATAGTTTCAGGAGATTTTAACGCCAAAAATAACTTATGGGGATACAATAGAAATGACCATAGAGGCGATATAATAATAGATTTGTGCACCACCTTAGATTACAAAATTTATAATAATCCAAATGAAATCCCAACATACCATCTTCTTGGAAATTATGGCTATCCAGACCTAACTATTGGCTCAAATTTCTCATCAAATTATATTAATAATTGGAAAGTACATGAAACTGAATCTAACTCCGACCACAGATATGTCACCTACGATATAGCAATAGAAATTATACGTAGAACACTAAATAGATATAAAAGTGAATACTGCAGTAAATCAAAACTAGAAAAAGGTCTTAAGAAGAAGGAAAATAGTTAAATAGACAAAATTGAAACTTTGGAAAACACAAATAAAATAGACCAATTTGTTGAAGAATTTAATAAAAAATTACATTTAGTATGTGACAATAATTTCAAAATTAGGAAAACTAAAACAAAGATAGAACTTAAGTGGTGGAACCCTCAACTTAGGCAACAAAGGAACAAAATAAATGCCTTATACAAAAAATTTAAAAGATCTGGATCATAATCAATAAAAATAATTTATAATAGAGAAAAGGCATTATATAAAAGAAACATTATAGAAGCTAAAAAGAAAAGTTGGAGAGATTACTGCTACAATATTCGGGACAACTTTGGACGAACTTTTGATATTGCAAGAGATAAAGTATTCAATAATAATTCGTTAATTCATATTTCAATGGACGGTATGCCTTTAGACAGTACTTATGAGGATATTTACAATAAATTAATAGACACTCATTATTACTTAACAACAGAAATAGTAGAGGAAGATATAAATTTAGATTTACAAGATGAAAATATCAACTATCAAGAACTGATTGAAGCCAACAGGATGCAGGGGAAAAAAAGGCACCTTGGACGGATAGGATAGACCCTAAAATAACAAATTATTTAATAGAATACTGCCCAAATTTAATATTAAAATTACTTAATAAACTTTTTAAATCTGGATACTTTCCCTAAAAATGGAAACAGGCATTAGTTATTTTCTTTATGAAAAAAGGCAAACCAGATAAAAATCCAAAATCCTACCGTCCTATATGTCTTCTGTAAACTATAAGTAAAATATTTGAAAGAATAATCCACTTCAGATTAATGTTTCATTTAGAAAACAACAATCTTCTTCATAATAATCAATTTGGTTTCAGAGAGGGGAGAAGCACGACAATGGCTATTGAGAGGCTGATGCAAACAATTCAGAGAAGAAAAGAAATTTTTAAATATACTATCACCATTGCCTTTGACTTCACTGGTGCATTTGACAGTGTGGACTGGCCTATATTAAAAGAAATAATAGCCTCACTTAATTTAAATATCAACCTTCAAGCCACCCTTAATAGTTATCTAAATAATAGAACTGTAGGTTATGAAATTAACAATAATTTTCATTTTTACAATATAAACAGGGGCTGCCCACAAGGTTCTTGCCTGGGTCCTACGTTATGGAACCTAATAGCTAACAAAATTTTAAAACATTTCGATGACAAGAACTGTGATTTAATAGCATATGCTGACGATTTTGTTTTAGTGTACTCAGAGAATACAAGGAAGGCCCTGGAGGAAACAGGAGAGACACTGGTAAACAATTTCTGTAGCATAAGCGAAAGCCTAAAATTAACAGTTTCGGCTACTAAAACTCAGGCAATAGCTTTTGGCAAGGACCTTTCGAGGAGATACCCTATAATAAAGCTGGGGGGTTCAAGCATTAAATTCAATAAGAGTTTAAAATACCTGGGCATCTACATTGATAGGAATTTTAATTTTCTAGATCACTTAAACTATTTAAACAATGAATTATAAAATTTCACAACTGGTCTTATAAAAGTGGGTAATGTATATTGGGGTGTCTCCTCGGAAACTATTAGAGTATGGTATCGAGCAGTCGTAGAATCAAAAATAGTATATGGTATTCAAATATGGTACCCCTTTCTTAATTGTCATGGTAGAAGAAAACTCTCATCTATTCAAAGAAAATTTCTAGTTAAAATCCTTAAATGTTATAAATCTGTATCCAATATGGCACTTAACGTACTAACGGGTATTGCACCAATCGTTGTAAAGGCAGAATCTCTTGTAAAACAATATAAGGTTAATTTTAAACAGCATCAGATAATAATAGACAACACTCAAATTAGTAAAACAGATTTGGAGGAAAAAACACCTCGTCACATAATTGACTCTAGAAAATATCCAAAGAATCTACAAATACTCAAAATAAATGAGGGTTTTCCTCCTAGAAATTTGGCAGAAGTAGAGGCATTTACAGATGGAAGCAAGAAAGAAGAGGGTGTGGCACTTGGTTTCGTAGTTTTTAGACAAAATAAAATTATTAAAACAGGAATGTATGCCTTAAATAAATTTAACTCTGTTTTCCAGTCGAAGGCAACGGCGATTCTTAAATTAATAGAGTGGTTTTGAGAGACTACTTACAATAATATAGCTATTTACTCGGATAGTCAAGCTGCCGTCAAGTCTTTGTGCAATATATTTCCAAAATCAAAAATAATAGTTAAAATTCACTCTGTATGTAATGAAATTCCGGATAGAAATATAACAATAGGATGGGTCAAATCACATATAGGAATAATAGGAAACGAAATGGCAGACTTCTTAGCTGGGATGGCCAATGATGATGAAATTAATAAAATAATCTATAAATACCCTATAACAATAATTAAAAATCAATTGAACAAAGAACTTATAAATAACTGGCAGGAAATGTGGAACAATTCTGATAAAGGTAGACATACATTTAATATAATAAATAATATCTCAACAAATTTAATTTTTAAAAATAATATTGTTAATTACTTTGTATGTCCAAATAGTACAGACTATATCAAACGTGGTATTAATGAAACTCTATTTCAGTACTATAAGAGAATTGACGGCAGTACACGCTTGATAAACATTCTTAACAAAATATATAATGATCTAAATGTTAAATATTCTTTTATCTTTAGTACTTTTTAGCCTCTTGATCAGTCAGGGTTTGGGTTCTCTATTTTAAAGCAAGAGTCAAATAACACTTATTGTATTTTAATTTAAAATTTATTAGTCATATAACGCATTATTTTATGTATCGCACTTACTTATCTATACTTATATATAAAGAGAGAGAGCGATTTTGTACGTGGAGGGTAATCTTCAGAACAACTGTACCTATTTGAAAAATTATTTCACTGTTTGAAAGGTACAGTATTCCAGATGGACATAGGCTATATATTATGTATATCTGATAAGTAGAAATAAAGTTAGGGGCTTAATCCTAACAATCTCCATTGTTACCGCTACTGTCCTCTACCGCTTTTTGTGCCGAAGTCTTCAACGATCCTTAGCGTAGTGCTATCTATACTTATATATAAAGAGAGAGAGAGCGATTTTGTACGTGGAGGGTAATCTTCAGAACCACTGCACCTATTTGAAAAATTCTTTCACTGTTTGAAAGGTACAGTATTCCAGATGGACATAGGCTATATATTATGTATATCTGATTAGTAGAAATAAAGTTAGGGGCTTAATCCTAACAATCTCCATTGTTACCGCTACTGTCCTCTACCGCTTTTTGTGCCGAAGTCTTCAACGATCCTTCGCGTGGTGCTATCTATACTTATATATGAAGAGAGAGCGATTTATATATAAGTATAGATAGGCATATATATAGTACATATTTTTACTGAAGTGCGATTATATATTGCACATACATCTTCCTCAGTAGATACAGATTTTTAAACTTAAAAATAAACATCACTTGAACACGTTACGGGCCCTCAATTAGCATAACAATACATAATATATACATATATATACATATATAATAATATATACATATATAATATTATACATATTTATTATGTGTATCTAATCAGTAGAAATATATTTTATATATATTAAAATTAAATTTTTTATATATAAAAATATCCCATATGATTTTTTTATAAATATATTTTTGTTTATTTTTACATCAATCGCATACATTGATCGTTGTATTTATTATATATATATATATATATATATATATATATATATATATATATATATATATATATATATATATATATATATATATATCATTAATTGCATACATTGACCTTTGTATTTAATTTGTATGTACCCCGTAGCGAAGTACGGGTATTCAGCTAGTAATTGATAAAAATGTTTTATTGTGTATTTTTATATGTATAATTCTATAACTTCTTACCGTATTTTTTGCTTTTTTGTTGTATTAAATGTTTTGTATGTACTGTATGCTAAATTTTAGGTAAATTTTCAACATTGTATTGTTAGAATTTAATCAATAGTTTTATATACAATTGTTATTTAAAAAATATATTTGGACTACTTATTTCAAAATTTAAATTATGTATCATTGTATCAAGCACTATGTATATGTTTCTTGTACCTCTTGAATTTGTAAATAAATTTTGGGGTCTTCTGACCCTGGTTGGATCAGTCGGGTGCGCTCCCTTGGCTGTGGTTTTGCTGGAAGTAGAGAGGAATTTTCCTCACTTCACTTTGGCCCTCGGGCGTCGATAAGCCATATTTGGCTCGTCTGGAGTGTGGCTTTTCCTGTCCCTATCTACTGTCTTTCTCTGACATACCTAAATTTGTAATTATTTAGTACTTTCAACAGAATTGTAACGGTATTTAAATTTTTGTATTTTCTCTTTCGTGTTTTCTTTTTGAAATTTGTTAAATCTAAATTTATAACTACATTGAATTTTCACCTGAAATGTTGCTGTATCTAAATTTTGTATTTTCCGTTTTGTATATTTTGCAACTTTTATGTAACTCTTCTTTCTGTACATTTTGTAACACTTTTGACATTTCTAAATAAATTTTGGGTCTACTTTTTCTTGCTGAGCTCCTCTAGTGCCTGTCGCTTGTCTGTGGTGTTGCTTGATAGTAGATTGGTTTTCTCCTCACTCTCCATAGGCCTTCGGGTGATCACAAACTACGTGTTGATCGAGAGTGTGGCATTTTCTGTCCCTATCTACTAAATATATGTTATAAAAGTTTATCATTGTTATGACTGTTTTCGCGGAGCTCTTGCATTTTTATTTTTTAAACGCGTAATTATTCTTTTTTCATTCTCGAAAGCACTTTTTTATTGTTTAGGACCTTCAAAACATTATTTTGGAAAATTTTCAGAAAATTCGCATTATTCCTCTGGTTTCTACAAGCAAAATTCTACAGATTTTAAAGCTTGATTTTTATTTTGTAAAACGGCTAATCCTCAACTTTTTCGATTCGGACCCGGGAACTATAAAACCAGCTCTAAGAGATTACTCATCAAAAATAGAAGAAAAAGACATCTCACTTTCGAAATTCGGACTTCAGGAAGATTAGTTATTGATCTTTGAAATTTTTAAAATTATATGTTTATATTTATGAAAGATTTTGAAATATTGTATATCTGCACATCGCCATTGCTTAAAATCTAGCACCGTCTGTTTACTAACAATTGTTCGCCAAATCCAGTCGCCAAACTCCAATAACTTTTCAACTTAATTCAATTTTTAATTTGTGCTTTGATAATTACTATATTCAAAGAACACCTTCAAGCACGCCAACTTTTTTTCGCCAAATAAGTATAATCTTCAATCCTCTTTATCAATTTTTTAATTACGGACTCTACTTCTCACAGATAAACAACCAACTTTCAAGAGAGACTCTACTGATACCCCTCGACTTTATCTTTCTAGAGAAGCTTTTATTGATCAAGAAGAGTACTTTTAATTTTTCCTTCAAATTTGTGACTCAGTGGAAATAACTTTTTTAAAGCCAATCTTCGCCATTATAACAAACAAGTTATCACTGTAAAACATCATATACTCCTTATCGCCAAGAAGATAAACAATCAACTTTCAAGAGAGACTCTACTGATACCCCTCGACTTTATTTTTCCTAGAGAATCTTTTATTCGTAAGAAACGAACTTTTTAATTTTTCCATCAAGTTTGTGACTCAGTGGTAATAACCTTTAGAAAGCCAATCTTCGCCAATATAACCTACAAGCTATCATAGTAAAACTTTATATACTCCTCATCGCCAAGAAGGTGAACGTTTTCAATTACAGTTCTATCATTTTAGTTCTATTTAATTCACTTGACTTAAACCATACACTTGATTATTATTTTCTTTACTGGATTATTTTCATCTTTTCTTGCACTTGTATTGTGTTTTTTATAATTCCAGCCATTTTATCGCCAACTCACTAAAACTTTTTATAATATTTATTTCAATTCTCACTAGAAAGGGCTCTTAGTTAAATGTAATATAGTGCCTCTTATAACGATTTACTTCCAAATCTCTAAAATCTATGCCAAAAGTTTCATTGCCAATTAATAGCATTAGTATAAAGACCATTGATAATTTCTGTCGCTAATAGTTAATTTATCTTTATTTTTAGTATTTACTTAATCTTAAGAGTTTCATTTATTGAAGTGCTCACTATATACAATATTCTTATGTCTTATCAAGTTGTGACTTTTTAAGCCAATATTCGTGCCAATTTAATTTTAAGGTAACTAATATAAGTAACGTAACTTAAAAGTGTTCTATCTTATCAGTACTTTGTCTTTTAAATCAGCCAATAGTCGCCAACATTTTCTCGCCAAATATAATTTTTATCGCCAAACGTAATTTTTTCTGTATATTTTTAATTAATTTGTGTTTTGTATAAGTATTCATTAATTAGTATATTCAGGAATTATAACTCACGTACCTTTGTAATTTTTTCACAGTGTATTTATATGTTTCTTAGATTTAATTTGTACTTAAGATTATTTTAGATTAACTTAGTGTATCTCAACAAAATTATAGTCCTTTTAAATATCCAGTATCTTTAACAATATCTCTAAGTAATTAGAACAGGAAAGAAGATTTTCATAGCAAAAATGAGCCAAAAAAATAGAGATAAAGGGAAAGATCTTAATTGTGATGAAGACACAGATTCTACTGGCTCACGCTGTGACTCAGCAAGCACATTAGATGATCTCTTAGACAGTTAGACCTCTAGCTTTATTCTGCGCGTAAAACAAAATTTCAAAGAAATAGAAACAGCACTTAACGACGCACATAATGCAGGCAAAAAAGTTAACAAAGATCTAATAACAAAAATCAACAAAAAATGCCTCAACACACTCATGGCCTGTATCAACGAAGAAAAAGAACATGCCTACCTAAGCGGGAAAATAGAAGTATATGAAAAAATAACTCGTGGGATTGAAGACAGATCAATAAGAATCGAGGAAAAAACGAGTAAAATAGAAGAAAACAGGATGAGCTGAAAACACTAATTAAGGAAAAAAACAGAAGAAAACATGGAAGAGTTGAAAACATTAATTAAGGAAAAAACAACAGAATTCCCATCTCTCACCACAGACCAGCAACAGAAAGACGAACAAGTTCTAATTGTGGACACTAAAGACGATAAAAGAGCTACTTCATACAGAGACGCCCTAAGAAAAAACAGAGATATATTCCATGAGAATCAACCTAAGGATATAATTATTTCCAGATCCAATAGAGTTATAATAAAAATGGAAAACAGAGATGCGCTCACAAAAATTAAAAACAATATTGAGAATAACGAGAGCGTAAACGAACTCGGAATTGTCAAAATTAACAAACAAAGAAAACATAGATTTATAGCTTTCGGAATACCAGACGACATTGAAGACATGACAATAAAAGAGGAAATAGAAAAAAAATATAGAAGGAAGAGAGATTGATCTAATAAGAAACTTCACAGGAAAAAACAATAGAAAAAACATAATAATTGACGTGGACAATTCATCAAGACAAGTACTCATTCAAAAGAAGAATATCATTATAGATCTAGTAAGAGTTAAAATATCCCCATACATATCAATAAACAGATGCGTCAAATGCCAAAACTTCGGACATATAGCAAAAACATGCAGGAACAGAGAAAGATGTGGCAAATGCGGCAAGGAACATGACACCAGAAATTGCTCTTCCAATATTACTAAATGCGTTCACTGCAAAGTTGACTCTGACCATAGATCTGACAGTAAAGAATGCCCTGAATTCATAAAATACAAATTAAATCAACTAAATCATGGACAATAGTACTATCACATCTCAGTCATCAATTAAAATAGTTCAGATAAACCTTAACAATTGCAGGGCTGCAACATCTCAACTCACACAATTTATAATAGAAAAAACAATAGATATCGCTCAAGTTCAAGATATTTACAAAAAAGAAGGAAAAATAACAGGAATACCCTCTGGATGGCAGATATTCACTTCAAAAAATAAATCAGCAGCAATAATAGTCATCAATCCAACAATAATAAGTAATGAAGTCGCCGCTTATGGAAATGCAATAATTATAAATGTCTTAATAAAACAAGAAAAATTATTTCTAGCATCTCTATATTCATCTCCCACATCGGACCTAGAGGAAGACATAAACTCGTGGTGCCACAATTTCTTTGATAAACAGATAATAATCTCAGGTGATTTTAATGCTAAAAATAGAACATGGGGATACAATAGAAATGACAATAGAGGAGATATAATTTTAGACCTTTGCACAACCTTGGACTACAGAATATTTAATAACCCAGACGATTTTCCAACGTACCACCTCCTAGGAAAAGTCGGATATCCAGATCTCACAATAGGCTCAGTTATGACAGAAAATATAATTAAAAATTGGAAAGTACATTTAACAGAATAAAACTCCGATCACAGATACATTACATACGATATAGAAATAGAACACATAAAATTAACCGAAAATAGATACAAAAGCAAATATTGTAATACAACAAAACAAAGAAGATTATTACTTAAATTACAAGCTCAAAATTTAGATAAAATGAAATCGATTGAAACAATAGTGGAAGCAGACAACTTTCTTGATATTTTTTACAGAGAACTGCATCATATATGTGACAATATTTTCAAAATTAAAAGAAATAAAGGATTAAATAAAATTAACTGGTGGAATAACGACCTTAGGATAAAAAGAAATAGAATAAATGCCCTATATAAATGACTACATAGAACAGGCAATGCAGATGTAAAAGTACAATACAATAAAGAAAAAGCACAATATAAACGGCAAATACTGGAAGCAAAGATAAGCAGCTGGAAGAAATTTTGTAATAATAACAGAGAAGTGTATGGAAGAACATTTGATGTAGCAAGAGATAAAAATTTCAATAGAAACTCATTGAACCACATTGCTTTAGAAGGAATGCCTCTCAATACCAACTACGAAGATATTTACATCAAATTAATAGACAGCCATTTTAACATAACAAATAATGACTCAATATAGAATGAACATATAACAATAATGAATGAAGATAGAATAAGTTACCGAGAATTAAAAGAGGCAATCAAGTTACAAGGAAAAAAGAAAGCACCAGGAACAGACAAAATAGACCCAAGAATAACTAAATATTTAATAGATTACAGCCCAAAACTCATTCTGGAAATAATGAATAAATTTTTCGAACTAGGTTATTTCCCCAAAATCTGGAAAAAAGCAATAGTTATTTTCTTCAGCAAAAAGATCAAACCAATAACTAATCCAAAATCATATAGACCAATCTGCCTCTTACAGACTCTAAGCAAAATTTTAGAAAGAATCATACTCTTCAGATTAAATTATCACCTAGAAAATAATAATCTATTGCATAACGGACAATATGGCTTTAGAGAATCAAGGAAAACTACTATGGCAATAAACGAACTTTTAGTTAAAATTAATAATAGTACTATAAACCACAAATATACAATACTAATAGCGTTCGATTTTGCAGGAGCAATTGACAGCGCAGATTGGAAAATATTAAAAGAAATGTTTATCAATCTAAAACTAAGCCCTATCTAACTAATATCCTAACAAGTTACTTGACAAATAGAGAAATATGTTTCGAATTGGACGGTGTGGAGAGAACTTTTGGTGTGGATCGTGGTTGCCCACAGGGCTCTTGTTTAGGACCAGTTATGTGGAATCTCATTGCTAACAATATTCTCAAACAATTTGATACAGAGAATTGTCATATACAGGCATATGCTGACGATTTCATCATCATCTTCTCAGGCGACAGTAGAGCCTTGTTGGAAAAAAAGGGTAATGAACTAGTAAAAAAATTTATCACAATAAGCGAAAACCTCCACCTAACAATATCAATAGACAAAACACAGGGTATCATTTTTGGCAAAGATCTATCGAGGCGCAATCCGATCATTAAAATTAAAAATAATAATATTAAATTTAACAATTCTATAAAATATCTTGGTATCATAATCGATAGAAAACTAAACTTCCTTGAACATCTTAATTACTTAAACGAAGAAATTCTAAAATTTACTACAGGAATAAAAAGAGTCGGTAATGCTTATTGGGTGGGTTTCATCTTTTACAATACAGGAATGGTATAGGGCTGTTGTAGAATCAAAAATATTATACGGCTCGGTATGCTGGTTTCCATTTCTTAATAGTCATGGGCGAAGAAAATTAAATTCAATCCAACGTAAATTTTTAGTAAAAATAGTAAAAAGTTACAAATCTGTTTCCAACATGGCTCTATATACACTCACAGGCATCCCTCCAATAGAAATTAAAATACGATATACCTTAGAAATCTTTAAACTGAAACTAAACCAACTAAAAATTAACATACATAATAATGAAATTAGTATACAAGATATCGAAAGAAAAAATATAAAATTCTTAATTAATAGCAAAAATTTTCCAAATAACCTTCACTTTTTCGAACTTAATAATGGTTTCCCGGTAAATAGAAATGCAGATATAGAGGCATATACAGATGGCAGCAAGAGTGATGACTTCGTCGGCCTGGGTTTTGTTGCTTTTCATAATAATGAAATAATTCAAACAGAAACAAAATTATTAAAAAAACATAACTCAGTTTTTCAGTCAGAAGCACTTGCAATACTTAAAGTAATAGAATGGTTCAGCAATACTAACTACAATAGCATGAATATCTTTACAGACAGTCAGGCGGTTTATAAATCTCTAAGCAACATCTATCCAAAATCACCTCTAATAGTAAATATACACAACCTCTGTAATAATATAAAAGATAAAACAATATACATAGGGTGGGTCAAATCACACATTGGAATTGTTGGCAATGAGATGGCAGATGCCTTGGCTGGTATGGCTCATATATTAGAACTTTCAAACTTAGAAATTAACCTTCCTACCTCAATCCTAAAACAATACGTACAAAAGAAAATTATAAATGATTGGCAACTACAATGGGAAAATTCCGAAAAGGGTAGATACACCTATAATATTATTAATAATGTTACTTTTGACCTACAATTCGACAACAATATCTTAACTTACTTTGTAACCGGCCAAGGCAGTTTACCTACATTTTTATATAAGATTGGTACAATTGATACTCCAAATTGTGACTGTGGAGCACTTGGAGATCCACACCACTACGCAACAACGAAATGCTCTTTCTGTCCTGAATATATTAAAAAATACACAAACGAAACTGCTCTAAAATATTATAAACGTATAGATAGAAACAAACATACCCTAAGAAAAATAAAGAATATTTACAATAGATTGAACTCACATTACTCATTTATCTTTAGCATTTTTTAGGTTTAGTCAAATATAATTTCTATTGTCCCATATTTTCATTTTAAATAATTACTTTTGTTCTTGTAAATGGCTGATGTTTTGTTTTCATTTTGTGTGCTGATATATTGTTTAATTTATGTATTCTCATACTTCCTTTATATCTTGTATTATATATTGTAGTTTTGTTTATTCTGTTCATCTCTTATATCTTTTACTATACATATTTAAAGTTTAAATTATATGTCTTATATTTTATTTTTGCATGTATATTTTTCCACTTCTTTATTTATATATTTTATTTATATGTTTGTTATATACTTTGTCTTGAAATTTCCATAAACAAAATTTGTAATGTGTGACATTTATCTTTGTATGTATATCTTTCTATTTATTTATTTGTACACCTTATTTATATGTTTGCTATATACTATGTTATGAAATTCATATCAACAAAATTGTTATATCTAATATTTTACACATATTATCTGTATAATACTCTTGGACTCATTTGTAAACTTTTGTTACTTTAAATATTTCAAATAAATTCTTGGGGTCTTCTGACCCTGCTTGGCTCCGTCGGGAACGGTCGCTTGGACGTTGTTTTCGCTGGATGTAGACTGGTCTCTCCCCACTCTTCTTGGCCTCCGTGTGTCGATAAACCCGTTTGGGTTCGTCAAGAGTGTGGGCTTTTTCTGTCCCTATCTACTAAAAAAATTATATTAATCATAATATTAATCATATATGTTATAAAGTTTTAACACTGTTGCGGCAGTTTACTATGAGCTCATAACATTTCTTAATTTTTTCGCGTTATTTCGAATTTCTGGAACTTAAAAGTGCTTGAATTCGAAAGTATTTATGAACATTTATATTCTGTAAAATTTTCAAGCAATTCGGACTTTTATTTTGGAAGATATCTTTGAAATTTGCTTAATTTTTGAACAAACGTACTTTTATCATCTCCGAAACTTTTGATCCAGCACCTGTGAAACCTGATTAAGAAGATTCCTCATAAAATTTCATTCAATAGTACACCAAATTTAAGAATTTTGGACAACCAGAAGTAAAATTATCGATTTTTAACGTTTTAAACATTTTGTATTTGATATCTATTGCAAATCTTTGAATATCAACATCTCTACGAGACGCCATTGTTAACATTACCCATTTCTCTTTCTTCGCCTACAAGTTCGCCAACTCTCTTTTACTGAAGCTCCATACAAGATTCTTCATCATTTTTTCATCGAACTCTTTGTATATTCCTGAAAGAACATTCTAAAGGACACATCATTCTTATTTTCAAGTTATTTTTATATTTTGAACTCTATCAGATTTTATCGCCAACAGTCTAACAATCAAATTACATTGACTTTTATCCTTAAACTTAGACTTTTTCGTAAAGGATTTCGCCAAACATTTCAAACCCGTACTTGTAGTACAGAAATATTGCATCTTCCGAAGTCAAATAGTACGCAAAGAAGTCCGCCAAATATATCACAACTATAGAAGAAATAACATTTTACAAAGAAAATTTTTTTTTTAAAACACATTCAATTTTCTCATTTAAATTTTAGCTACATATTTCTTTCGCCAAGAAGTTTACTATGAGTATAATATCTCTTAAATTAAGTTTCTCTCTTTTTTATTAACTATTTGCGCTCTTTTAGTTTATTGTTTATTTAATTAATATTTTTAGAATTGATTCTTGTTACTCATATAATTTCTCGCCAAATTAACTATTGATTTTCTTAAACTGTGTTTTTAGTGTACATATCTAATTGAGTACTTATCTAGAATTTATACATACTTATTTTACGTATATTCTGTTATTTTTCTCGCCAAGTTATATCTTATATGGCTAATTTGTTATTTTATTTTTCAATTGTATTATTTTAACACTATTTTATTTTAATTGAACTGTGTGTTAATCTCAACAACAAATTTTGGCGACATTTTCTATATGTACTATAAGTTATCTACCCGCCAAGTTATTATTGCAAAAACTTAGAAATTTTACTGGCGTTTAAAATTTAAACATACCTTTATAAATTCTTATCTTAAGTTACTCTTATTATTATCTTTTTTACTAACTATTTTTGTTAATATTTAATTATTTTCATAAATTTTGAACTTCTCACTGCAACTACATCATTGTTCTCGTTAAGTAAATAACTCCAACAAATACACAAATATGAGCCAAGCAAACAAAGATAAAGGTAAAGACATATCAGAAGACGACTCAGACTCATTTCCATTTAAAGATCTTTTTGACGATTATAAATCAGACTTCATACTAAAAATAAAACAGTCAATATTTGACATAGATCAAATATTAGGCGACACACAAAAGGCAGGGAAAAAAGTTGGTAAGGAAATAAAGGATATCAACAAAAAATGCTTGAAACTTATGATGACATGCATCAACCAGGAAAAAGAAAATGCTTGTCTTTTGGCAAAGAATAACGTCTATGAAAAAGTCACAACCAATTTTGATTCCAGACTACAAGAATTAGAGGACACAACAATTAAAAACAAAGATTGTTTAGAAGAGATCAAATCGTTAATAACTGAAAAACAAAATGACTTCCCAAAACTAAATTCTGAAGAAAATATAACTGATGACCAAGTACTTATCATTGATACTACAGAAGAGAAAGGAGCAATAACATACAGAGATGCTTTAAGAAAAAATAAAGACATACTAGAAGATAACAAACCAAGCGATATTATAATATCAAAATCAAACAGACTAATCATCAAGATGAGAGACAGAAACAGCTTAGAAACCTTAAAAGAAAAACTCGAAAATAATGAAAATACGAAAAACTTAGTGGTAAGTATTTATGCCATCCAGCCTTGCAGTGACGTCATCAAGTCTTCGCACGTAATATTATCTTTCAAGTAAGTTTTGAGTAACGTGCTTAATCTCTCAATTACAGATGTCGCTGCAAGTCAGCTGTTTTTTCTGATTGTTGCTTTGGTAACGAGTTGTTCTTATTATTATGAATTCTGTGTTTTTTTTTTAACTATAAATGAGTGTGTACCTTTGTGAACCGACGTTTTCGAACGTGTACCCTTTAACCTGTTGTGAGCCGCAGTGTGTGTGACATTCAAGTTTTTAATAAAGTATTTTAGTGTTATACAGTCCGCTATCCATTGTGTACTAAATATAATTTGGTCTAGTCGGCCGGAAGTCTATGGCACAGAAGTAGAGGATTATGTTAATGCGATTGTCGTCGATCAAGCACGGAACCATCTGCATTGGAGTGAGTTCGTTTCATTTTTTGTGTGTGTACTTCTGACCTTCTTAGTAACATTGGTATTTATAATGGCCGATTTAAAAGCTCACTTAATGAAAAAGAAAGTGTTAAAGAGTAATATAACTGAGTTTAAAGGTAAAGTAAATATAAAAATAGAACAGGCAGATAGTATTGAGTTAAAATTATACGAAAACAAACTAAATTGTTTTAATGAAGAACTTAGCACTGTCTTTCAGGATATATTTTTGTTGTGTACAGATAAAGATTGTGATACTTACATTCAGGAAGAGCAAGCAATACAGGAAACGTTAGATGAATTATGGTTAACTATAAATAAGAAGTTTCCAAAACCTTCGTTAAGTGATTTAGTTAGTGAGAATGTAAGTGTAGCAAAATCAAATACATTTGATGTACGCTTGCCAAAATTGGAACTCTGCACCTTTACCGGAGAAAATATAGAGGACTGGATCAGTTTTTATGATTTATTTAAGGCTAGTGTAGGTAACAACCCAAATATTTCCAAATGTCATAAGTTGCAATACTTGTAAAAAAAGGGCTCTCGTAAAAAAAGGGCTCTGTCAATAATTGAATCTATTCCGGTTTCTGACTCTAACTGATATTGCACTACGACTGTTAGAGGAACGTTATTCTAATAAAAGGGAATTAACTAACGCATTAATCCGGAAACTATTTAATTTGCCTAATGTTTCAGATTCAGCACAAGCAATTTTGCACTGTTTCGACATAGTAAATGAATGTGTACGCTCATTGAAAACACTTGAGCTTGATGTTTCTGATCTTTCTGATGTTCTTTTTGTGTATCTGATAACTGAGAAATTAGATAAAAATATAAAATTTTGGTGGGAACGAACTTTGAAGAAAGATGAATTTGGTACTTTGGATAATTTACTTGAGTTTCTGAAGGACCATGCTAGAACGATTCAGAACAGTAAAAGTCAATCTAGAGATTTTAAGAGGATTTCTCATTCTAAAGTGACTTCGTTAGTGTCAAGTAAAAACAATTGCGTTTTTTGCAAGGAAGAACATTCTCTTTGCAGATGTAATAAGTTTTTAAACTTAAGTGTCCAAAAAAGAATTGAATATGTTAAGAGATACAAACTTTGCTTTAACTGCCTATCAACGGAGCCACATTTAGTGAAAAATTGTCATAGCTTGCACAAATGTAGGACATGTAATTTGCCTCATCACACTGTTCTTCATTTTGATAGAAATCTGAAAATTGGTGAAAATGAGAAACCTATCAAAACTTTCCCACTTTCCCCTGGTGCTGATGTGTTCGTACCGAGTAATTCAGATGATATGAATCATTCGACAACTTGTACAGGACAGTTCAATTATCCTAAAAGGGAAGGAAAAAGGGTCTTGCTTTGCACGGCTGCCATTAAGGTGAAGGACAGCTCTGGTAATGCTATACCATGCAGAGCTTTGTTAGATTGTGGTAGTGAGGCCAGCTTCATAAGTGAGGAGTGCGCCAACAGACTTAGATTGTATAGGCAGAACACCAAAATTGAGGTGTCATGCCTCGGATCATACAACACCGTAACGAGTGGGCAAGTGGAACTGAACTTTGCCCCACATTTTGCATCTAACTCAAAATTTCGTACTTAAGCCTTCGTGATTTCAAAAATTACATCAGATGTGCCACATATCTCCCTCCCTTCTAATATTGCGGATAACTTTGGTGATATGGTCCTAACAGACCCTGAATTCTATGAAAGAAAGCCCATCGACATTTTGCTGGGAGTGAATGTATTTTTCACCATGCTCAAGGGTGAAGTCTTAAAAAGAGGGCCATCAATGCCTTTCACAATTCGTTCCCAACTGGGTTGAATCATATCTGGGAACACTTTTGTTGACGACCCGAGTCCCGTAACTACTTATACAGTGAATAATCTGCAGTTGAGTACGAACGAATTGGTGGAAAAATTTTGGACTTTGGATTCCATTCCTGAAGTCAAGCGCTTATCTAGTGAGGATCAAGAATGTGAAGAATTCTTTAAAACAACCCACTACCGTGATCAACGTGGTCGTTATGTAGTGAAACTTCCTTTTAAGGATAGCCCCTCAAAGTTAGGCAATTCCAAAGATCTTGCTTTACAACGATTCAAATCATTAGAACAAAAGTTACTAAGATCACCTGATACATATGAGATGTATAGACAATTTAAGAGGGAGTATTTAGACCTGGGTTACATGGAGCAGGTTTGTAACTCGGAGTTGCCTGGTCAGTCGTATTACATCCCCCATCATGCGGTTATTAAGGAATCTAACTCTACTACTAAACTTCGAGTGGTGTTCAACGCAACCAGCAAGTCGGCATCGGGAATTTCTCTTAACGATATTCTTATGGTAGGACCTAGAATACAACAGGAACTGTTTCCAATTTTGATCAAATTTAGATCTTATCCTGTAGTTATTACGGCTGATATTATGAAAATGCTTAGGCAAGTTTTAATCGCCAAAGAAGATAGAGACTTTCAAAGAATATTTTGGCGGAACAGCCCGAAAGAGACTATTCAGGAATTTCGTCTCAAAACTTACTTATGGCACCACATCTGCGCCCTATTTGGCTACGCGCTCTTTATATCAACTTGCTCATGACGAGCAAAATGAATATCCTTTGGCTGCAAAGGCTGTACTTCAGAATTTTTATGTGGATGATTGCTTAGCAGGTGCTCTGAATACAGCGGAGTGTAAAAATCTGGTGGATCAACTTGTACTAATGTTAGATCAAGGAGGATTTCTTCTGCGTAAGTGGTCCTCAAATGATTTGTCAGTCTTAGAGAATATACCTAAAGAGCTTAGAAACGATTCTGAACATATTTGTGTAGACAGAGAAGCTGAAGAAGTTCGCAGGGAAGAAAGAAAAACATACATTACAGCAGCTTGTATAGTGGAGGAATATGATATTTTTAAATGGTATTCATCTTGGTCAAAACTACGCCGTATAGTGGCACTATGTCTCCGATTCATACGCAATTGTCGCAACTCTTCTAAAAGTCGCGTGAGTGGCTTTCTGACAACTGAAGAGATTAGATCGGCTACTAAAAAATATCCTACTACTACTAAAAAATATCCCTGGCTAATAAAAAATATCCAACGATCTTATTTCCCTGAAGAGCTCTCTTGTCTAAAGTCATCCAAAGAATTGAAAAGTGTGCGAAGTCGAATAATACAATTGACACCATTCCTTGATCAAGATGGTATTATTCGTGTAGGTGGTCGCTTGAAAAATGCGAACCTTCCGGAAAATAGCAAACATCCTATTTTGCTTCCAAAATAAGGGCATGTAACTAATCTCATTGTGACTTATTACCATATTGGTTACTTGCATGCCAGTCAAGAATTATTAATTAGCACCTTAAGAATGCAATTTTGGATTTTATCTGTGAGAAGTTTTGTGAGAAAAATCATTCATAGATGCTTTCCTTGCATAAAAAATCGACGCAAGACTATGAGCCAAATAATGGGTGATTTACCCACTCCCAGAGTTCAACCTTCAAGACCATTTGCAGTAACTGGTATTGATTATGCAGGACCATATTTGATCAAGTCCCAAGCTAGAAGAGGAGCCAAGGCTTTCAAGTGTTACATAGCACTTTTTGTGTGCTTTTCAACAAAGGCAGTTCACTTAGAATTGGTCAGTGATTTAACTACCTCTACATTTTTGGCATCCCTAAAAAGATTTATCGCCCGTCGTGGCAGACCTTGCGAAACTTCGAGTGACTGTGGAACTAATTTCAAAGGTGCCAGTAAAGAGCTTAAGGACATTTATAGAAATGCAGCTCGGATTGAGAAAAGTAACGACGTATCCAATTATATCACTCCTGAAGGTATAACTTGGCATTTTAACCCCCCATCGTCCCCTCACTTTGGTGGTATATGGGAATCTAATGTGAAGGCATGAAATTTCATCTTAAACGAGTACTAGGATCTACACCTGTAACTTATGAAGAATTTATAACAGTGTTAACACAAGTGGAAGCATGCATGAATACTCGTCCTCTGTGTGCAATGTCAAGTGATCCAAACGATCTTAGTGTATTGACACTGGGACATTTCCTGATCGGAGCTCCCTTGGTTGCCATTCCTGAATCAGACTTAAGTGATGTGAAATCTTCTAGACTTAAGCTCTGGTTTCTAGTTTAACAAACTGTGCAGCATTTTTGGAAGCGTTGGTGTTCAGAGTACTTGGTGTTCAGAGTACAGACAACTCTTCAACAGCGTACTAAGTGGTTTCGTACTTCACCAGATCTGAAGTGTGGTGACTTAGTTCTGATCAAAAATGAATAGTTTCCTCCAAATCAATGGAGAATTGGACGAATTATTTTAATTCATCCCGGTAGTGACAACAGAGTTCGAGTGGCTACTGTCCATACAGCTGCTGGTGATTTCAAAAGAGCAATCACTAAATTGTGTCTGATTCCTAATAATGACTCAATTTGAACTATAAACAATGAATAGACTATTACTGAACTCTTTTTGCCAAACTTTCTTTTTTTTTAATGTTATTTGTTAATATGTGTTTTTTTAACTATAAATTTTATCTTTCTGAACCCTTGGAGGCTTCAGGGCCGGAGGTTATGGTAAGTATTTATGCCATCCAACCTTGCAGTGACGTCATGAAGTCTTCGCACGTAATATTATCTTTCAAGTAAGTTTTGAGTAACGTGCTTAATCTCTCAATTACAGATGTCGCTGCAAGTCAGCTGTTTTTTCTGATTGTTGCTTTGGTAACGAGTTGTTCTTATTATTATGAATTCTGGGTTTCACTCTGAACTCTCTCTCTCTTTGTGTGTGCTTTAGAAGAGTGTGTACCTTTGTGAACCGACGTTTTCGAACGTGTGCCCTTTAACCTGTTGTGAGCCGCAGTGTGTGTGGCATTCAAGTTTTTAATAAAGTATTTTAGTGTTATACAGTCCGCTATCCATTGTGTACTAAATACTTAGGATTAATCAAAATAAACAAACAAAGAAAAAACAGGTTCATAGCCTTCGGTATTCCAGAAGACTTGGACGACATTACGATTAAAAACGAAATTGAAAAAAATTTGGAGAAAAGAGAAATTGACATCGTTAAATTTTTCACAGGCAAGAACGGAAAGAAAAATATTATATTCGACGTTGACAATCTTTCAAAAAATATCATAATAAGCAAAAAAAAATAATCTTGGATCTCGTAAGAGTTAATGTATCAAAATATATATCAATCGATCGTTGTTTTAGATGCCAGGGCTTTGGCCATATTGCAACAAAATGTAAGAACAAATTAACATGCGGTAACTGTGCTGAAGAACATGATACAAGAAAATGTATTTCTAAAATCACTAAATGCACTAATTGCAAAAAGGAAAGAGACCATAAATCAGACTCAAAAGACTGCCCTGCATTCATAGCCTATAAAACAAAAGTTCTATCTAAAGATAATGAATAATATCCAACTGAATCAGTCAGCCCTAAAAATAGTACAAATTAACCTTAATAACTGTAGGGCAGCTACATCACAATTGCAACATTTTATTATAGAAAATTCAATAGACATAGCACTTATTCAGGATTTTTACAAAAAAGATAACAAAATATTAGGATTCCCAACAAGTTGGCAAATTTTTAACTCAAAAAACCACACAGCAGGCATAATTGTGATCAATCCATCAATAATTTGTAATGAAGTATTGGCATCTGATAATGTTATTATAATTAATATCTTGGTAAAACAAAAAAAATTATTTCTGGGTTCTCAATATTCATCTCCAACATCTGACCTTGCATTCGACTTAAACACTTGGACAAATACCTTTCATGACAAATTTATAATAGTTTCTGGAGATTTTAATGCTAAAAATTATCTTTGGGGATACAATAGAAATGATCATAGAGGCGAAATTATAATAGACCTATGCACTACTTTAGACTACAGAACTTACAATAACCCAAATGAAATACCTACTTATCATCTTCAAGGAAAATATGGCAACCCAGATCTTACAATAGGCTCAAACCTCTCTGCTGGTCACTTAGAAAAATGGACAGTACATGCAACAGAATCAAACTCAGATCATAGATACGTAACTTTTGAACTCGCAATAGATATCATATACCCCACACAAAATAGATACAAAAGTGAATATTGCAGCAAATCAAAACTAAAAAAAGGGCTTAAGAAGATAGAAAAAAGACTGATTCATAAAATTGGTAATTTAGATAATACAGTTGAAATAGATAACTTTATTGATGAATTCTATAATAACTTATACTCCGTATGTGACAATAACTTCAAAATAAGGAAAATCAAATCAAATACAAAACTTAAATGGTGGAACCCACAACTGAGATTACAAAGAAATAAATTAAATGCTCTATATAAAAGACTTAAAAAAACTGGATCATCATCAATAAAAACTATATATTATAGAGAAAAAGCAATTTACAAAAAAAAATATATTAGAAGCAAAGAAAAAAAGCTGGAATGACTACTGCAATAGGTTTCAAGACAACTTTGGCCGTACCTTTGACATAGCCCGGGATAACATATTTAACAATAATTCTTTAATACATATCGCAATGGATGGTATGCCTTTAGACTCAAACTATGAAGACATCTATAAAAAATTAATAGACCACCATTTTTATATAACAACAGAAACAATAGAGGAAGAAATGATCTCAGAAACACAAGATGAAAATATAAATTATGAAGAATTAACAGAGGCTAATAGAATGCAGGGCAAGAAAAAGGCACCTGGCACAGATAGGATCGATCCAAAAATAATTAACTACCTAATAGAATATTGTCCAAATTTATTACTAGAACTATTCAACAAATTATATAAATCTGGTTACTTTCCAATCAAATGGAAACAAGCATTAGTAATTTTTTTCGTTAAAAAAGGTAAACAAGATAATAATCCAAAATCTTACCGTCCAATCTGTCTCTTGCAAACAATCAGTAAACTTCTTGAAAGAATTATTCACTTTAGATTAATGCACAACCTCGAAAATAATAATCTTTTACATAATAATCAGTTTGGTTTCAGGGAAGGGAGAAACACGACTATGGCCATAGGTAGGCTAATGCAGCTTATTCAAAGTAGAAAACTAACATATAAATATACTATTGCCATTGCTTTCGACTTCACTGGAGCTTTTGACAGAGTGGATTGGTCTATTCTAAAAGATATAATAGCATCGTTTAACTTAAATAAAAACCTCCAAGCTACACTTAATAGTTATTTAAAAAATAGAACTGTTGGCTACGAAATTGATGACAAATTTAATCCATACAATATTAAACGGGGTTGTCCACAGGGTTCTTGCCTAGGTCCGACGATTTGGAACTTAATAGCTAATAAAATTTTAAATGCCTTTGACGACAAAAACTATGATTTAATAGCTTATGCAGACGATTTTGTTTTAATCTTTTCAGAAAATACGAGGGGGGCCTTGGAGGCGACCGGGACGACACTAGTTAACCTTTTCTGCAGTATTAGTCAAAGCTTAAATTTAACACTCTCAGCATCAAAAACACAGGCAATAGCTTTTGGTAAGGATCTTTCGAGGAGATACCCCATAATAAAACTGGGGGTTTCAAATATTAAATTTACAAAGAGCTTAAAATATCTGGGGATATATATTGACAGAAATTTAAATTTTCTTGAACATCTAAATTACCTTAATAATGAAATAATAAACTTCACAACAGGTATTAAAAAAGTAGGGAATGCATATTGGGGTGTCTCCTCTGACACAATAAGAGTATGGTATAGAGCAGTAGTTGAAGCTAAACTTGTCTACGGCATTGAAATATGGTACCCTTTTCTCAATAGCCATGGACGTAGAAAACTCACCTCAATCCAAAGAAAATTTTTAGTAAAAATCTTAAAATGTTACAAATCAGTCTCAAATATGGCACTCTATGTACTGACGGGTGTTGTCCCGATCGCTTTGAAGGCAGAATCTTTAGTGGAACTTTATAAATTAAAACATAACCAGCACCAAATTATAATTGACAATATTCAAATAAGCAATAATGATATAGAAGTAAAGACCCCACGCTACTCAATTGACTCCAGACTCCAAAGAATCTAAAAATACTTAAAACAAACGATGGTTTTCCACATAGAAAATGGGCAGAAATAGAAGCATGTACTGATGGTAGCAAAAAAGAGCATGGAGTAGGATTTGGATACGTGATTTTTAATAACAATAAAATAATTCACACTGGTATGTATTCATTAAACAAAAATAACTCTGTTTTCCAATCGGAGGCAATGGCAATTCTTAAATTATTAGAATGGTTCACTGAAACAAAATATAATAGCATAATAATTTACTCAGATAGTCAAGCTGCTGTCAAGTCCTTGTGTAACATATATCCAAAATCAAATATTATAGTAAGAATTCACCTTATATGTAATAAAACACCTAACAAGAATATTACAATAGGATGGGTTAAATCTCACATAGGAATAATAGGCAATGAAATGGCAGTTTTTCTGGCGGGTATGGCAATTGAAGACGAAGACAATAACATAACCTCTAAATATCCCTTCTCCTTAATTAAAAATCATATGAACAAATATATTTTAAATACTTGGCAAGATATGTGGAACAATTTAGATAAGGGTAGATACACATTTAATATAATAAATAATATTTCAAATAATTTAATTTTCAATAACAACATAGTAAATTATTTCGTAACTGGTCAAGGTAGTTTTCCGTCCTTTCTGTTTAAAATAGGCAAACTAGAATCTCCAAACTGTACCTGTGGAGTCTTGGGTGACTCTCATCACTTTAGTATGTTTTCTTGCACTGCAAGTGTAGACTTCATCAAACGCGGAAATAATGAAACATTATTACAATATTACAAGAGAATTGACAGCAGTGCCCGTAATATAAATATCATTAACAAAATATATAATAGCCTTAATGTTAAGTACTCATTTATCTTCAGTACTTTTTAGCCCTTTTTGACTATGGTCTGCTTTCTTCATCCTTTTATTAAAAATAAGTTAAAAATAAGTAATTAAATATTAGTATGAATAATGTACTTGTTAAAATGTACTAATGTATATTCTTATTGTGTTCGTTTTTATTTTCGTGTTGTCGTCAAAATTTTTGTATTTAGTCTTATTTATTTTTATTACCTTTATGCTTGTATTTATGATAAAGCTAAATCTGTATTTATTTTGAGTTTTCAAATGAAATGTTACTTCTATAATTGTACATATACATTGTGTCTAAATTTAGTATCTATCAAATTATTTTCATTATTATAAATCTCATGTTCACTTCTTTTTTGTCTTCGCCAAAATTTAATTTCAAAATTGTTTTTAATGTTATTTTTATGTTTGCACTTTGACAAAGCTAAATTTGTAATTATTTAGAATTTTCAACTGAAAGGTAACTGTATTTAAATTTTGTATTTTCCGTTTCGTATTCTCTGTTTGCACTTTGATAAATCAAAATTTGCAATTATTTTGAATTTTCATCTGAAATGTAACTGTATTTAAATTTTGTATTTTCCGTTTTGTATATTCTGTAACTTTTATGTAACTCTTCTTTCTGTACATTTTGTAACACTTTTGACATCTTTAAAATAAATTTGGGTCTTTCTTTTCCCGCTGAGCTCCTCTAGTGCCTGTCGCTTGTCTGTGGTGTTGTTTGGTAGTAGATTGGTTTTCTCCTCACTCTCCATAGGCCTTCGGGTGATCACAAACTACGTGTTGATCCAGAGTGTGGCATTTTCTGTCCCTATCTACTAAGTGTTAATTGTTTGCTTTCAAGATTTTGACGCTATTTCATCAAGCTCTTGGAAAACAAGCTTTTTCTGCGGTATTTTTAAGTTTTGAACTCTACAAAGTGGTTTATTAGAATCTATCAAGTTATTCTATATATCTATTGAAAAAGTTTTAACCAAGTAAGTGAATTTAAAGTAAAAACTGTATTATTCTATTTTTGACGTTAGGCCTCATAGACTTACTTCAAAATTTATAGAAAATATTTTATTTGTCATCCTCATACTCTGAAACTATATTCATTGAATAGATCTTTAAAAAATAATCTAAATGATATAGGACTCTCTATTGCAACTATTTCTGGAAGTATTTTATATAATTTTGACTTTTTGGGCTTTATTAACTAACTAGTACGTAACCCGTCATTTTGACGTCATAATGGAAAAAGTATATGAAAGTTAAAAAATATCCCGAATTATCTAAAATATTGCATTTAATCCACACCTTGTAAAAGCAAACACTTTCATTATTTTTTATTTATTTAGTTTTTCATGCGATTGGAGTAGTAGACTGCCATCCAACCCGTCATTTTGACGTCATAATACTAAAAATGACGTCATAATGAAAAAAGTATATGAAAGTTAAAAAAATTTTTTACAGTTCACTACGCGATTCATTCACATTCAAGTTTGTTTACTTTCAGAATTCATCGCAAAAATAAACAGATTTTTAAAAACTGTTAAATATACAGCTAAAAACATCCAATTTTTTTAGTTCTGAATGTTTTATAGAAAAATAGGCTGAACAAACGTGATTTGATGGAGAAGATATTTGTTTTTAGGTAAGAAAAAATTCTGATCCACATCAGAAATTGAAATTAAGGCTAACTGGCGGTTTGTTTACTGAGGGCTTCAATTGAAAGATGAGTACATACCGGAACTGTCATACAGAGACAACGGCTATTATATATAGAATATATTTTATCTATAGGAAAGTCGCCATTATTTCGTAATCTGTTTTGAACTGAAAATCTTCAATTGATTCATTTCCTCACGTACGCACCATGGAGATATTTTCTTACCTCTGACCACAACAGAGCTGACTATAATCTTTTGGAGCCTGATTGGAAATATTTGATATAGATCTCAAGCATTTAATATCCTGGTTTTTCTATACAATCAACGCCTTCTACCAAAGTTTACTTATTCTAATGAATTATAGAAGATATTAAATTGAAGACTTTTTAAGACAAAATAATATTTATTTTCAAAGACTTCGAAGAACTTTTCCTGTTGTATTCTACGCGCTAATTTTATAGAAGACATTGGACTTTACATGTACTGTCAACTTCAAATAGACTTGGATAATTCTTTTTGACACTAAAGGACTATTTTCATTTGATTTGGTATTGGTGTTTTAACCCAACATTAAGAAGACAAGTTCTGAAACAGAAATACCCCCTTGAACCTACTGATCAACTTTTAATATCGTGACATCACTTTGAACAGTGGTGAGCCTTTACTTGGTTTTTACATTGTTTAGTTATTTATATCATTTCTGCACGTTCTTTAATTTATTACTTACTTATTGCATGTTATTTTGTTTTTGCACGTTATTTTTATTAATTATATATTTATTTAATTTTTAATACTTATTATTGAGCTTATTTTTATTTTCATGTGACGTCATACGCTTTTAAGTTCATTAATTTATTTTTGATTGCTTTATTTTCTGTAAATTTAATTTATATTTATCATTGACTTTTAATCTTATTGCACGTTAATTTAGTTTTTATATGTACTTTTGCTATTTTATTGCATATGTGATTTATTTTGCCTAATTTTATTTTATGAATTAATATAAGTGTCGTCAGCTGCATTTGTTATATTTTGTTTTTATGAGTCAAAAAAAGGAAAAGATGGGGGAATCCTCTCAGGAAACCCTAGATTTGGATTTGGATACTAACTCTAACCCTTTAAATAATCTCCTTGAAAGTTACACTTCTGAATTTATTTTAAAGATAAAAAAAGAAATGAATGACATAGATAAAAAACTGAATGAGTATGAAGGTAGAAAAGTAGGCAAAGGCATGATTAGGGAAATTAATGAAAAATGCCTTAGAATTTTAACTTCCTGCATTAGTGTAGAGAAGAACCACTCTTATCTTTTAGGTAAAGTGGAAGCATTCGAAATGTTAAAGGAGGCGATGGATGTTAGAACCACAAAAATTGAAAATAATTTGACGGACATTAAGAAACTAATAACAGAAAAAACGCCTGAGTATCCTATATTAGGAAAAGATATTTCGGAAATTAAGAAACTAATAATAGAAAAAACGCCTGAGTATCCCATAATAGGAAAAGATATTATTAAAGAAGACGAACAAGCTCTAATCATTGAAACTAAGGAAGAGAAAGGTGCACTATCATACAGAGACACACTTAGAAAGAATAAAGAATTGTTTCAAGATGGTAAACCTAGTGATGTTCTCATTACTAAATCAAACAAATTAACTATTAAAATGAAAAATAGAGACAAGTTACAAAGACTTAAAGAGAACTTGGAAAGAGAAAAGAACATGAAAGACATAGCAACAGTTAAAATAAACAAACAGAGAAGAAACAGATTAATTATACTTGGCTTACCAGTTGATCTGGAAGATTCTATAATAAAAGAAGAAATTGAAGAAAAAATTGATAGTAAAGAGATCGATCAAGTGAAATCTTTCGTAGGACGTAACAATTTGAAAAATCTAATTATAAATGTCGATAATTTTTCAAAAGCAATGCTTTTGAATAAATCTAACATAGTAATTGATTTAGTAAGAGTAAAGATTGCCCCGTACATATCCATACTCAGGTGCTACCGTTGTCAAAATTTTGGCCATATAGCAACAAACTCTAAAAACAAAGAAAAATGTGGAGGCTGTGGTGGGAGCCATGATACTAGAAAATGCACTTCGGAGACTATTAAATGTGTTAATTGCAAAGATAACTTAGAACACAGATCAGATGCTAAGGACTGCCCCGCTTTTGTTGCCTATAAAGCAACTTTGCTTGCAAAAAATAATGGATAATACCTCTACCTCTTGCTCAACACTTAAAATAGTTCAAATCAACCTTAACAATTGCAGGGCAGCAAATTCTCAGCTTGCACAATTCATCCTATTAAATAAAATTGATATAGCCTTAATTCAGGACTTTTACAAGATTAATAACAAAATTACAGGTATACCCTCTGGTTGGCAGTTCTTTGCTTTTAACAATAAAACAGCAGCTATTTTAATCATTAATAAGAATTTATTGAGTAACGCAATAGCTTCATTTGACAACACTATAATTATTAATGTAATGGTGAAAAATAGACATATTTTCCTAGGATCACAATATTCTTCACCTTCTTCAGATTTAATAATGGACTTGATAATGGACTTGATCAATTTACTTTTACATATTTTTCAAAATTAATCGCCAATTCTATTATCTATATAATTAATTAATGCTTATTAATAAGAAATTTTCTCGCCAAATATAAAAGTTTTTAATTTGCTAAGTGTATTTTAAGTCTGTAACCTGTCATTTTCCTTGCCTTTCTTATTTTAATTTATTAATATGTAGTTCAAAACTTACTTCAAGTTATTTATTTCTAAATTTTACGCCAATTTAAAAACTTATAAATTTTGGATCAGTAAGCCTTATACTCACCAGATTTTTAAATAGAAACAGAGTTTGTGTAATAAGTTTACTTCTAATATTACTTAATCAATATTAATAAAAATGAGTCAAAGGAATAAGGAAAAGACTAAGGATTTTATAGAAGATGAATCGAAATTTTTTCCCTTTAAAGAAATTTTTGATGACTATAAGTCTGATTTTATATTAAAAATGAAACAAAGCATTTTAGATATTGATCATATACTGGGTGAGGCGAATAAAGCAGGCAAAAAAGTGGGAAAAGATTTAATGAAAGACATCAACAACAAATGCCTAAAGATCATGATGACCTGCATCAACGCTGAAAAGGAGAATGCTTGTTTAATGGCCTCAAACAATGTATATGAAAAAGTAACAAAGAATTTCGACTCAAGACTACAAATATTAGAGGAAACTACAGATAAATATAGAGAAAATTTTGTAGAATCATTGGAGAAGAATTTGACAGAAGTAACAAGAGGCTTAGAAACACAGAAAATATGAAAATATGAAATACAGAAAACAGAAAATATGAATCAAAAAACAGAAAGAATGGAAGACACTATGGAGAAATTAGGTAAACAGATATGTGAAAAAACTTTGGAACAACCTTCAAAGAGTGCAGTACATATGCCAAGTGAAGAACAGGTACTCATAGCAGACACCAGTAATGAGACAGGGGCCCTTTCATATAGAGACGCCCTGCGCAAAAATAGAGATGTATTCGATAGCTACAAACCTAGAGACATTATATTAGCACGTCCAAATAGGGTTATTATTAAAATGAAAAACAAAGAAAGTCTCGACATATTAAAGGAAAAAATTGAAAATAACGCGAACATTAGGGAAATGGGTACAGTAAAAATAAATAAACAAAGGAAACATAGATACATTGCTTTCGGTATTCCAGACGACATAGAAGAAAAATATCTCAAAGAAGAAATTGAAAACAACATTGAAGGCAGGGAAATCGATATAGTCCGATGCTTTGTGGGAAAAAATAATAAAAAAAATGTAATAATAGACGTCGACAACGCTACTAGAAATCTATTTTTAAAAAAGACCCATTTAAACATAGATCTAATTAGAGTACGTATCACCCAATACATCTCTGTAAACAGATGTAACAAGTGCCAAGGATTTGTCCATTTGGCGAGAAATTGTAAAAATAAAGAAAAATGCGGTAAATGCGGAAAGGATCATGATACTAGAACATGTGTTGAAACAATAACAAGATGCGTGAATTGCACAGTAAACTATGACCACAGATCCGACAGCAAAGAATGCCCTGCCTTTAACAAATATAAAAGCATTTTAATAAATAATCATGTATAATGCTCATTCTCCACCTCGGTCAGCAATCAACATAGTACAAATTAACTTAAATAACTGCAGGGCTGCTACTTCTCAACTAACTCAATTCATAACAGAACAATCAATCGATATAGCATTAATTCAGGACTTCTACAAAAAAGAAAAACAAAATCATAGGTATTATACCAACAAACAGGCAAGTTTTTACATCTAAAAAAAATACGGCAGGTATAATTATAATAGACAATAGTATAATCTGTAATGAAGTTATGGCCTCAGATAATGTCATAATCATCAACATACTTGTAAAACATGAAAAAAATTTTCTGGGCTCACAATATTCATCTCCAACTTCAGATCTCAACCAAGATTTAAACACATGGTCTTTTGATTTTCATAATAAACTCATAATAGTTTCTGGAGATTACAACGCAAAAAATATATTATGGGGTTATAACAGAAATGACATCAGAGGAGATATTATAATAGACCTGTGTACCACATTAGACTATAAGATATACAATAACCCTAATAACATCCCTACTTATCATCTTCTAGGAAATTATGGTAATCCAGATCTTACAATAGGGTCAAATTTATCAACAGGTTACATCGAAAACTGGAAAGTACACGATACAGAATCAAACTCAGATCACAGGTTTATCACATACAACCTAGTTACAGAAGTTATATACCGTACTCAAAACAGATACAAAAGTGCATATTGCAGTAAAATAAAACTTGAAAAAAATATTTAAAAAATGGAAAGAAAATTATTACATAAAATTGATAATTTGGAAAACACAAGAGATATAGATAATTTTATTGAAGAATTTTATAAAAATCTTTATACAGTTTGTGACAATAACTTCAAAATAAAGAAAACAAAAATAAATTTAAAACTAAATTGGTGGAATCCACAGCTAAGACAACAGAGAAATAGAGTTAATGCATTATACAAACGATTTAAAAGAACAGGTTCACCATCTATAAAAATTAACTACAATAGAGAAAAAGCTCTATACAAAAGAAATATTATTGAAGCAAAAAAGCAAAGTTGGAGAGTGTACTGCAACAATTTTAGAAGTAACTATGGACGTACATTTGATATTGCCAGAGATAAAAGTTTTAATAACAATTCCTTAATTCACATAGCAATGGATGGAATGCCTCTATATACAAACTATGAAGACATATACAAAAAATTAATAGAGAGTCATTACTATCATCTAACTACTGACAATGTAGAAGAAGAAACAAACTCAGAATTACACAAGATATTAAAATCAATTATCACGAGCTGCCTGAAGCAAACCGAATGCAAGGCAAGAAGAAAGCACCAGGGACTGATAGGATTGATCCGAAAATAATTAACTATTTAATGGAATTTTGCCCTAATTTAATTTTAGAACTGTTTAACAAACTATATAAAACTGGTTACTTCCCTTTAAAATGGAAACAGGCACTTGTTATCTTCTTCGTTAAAAAAGGGAAACCTGATACCAATTCGAAATCCTACAGTCCCATTAGTCTCCTACAAACAATTAGTAAAATTTACGAAAGAATAATTCATTTTAGACTAATGCATCATCTGGAAAAAAATAACCTACTGCATGATAACCAATTCGGATTCAGAGAAGGGAGAAGCACGACAATGGCCGTAGAGAGGCTGATGCAATCAATTCAGAGTAGAAATCAAAGTTTTAAATATACAATCGCTATTGCTTTCGACTTCACAGGTGCATTTGATAGTGTGGATTGGTCTATCTTAAAAGAAACTATAGATTCCCTTAAATTAAATAAGAACATGCAAGCAACCCTTAATAGTTACTTAAACAACAGAACTGTAGGATACGAACTTGAAAACAAATTTCACTCTTATAATATAAACAGGGGCTGTCCACAAGGTTCTTGCCTGGGTCCAACGCTTTGGAATTTAATAGCGAACAAAATTTTGAAAGATTTTGATAACAAGAAATGTGACTTAATAGCTTATGCTGATGATTTTGTTTTGATTTACTCGGAAAACACTAGAAAAGCATTGGAAGGAACAGGGGAGGCGTTGGTCAACATTTTCAGCAGCATAAGCGATAGTTTAAAATTAACTGTTTCGGCACCAAAACCCAGGCAATAGCTTTTGGAAAAGACCTTTCGAGGAGATACCCCATTATCAAGCTGGGGGGTTCTAACATTAAATTTACCAAAAGCCTAAAATACTTGGGAATTTACATTGATAGGAATTTTAACTTTCTGGAACACTTAAATTATTTTAACAATGAAATTTCTACTTTCGCAACAGCTATCAAAAAAGTGGGTAATGCGTACTGGGGTGTCTCCTCAGATACTATAAGAGTCTGGTATACAGCAGTAGTCGAATCAAAAATTACATATGGAATTCAAATATGGTATTCCCTACTAAACTGCCACGGTAGAAGAAAACTCACTTCAATACAGAGGAAGTTTCTAGTAAAAATTTTAAAATGTTATAAATCCGTTTCAAATATGGCACTAAATGTACTAACAGGTGTTGCCCCGATCACTCTGAAAGCTGAATTACTGGTAGAACAATATAAATTTACATTTAAACAACATGATATTATAATAGACAATATTAATATTAACAATAGAGCAATAGAGGAAAAGACCTCCAGATGCTTGATTGACTCCAGGAAATATCCAATAAATCTCAGGATACTTAAAATAAGTAATGGTTTTCCTCAAAAAAATTGGGCGGAAATAGAAGCTTTTACAGACGGACGCAAAAAAGATGATAGCGTGGGACTTGGCTATGTGGTATTTAAACAAAACAAAATAATTAAAACTGAAATGTATGCACTACACAGATACAATTCGGTTTTCCAGTCGGAGGCAATAGCGATTCTAAAAGTATTAGAGTGGTTTAGTGAGACCAACTACAATAGCTTAGCAATCTACTCGGATAGTCAGGCTGCCGTCAAGTCAATAAGCAATATATTTCCTAAATCAAAGATAATAATAAAAATTCACTCCATATGCAATAAAATTCCAAATAGAAAATTGACAATAGGTTGGGTTAAATCACACATAGGTATAATAGGCAATGAAATGGCTGACTTTCTAGCAGGAATGGCTACCAATGAAGATACTAATACAATAACATCCGAATACCCAATATCCCTTATTAAAAAACATCTGAACAAAAAGCTTATAACTAACTGGCAGGTAATGTGGGATTCTTCAGATAAGGGACGTTTTACTTATAACATAATAAATAACATATCAACAAGTCTAATTTTCAAGAACAATATAGTTAATTATTTTATAACAGGGCAAGGTAGTTTCCCATCCTTTCTATTCAAAATAGGCAAACTAGACTCCCCTAATTGTACTTGTAGAATAATGGGTGATCCACATCATTTTACAATGTGCTCATGTCAAGCTAGTAAATATTACATCAAAAGAGGCATTAATGAAACAATACTTCAATATTACAAGAGAATTGACGGCAGTATGCGCTTGATAAATATTCTTAGCAAAATATATAATGATTTAAATGTTAAATATTCATTTATCTTTAGTACTTTTTAGCCTCTCGATCGGTCAGGGTTTGGCTTCTCTTTTTCAAAGCCAGAGTCAACTAGTGAAAAATTAGACAGCTAAAATGTAAAGTTAAAGGATTTGTGACCGAATGATTTATATAAAAGTGTTAAAAAAGTTGTACAGTATTAACACTTATTGTATATAGTTTTAATTTATGTATTTTTATTACAAAATTTGTAGATTAGTGTCGTTTTAAACTTAAATTGTATATCGCATTATTTTATGTATTTTGGCCATTTATAATTGGCATAAATGTTTTATTGTGTATTTTTATATTTATAATTATATATCTTCATACCGTATTTTTGTTTATTTGTTTTATACAAATGTTTTGTATGTATTGTAATTTAGTTTTCAATTTGGTTTTCAAAATTGTATTGTCAAAATTTATCAACTGCAATGTATATAAATGTTATGTAAAGTATATTTTGACTGCTTGTTTTAAAATTGTTAACTGCAATATTGTAATACTTGTGTAAAATATGCACTAATATATCATTAACTCTTTAAATGTGTAATTAATACAATTGGTATTCTTAACTTATGCAAAATTATTGTGTTTAAAAGTTTAAGGTATTTGATATGTATCCTTGTATCAAGCATTATGTTATATGTTTCTTGTACCTTTTTGAGTTTGTAAATAAATTTTGGGTCTTCTGACCCTGGTTGGATCTGTCGGGTGCGCTCGCTTGGCTGTGGTTTTTGCTGGAGGTAGAAAGGTATTTTCCCCACTCCACTTTGGCCCTCGGGCGACGATAAACCATATTTGGTTCGTCGGGAGTGTGGCCTTTTCTGTCCCTATCTACTAAATAATATCTACTATAGTTTTATCATTGTTATGACCGTTTTCGCGGAGCTCTTATATTTTTATTTCTTTTTGACGCGTAATTATTTATTTTTCAATCTTGAAAGTACTTTTTATTGTTTCGGACCATCAAAACATTATTTTAGTAAATTTTCAGAAAATTCGTAGCTTTTTTCTGGATTCTACAAGCAAAATTCTAAAGATTTTACAGTTTGATCGCTAAATTGTCAAACGGCTTTTCTTCAACTTCTACGTTTCGGACCCGAGAACTCCAAAACCAGCTTCAATAGATTAATCTTCAAAATTAGAAGAAAAGGATATCTTGTTTTTGAAATTCGGACTTTCGGAAGCTAAGTTATTGATTTTTTTGAAGTTTTTAAAATAACATGTTTATATTTATGAGCGATTCTCAAGTATTGTATATCTGCATATCGCCATTGTTTAAAAGCTAGCACAGTTTCTCTACTGCCTATAGTTCGCCAAATCTTGTCGCCATACTCTAGTAACTTCAAATCGCCTTTGCATTTCAACCTACTTCAATTTTTATTTTGTGCTTTGGTAAACTACAATATTCGAAGAACACCTTTAAACACGCCAACATTTTTCGCCAAATAAGGAAATCTTCAATCTACTCTACCAATTTCTTTTATACGGACTCTCCTTCTCACTGATAAACAATCAACTTTCTAGAGAGACTCTACGGTTACTTTTTGACTTTATTTTTCTAGAGAAGTTTTTATTCGCCTAGAAGTGAACGTTTTAATTTTTCATTCAAGATAGTGACTCAGTGGAATTAACTTTTCGGAAGCAAATTTTTGCCAAATAACCTACCAGCTACCACAGTAAACCTGCATTTAATTCTCTTCGCCAAGAAGGTGAACGTATTTAATTACAGAATACTCAATTTAGTTCTATTTATTTTACTTGGCTTAAGCCATCCACTTGCTTTTTATCTTCATTAATGTGTTTATCTCATCTTTTCTTGCATTTGTATTGCTCATATCTTAAGCGTACTTTTAATGTAACATTCTAAACTCTCTTATAATTCCTGCCATTTTTACCGCCAACTTACTAAAACTATCAATAATTTTAATTTCAATCTCATTCGAAAGTGCTCTTAGTTAAATTTTACATAGTGCTACTATTTACGAATTTTTGCCAAATAACTAAAATTTCTGCCAAATATGCCAATTTAAATCTTTTTAGTCATTTGAGCTCTCAAGTGTCTACATAATATTTTTATTGCTCCATTCTCTGGTCAGCTCAAGTAACCATTTAAACTCACAAGTTCACGCCATTTTCATCGCCAACTGATAGTATTAATTAATTAATTGAGTTTTATATAAGATTTTTAATTTCGGCCTTGTTAAATAGATTAACTATTAACAACTGATCACTCTGTCTGTTCAATAAGCTAATACTCACCAATCTTTTTCGCCAAGTTTAATTTTTGACGCCAATAGCTAATTTATCAATTTTTCAGTAATTGTTTAATTTTAAGAGTTTTAATTACTAAAGTGCTCTCTGGACACATTGTTCTAATGTCTTATTAAGTTGTGACATTTCCAGCCAATATTTACGCCAATTTATTATAACTTAACTTATATAAAGTAATTTATAATTGTTCTATCTTACCAGTACTTTGTCTGTTGAATCAGCCTATAGTCGCCAACTTTTTTTCGCCAAATATCAATTTTGTCGCCAAATGCTAAATTTTTCTATTTTTTCATTATTTCGTGATTTTGATAAGTATTCATTGTAAAAGTATACTCAGGACTTACAACTCAAGTATCCTATTAGTTTATTTACAGTGCATCTGTATGTTTCTTAGTGTTACTCTGAATCTCAGTTTATTTTAGCTTACTTTAGTGTATTTCAACAAAATTCTAATCTTTCTATATATCCAGTATTTTTAACAAGATCACCGTGTACTAAGAACTGGTAACAACTATATTAAAGTAATAATGAGTCAAAAAAATAGAGATAAGGGGAAGGATTTTAATGGTGAAGAGGACACTGATTCTGTTGGTTCACGTAGTGATTCAGTAAGCTCACTAGGTGATCTTTTAGATAGCTATACTTCAAGCTTTATATTGCGTGTGAAACAAAACTTCAAATAAATTGAGATTGCACTTAATGATGCCCATAATGCAGGCAAAAAGGTGAATAAAGACTTGATAACAAAAATTAATAGGAAATGCCTTAACACACTTATGGCCTGCATTAACGAAGAGAAAGAACATGCCTACTTAAGTGGTAAAGTAGAAGTCTATGAAAAAATCCCCCGTGGTTTTGAAGATAGATCTATAAGAATTGAGGAAAAAACTAGTAAAATTGAAGAAAATATAGATGAGTTGAAAGCCTTAATAAAGGAAAAAACACCAGAATTCCCCTCACTCACAACAGATCAGCAACCGAGCGATGAACAAGTATTAATAGTGGATACAAAAGATGAAAAGGGTGCCACTTCTTACAGAGACGCCCTAAGGAAAAATAAAGAAATATTTAACGAGAATCAACCAAAAGACATAATAATATCAAGATCTAATAGAGTAATAATAAAAATGCAAAATAGAGATGCTCTCACAAAAATTAAGGACAACATAGAGAATAATGAGTGCGTTAATGAACTCGGTATTGTAAAAATAAATAAACAACGTAAACACAGATTCATAGCTTTCGGCATACCAGATGACATCGAAGATATCACACTTAAGGAGGAAATAGAAAAAAATAACGATAGTAGAGAGATTGATCTCATTAGAAATTTCATAGGAAAGAATAATAGGAAATATATAATCATTGATGTGGATAATACATCGAGACAAACACTCATCCAAAAGAAGAGCATTATAATAGACTTGGTAAGAGTAAGAATATCTCCATATATTTCAATAAACAGATGTTTTAAATGTCAAAACTACGGACACATAGCCAAAACTTGCAGGAACAGGGAAAGATGTGGAAAATGTGGTAAGGACCACGATACCAGAAATTGCTCATCTAACATAACGAAATGTGTACACTGTAAAGTTCAATCCGACAATAGGTCAGACAGTAAAGAATGCCCTGAATTTATAAAATACAAATTAAATCTATTATATCATGGACAATACTACTATTACATCTCAGTCAGCAATTAAAATAGTTCAAATTAACCTTAACAATTGCAGGGCTGCAACCTCTCAACTCACACAATTTATAACAGAGAAATCAATAGATATCGCTCTAGTTCAAGACATTTACAAAAAAGAACGAAAATTAACAGGAGTACCTTCTGGTTGACAGATATTCACTTCAAAAAATAAATCAGCAGCTATAATAGTCATCAATCCTACAATAATTAGTAATGAAGTTGCCGCTTATGGAAATACGATAATTATCAATATTTTAATAAAACAAGAAAAATTATTCCTAGCCTCTCTCTATTCATCTCCTACATCGGACCTAGAAGAAGACATAAACTCATGGTGCCACAATTTCTTTGACAAACAGATTATTATCTCAGGTGATTTTAATGCAAAAAATAGAACATGGGGATACAATAGAAATGACAATAGAGGAGATATAATTTTAGACCTTTGCACAACCTTGGACTACAGAATATTTAATAACCCAGGCGATTTCCCAACGTATCACCTCCTAGGAAAAGTTGGCTATCCAGATCTCACAATAGGCTCAGTTATGACGGAAAATATAATTAAACACTGGAAAGTACATTTAACAGAATCAAACTCCGATCACAGATACATAACATACGACATAGAAATAGAACACATAAAATTAACCGAAAATAGATACAAAAGCAAATATTGTAATACAACAAAACAAAGAAGATTATTACTTAAATTACAAGCTCAAAATTTAGATAAAATGAAATCGATTGAAACAATAGTGGAAGCAGACAACTTTCTTGATATTTTTTACAGAGAACTGCATCATATATGTGACAATATTTTCAAAATTAAAAGAAATAAAGGATTAAATAAAATTAACTGGTGGAATAACGACCTTAGGATAAAAAGAAATAGAATAAATGCCCTATATAAATGACTACATAGAACAGGCAATGCAGATGTAAAAGTACAATACAATAAAGAAAAAGCACAATATAAACGGCAAATACTGGAAGCAAAGATAAGCAGCTGGAAGAAATTTTGTAATAATAACAGAGAAGTGTATGGAAGAACATTTGATGTAGCAAGAGATAAAAATTTCAATAGAAACTCATTGAACCACATTGCTTTAGAAGGAATGCCTCTCAATACCAACTACGAAGAAATATATATCAAATTAATAGATACCCATTTTAACATAACAAATAATGACTCAATAGAGACTGAACAAATAGCAATAATGAATGATGACAGAATAAGTTACCGCGAATTAAAAGAGGCAATCAGGTTACAAGGCAAAAAGAAAGCACCAGGAACAGATAAAATAGACCCAAGAATAACGAATTATTTAATAGATTTCAGCCCAAAACTCATTCTGGAAATAATGAATAAATTCTTAGAACTGGGATATTTCCCGAAAATATGGAAAAAAGCAATAGTTATTTTCTTCACCAAAAAGAACAAACCAACAACTAATCCAAAATCATATAGACCAATCTGCCTCTTACAGACTCTAAGTAAAATTTTAGAAAGAATCATACTCTTCCGATTAAATTATCACCTAGAAAATAATAATCTTTTGCATAACAAACAATATGGCTTTAGAGAATCAAGGAACACTACTATGGCAATAAACGAATTATTAGTTACTATTAAGAAAAGAACTCTAAAATACAAATATACAATAGCAATAGCGTTCGACTTTGCAGGAGCTTTCGACAGCGCAGATTGGACAATATTAAAAGAAATAGTTATCAATTTGAATCTAAGCCCTTACCTAACTAATATCCTAACAAGCTACTTCACAAATAGAGAGATATGTTTTGAATTGGACGGTGTGGAGAGAACTTTTGGTGTGGATCGTGAATGCCCACAGGGCTCTTGCTTAGGACCAGTTATGTGGAATCTCATTGCTATCAATATTCTTAGACAATTTGATACAGAGAATTGTAATATACAGGCCTATGCTGACGATTTCATCCTCATCTTCTCAGGTGATAGTAGAGCCATGTTGGAAAAAAAGGGGAATGAACTAGTACAAAAATTTAATACCATAAGCGAAAACCTCCACCTAACAATCTCAATAGACAAAACACAGGGTATCACTTTTGGAAAAGATCTATCGAGGCGCAATCCGATCATTAAAATTAAAAATAGCAATATTAAATTTAACAATTCTATAAAATATCTAGTTATAATAATCGATAGAAAACTAAACTTCTTTGAACATCTTAATTACTTAAACGAAGAAATTTTAAAATTTATTACATGAATAAAGAGGGTCGGTAATGCTTATTGGGGGGTTTCATCTTTTACAATACGGGAATGGTATAGGGCTGTTGTAGAACCAAAAATTTTATATGGCGCAATATGCTGGTTTCCATTTCTTAACTGTCATGGACGTAGAAAAATAAATTCAATCCAACGTAAATTTTTAGTAAAAATAGTAAAAAGTTATAAATCTGTTTCAAACATGGCTCTATATACACTCACAGGCATCCCTCGAATTGAAATTAAAATTGGATATACCTTAGAAATATTTAAACTGAAACTAAACCAACTCAATATTAACATAGATAATAGCGATATTAGTATACAAGATATCGAAAGGGAAACTATCAAATTCTTAATTAATAGCAAAAATTTTCCAAATAACCTTCACTTTTTTTAACTTAATAATGGATTCCCGGTAAAGGGAAATGCAGATATAGAGGCTTATACAGATGGCAGCAAGAGTGATGACTTCGTTGGCTTGGGTTTCGTGGCTTTTCATAATAATGAAATCATTCAAACAGAAACAAAACTATTGAAAAAACATAACTCAGTTTTCCAGTCAGAAGCACTTGCAATACTTAAAGTAATAGAATGGTTTAGCAATACTAACTATAATAGCATAAACATCTTTACAGACAGTCATGCGACATATAAATCTCTAAGCAACATCTATCCAAAATCACCTCTAATAGTAAATATACACAACCTCTGCAATAATATAAAAGATAAAACAATATACATAGGGTGGGTCAAATCACATATTGGTATTGTTGGCAATGAGATGGCAGACGCCTTGGCTGGTATGGCTCATATATTAGAACTTTCTAACTTAGAAATTAACCTTCCTACCTCAATCCTAAAACAATACGTACAAAAGAAAATTATAAATGATTGGCAACTACAATGGGAAAATTCTGAAAAGGGTAGATACACCTATAATATTATTAAAAATGTAACTTTTGACCTACAATTCGAAAACAATATCCTAACCTACTTAGTAACCGGCCAAGGCAGTTTCCCTACTTTCTTATATAAGATTGAAAAAATTGATACTCCAAATTGTGACTGTGGAGCACTTGGAGATCCATACCATTACGCAACAATGAAATGCTCCTTCTGTCCTGAATTTATCAAAAAATACACAAATGAAACTATTCTAAATTATTATAAGCGTATAGATAGAAACAAATATAACCTAAGAAAAATTAAGAATATTTACAACAGATTGAATTCACATTACTCTTTTATCTTTAGCACCTTTTAGGAGTAGTTAAATATAACTTCTCTTATGTAATATTTTCATTTTAACTAACTACTTTTGTTTTTGAAAATTGCTGATGTATTGTTTGTATTATGTGTGCTGAGATGTATTACAGCCCAGTAGCTATGTACATCTTACCGCGCAAAAGATCGGGTATTAGATGTTTTTTTCCTACTTGTATATCTTTAGTCCAGTAGTGAAAAACCATGTTTTTCAATTCGAAAGACCTCGGCGGAATTTTCTGTGGCCTAAAAACAATGAAATTTTTTGACTTTTTTTAGTTTTTTTCAAATATCTCAGCAATGGTTGGTTTTAGAGCTTATATTGCAATTACAATCTTATAGAAGACAAAATTTTGAACAAATCTTATATTTACTTCTTTTTTCTAAACCCAATAACAAGCGAGCTACAGCGTCAGGAAAATGGGATATTTTATTCAACTCGTCGAGAAAGACGCAAAACTTACTTTGCACACTAACTCTAACACACTAACTCGTACAATTGCTATATATGTATCCATATTTGAGAAATGCACAATATGTGTAATACAACATATATATATATATTTACTCCAACATGCTTGAATAGGGTGCATATTTATATAATTATGTACACAAACTACACATTTGTCGATACATATTAAATTAATTACAAAAATTGGAGTATTCAACATTAATAAAAACCGTTTATATACATTATTATAAACCATTTATATACATTATTATAAACAAATTAGTGTACATATTTATATAATTATGTACACAAACTACACATTTGTCGACACATAGGAAATTAATTACAAAAATTGGAGTATTCAACATTAATAAAAACCGTTTATATACGTTATTATAAATTAGAAAATCTAGCAGAAGTGAAATAATATATAAGAAATTACATAAAATTAATAATTATTATGTAATTATAAATGATACAATAACTGTACTAAAACTAAAATATTTCAAATTAAATAACATTCTTCATACCTATTGTTTTTAGCTATTTTGATGATCTGGGGTGGACATCATCTCTATGTTTGGTGATATGTCATCTTCATCCTCTAAATCATGAGGAAGTTCAATTACATTTGTACATGTGAGGCCACTGCAATGCTTACACATATTTCAGCATTTTAACCCTGCTTTTCGACAACTACATGCACCAGTACAACCCTTTTTGCAAGAGCAAGAAAGGACTTTGAGTAGAGACTCGGGTGCTGGATCCTTGATCATTGCAATAGGTTCCAAGCCATGAGACGTGCGCACCCACCCCCACTCTTCTGGGTTTTTTAGATTTCCTAACAAAGTTTGTACTTGGTGATAAGCTCGTAGAGAATGTTGACGAGCAGAATCTTGAGTTGGTGGTAGCCTGGAGAGATCAAATTTGCTCTTTGATCCAGACTTCGAAAATAACTTATACCGCAGTGTGTCGAGAGATTTTTCAGTGCTCATTTCCCGACTGTACAATGCCAAAATAAATCTTTCTCCTGCAGACTCTATTTCTTCACTTGTGGCATCTGCCTTTTTAAACGATTCAACAACTACCTGCATTTGCAGAAACTTTTCCAAAGCAGTAAAACACCTTATCTTTCCTAGGCCAAATAGAGCGGAAGTTGTGTCACACCCAGTTAATGCATGGATGTAAAGAATATAACTTGCGTCATACTTGAATGATGTAGTTGAGAACAAGTTATCTGCTGCTCTTTCTCTCCCAGGTTTACAAAAAAATATGTTCTTATGACCTTGTCCAAGCCCGGTCATTAGAACAAGCAAATCTATGTCTTCTCCGACAATAACAACTCTGTCAAATTCTTTTGATTTTAAGATGGCAGTGGTCACAATTAAAATATCAGCATCCTCTTCTGCTTGTTGTACTTCAATGCCACACTGTTTAAATTCTCTTTTCACTAATTCTATTACCTGATTCTTATTATTTTCATTTCTCAAGAACTTGCTTTGTTCAATTTGATTTATCAAATTTCCCTTGACTATTATGTCAGTACAGGTATTAATTTTTGAACGCCGTAATCTTTCTGAGCTTTTTGTACCCCGTTGTGCAGGATCAGACGGATATCCATCAAATATGACTGCAACGTTTGTTCCGTAGTGTTTTTTCAGATAAGAGGAGTAACTGTTCGCAATCTCAAAGTAGGAATTATTTTGAGGCCAAACAACTTTGTGCAAGAGATATCCTCCATCAACTATAATAAATTTATTCGTCTGAAATGCATCATCGTTTTGCATTGGGGTAAAAGCACTGTATAATGAAGATTTAGTTCCCTTTCGCATCCCTTCTTCCGAAAAAAGTGATAAAGGGTAGGGTGCTAGCTCATAGGTGAAAAAATGTTCCAAGTCATCCTCAGATTGTTTGGCGATACACAACCTCCGAAACAGTGTCAGGGGATCAGCTGCTACAACTTTTATGTTCCCTGCTTTTATGCTGATAACAGCAGATGCAAGGGTTATGACTTTATCTTTTCTCTTGAAATGTACATCTTGAAAATTGTTACCAACTATTTTTGCAATCCCTTCCATTCCAAGCTCTTTAGACATGTGGCAGTTAACGTCTGCTAATCCGACGATTCCACTGGTCAATGACATTATCACATCAATATGCGGAAACGGTGGGTGTCTTGAAAACCAGGTATGTAGTTTCATAGAGTCATTGTTATCTCGATCAATACGAGAACTTCTCATATCCACATGCTGTTCGGACGTTTCAGAATGTACATTTGTGAATGTTTCAACTTCATTGCAAATATTCATAAGGTTTACCATTCCTAAGGTCCATTTTGTCAAAACACTATCCGTAATACCTCTGCCATGGGTAATCACAATGGAAAAACAGACCTGCCGTGAGGCATACTAGGAAGCTGATTACTGATCGCTCGACGCCAACCCGCCCGGCTTAAAGGCCGCGTGGTATCTTGTAAATGCCTGCCAACGCCGAGGAATTTTAAGTACAGATCACTCATGAGGCATAGCCTCAGCAGTGCAAATAATATTTTACTATAGAATTAGAGGGCATGTGCTTGGTAACAACCACCATACTGAGTGCTGTTCTATGCGAGGGAGGAAAGAAGTTGCCAAATATGTTGGTAGTTTGTGTGCCAACAAGCTAACGTTCTTTTTGTTTTGAAGGGTGAATAACTTAGTTCCGTTAGATTAATGCATAAGTAGAGTTAAGTTACACTTTAGTACAGTAGAACGTCCTGCGTTTGTGCTCCAGCGACTCAGCGTCCTTTTTCTTCTTTTTTTTTTTTTTTTAAATTTACAAAGGTTACAGTAGTACAAAGAATAAAGTAGTTGAAAAGTAATGAATATAAAAGGTTCCGTAATGAGAAATACAAACTGGTTACAGAGTATGAAATGATACATAAATAGATTGCAATATTTTGTTACAGATGCAATATTCTAGTTGTAAGGTACAGTATTGAAGAGTTTGTTGTAACCGTGGAGAGTGTAGGTGCAGTATGGTAAACAGAAATAAAACGAGTACAAATGATAGTAGTACGATGTAGTGAAGAGATAGATGGACACGTAGTAAGGGAGATAAATAAAAGTTTGCTGTATGTAGACTTAAGCAGAAAACAGTTAGGTAGTATCAGATGGGTAGTGTTGAGCCATTAATTTGGTGAGGATCCTGATTAATATTTTCGAGCAGTAGTAATCTGTGTAAAATTTTGACGGTGGCCAGGTGTTTGCCCCTGAAGGTAGGTCTCTGCGTTCGTCTTGAAAGTCTGGGCAATGGAAGATGCAATGATCTATTGTTTGGGTCAAGCCACAAGTGCAGGTGTCTGGTTTGTTGAAAAATCTGTTTTGGTAGGAACCGATGCTGCCATGTTCTGTTAAGGCTTGATTGATCCAGAAGTTTCCTTTTAATCTTGTGGTTGATACTTTTGGAAATATTTCATGGACTCTTCTAACCTTTTTCTGAGATGTCCCATCTAGTTTGCCATGTTTTTAATGCTTCTGTGTAAAGTATGTTTTTTACGTTTTCTTTCCTGTTCTTGTAATTGGTTGTGACTATTTCCAGTTCTGTTGCTTCTTTCGCTAGTTTGTCGACTTCTTCATTTTCCGTGTGTCCAGCGTGCGCCTTGACCCAGTGGAAATTTATTTTTACTTGTTTGGTTTTGATGATGCTTTTCAGGTTTTGTATTTCTTCATCATCTGTCTTGTGTGAGTGTAGTGCTTGAAGTGCGCTGCGTGAATCAGTGAAGAGGTCTATGTTTGATAGTTCGCTTTCTGAAGCGTCGTTTACAGCCATTTTTATTGCGTGAATTTCAGCTAGGTAGGAGGTCGAGTTGTCGGATATTCTTTCTTTTAATATCTTTATTTTGTCTTGCTTGTTGTATCTTATTACTCCTGCACCTACGCGTTTGTTTATTTTTGAGCCATCTGTGTAATAATAGTCGTCATTTTGTTGCATGCCTTTTCTGTCCCAGTTGTGTGTTGTGATGTCTTTTATTTTTCTGATTTTGTTGACTTTTGTTTCTGTATTTTCTGAGTTAAACTTCTCGCCGTCTATTTCCAGTTCTATTCCCTCTTTGTAAAGTAGGTACCAATCCTGTTCTTGTTTTGCTCTAATGTCTAGTGGTATGCAGCCCGCTAGGATTGCTAGCGTGTCTGTAGCCACTGTTTTGTAGCATTTTGTTATCATTAGAAGCAGTGGACGTTGAATTTGTTGTAGATTTTTGTTGAATTTTTTAGTGTTGTAATACCATGCTTGTGCTCCATGTAGTAATAATTTCTCTATTGTAATTTTATAAATTTCTTTTGCTATTTCTGGCTTTAGTCCCCATGTTTTTCTTGAAAATCTTAGTATTTTATACATTAATGCTATAGATTTTTCTTTCACCATTTGTAGGTGGCTGTAGAAGTTTAAGTCTTTATCGATTATTACTCCAAGATATTTTATTTCTGTTTTGTATTTTATGTTTTCTCCGTTTATTTTTATTGTCGGTTTTCTTGAGACTTCTTTTTTTGATGAAATAATTGTATAGGTGCATTTATCAACGTTAAATTGTAGTTCGTTCTTTCTGGCCCATGCTTCGCATTTGGTTTGTATCTTTCTGGAGAGATCTTGGAATTTGTAGATTACTGGGCTTTTTATTAGTATTAATATGTCATCGGCGAAAGCTTGTAGGTGGTATGTTTTATCGCTAGTGCAGTCTTGTAGTAGCCCGTTAATTATTATTAGCCAAAGAATGGGGCCTAGTGAAGAACCTTGGGGAACCCCGACGTTGTACTCCCAATCTCTGTTGCTTAGCAGTATTTTTCTGTCTGTGAGGTAGTCTATTATTGAATTTAGTAGGGTTTCTTCTATGTTGAGTTTTTTCAGTTCTTCTATTATTCTTGATCTTTTTATGGAGTTGAAAGCACTTTTTATATCTAGTGATATCATACATGTGTTGTTTTTTGCTTTTTTGTTTTTCTTTCATGTCTTTCATAAGTGTCTGTTCGATGGTCATATCGGACCAAATACCAGACCAGTGTTTCTCAGAGCGGCGGATGGTGAAATGCCCTTTGACAGTAAATTTCTCGTATTCATTGGGGTCCATTATTTCTTGAAGTTTTAACATATCCTGCACATAGAGATGCCCACATTTGGCATATAAGAAATGACCGGCTGAATGGAAGTATGGGAGCATTTTTTGCACAGTTTCAAGATGAAGTTTCCAATTTCCACTTCTTTCCGATTCAATAAATTGTTTCATAAGAGTAGTCATATTAAAATATTGAATCCATAGCTTTGCTGTTGGGCCATTATTTTGAAGCAAATTCAGGGCTACTTTGAATTTTTGTACGATATCCTGGATTTTAGAATTATTGGAGGCAGCCATTATCACAGATCGATCAAGACAAGTAATAGAATCTTCCATTGCACAACGTTCATCTTCTGTAAGCTTAACTGTGTCCCATACTAGAGAAGCTAAAACAGCATTTGTGAGTATATGGGCGCGCACAGCCCGTGCATATGCATGTCCAGTAATTAATTTATTCACACTATTTTCAGCGTAAATTGTAGCAAAGAGATCATGCAAACCACTACCAGCCATTATTGCACCAATTGAGCCCATAAACGACATTAGAAGGTGAAAACCTCCAAGCCTAACAACAACATTGTTCAATTCAGGAAGACCATTTGCAATAATATCCCTAGCTTTGAGATATAGGAGTTGGTCAAAAGTAACAATACACGTTTTTTGATTGAATTTTCTACAATATTCTGATGCAGTTAGCAGAGAGGTGTACACTGTGTCATAGTGTGATGGATGTGAGTTGAAAAATGGAAGGCATATAATCTTAGAACGGTCATATTCTCTGTTAGCTGTCACTTGTGCCATAAAACCATTCCATCCCGAGACACATTGATTTTTTGACCATTTTCCATACTGCCAAATCAAGTCTGCAAATCCTCAGTTATGATTGTTTTTAAACCTTCCTTTTTTGCATTGGGAAAAATTTGGAGGTTTATGGTTTCTGCCTGTTTGACAACTTCAGCTGATGAGCACTTTTTTAAGCGTTGTATATTTTTGTCGGGCAACACTGAGGCAGAAGGCGTGATACACATTATACCTCCCACAGCTTGGAATGTTCCAGAACCATCGAGAGTGTCAACATTAAAATCAGCGTTATCAAACACGTATTCACAGAAAGCGTCATCTCGTAGTTTACTTTCTTTAGATCACAGGGCAAGAGATAATTCTAGCAGAGAAACCTCAGAGTACGATGCTGCAAATACAAGTGCAGACAGAACTTTAATAATGAGCTTCGAACCAAACTTTCTGAACAGGTAAGCACCGACTCCCGTCAACACTGAAGACATGAATGAACGTGGTCTCACTGCATGTATGACTACATGCGATAAAGCAATACTTTTTTTCTCCCAATTGTCAATTGATCCTCGTTTGTGTTTCAAAATTATAGAATCAAATAGCAACTTCAATGAATCGGGAATAACACTTACGGCATCGCAAAAAAAGTTATCTGACGGGGGATACTCGGTAGTGCAATATATTTGTGATCTTATGTCTTCCACTATAATTTTAGATGCTGCTTTGACAACTCTTAGACGTTCCTCTTGAGGGTCTTCCTGTTGACATACCAGTTTTCATTGAGAATCTTATGTCCAACGTTTTTAAAACAAATCACTGTCTTTTTGTTGGCTGTTTCAACGATTAAAATGTCTTCTCCATACTTCTTTTCGAGACGCGATTTCACTGTTCTCTTATCCGGAACTTCATTTACTACGTTCATCACCTCCTCAAAAGTAAATTGGCACTCTTCAGTATTTTCTTCTAAATAATTATAAATTTTCTCCATAGCATAGTCAACATCTGAAAAATGACGATAACCTCTTTTTGATCCACTTTCAGATTTTTGGTAAAGCTTTCTGTAGCAAAAATGATGGTACCAGGCGTCCACAGCATGCAAATCATCTTCATTCCTGATTCGATCCTGTATTTTTCTGGCCCATTCATCATTGCGAATCTCTGCAGCTTTCATAACTGAATCTTTAATTGCTGTTTTTGTGGAAACTTTATGAATCAAGTTTCGTTTTTCGGGTGGCAACTTACGTTGTTTTGACAAAAAATCTTCATCATTTACCTCTCCACACAAAAAACATTGTTTTCTAAAATCGAAACGACCCGTTCGTCCTCGAGTTGATGAAGACACGCCAGCTTGTTGATTACTACTATGGTCTTGACGACGAAGAGCTGCATCGATCATTTTCTCATTAATGTAGCTTGTCTGGCAAGCTCTGTGTACTGTCCCTTGTTCTAAGCTTTTCAAAAAACTTTGATGAGTAGGGTTTTAAGAGTCTCTACTCCTCTCTTTTTCACTACTATAGTACCACCTTCACTTAAGTTCAAATCACAAATAAAACAAACTTCAACTTTTGGTTCGCTCATATTTCTTCACGAACGAAAATGAAAAACTATGGAGTGACGAACTATTAAATTAAACTATAATAATTAACTACTAAAAATCCCTTTAACTATTATTAAAATAGAACAAAAACGTTATAACACTGTACCGAGAAAAAGAACATGCCAAGAATGGTGCGATTACTTTGAAACAGTCCAGAGAAAAACAGATCACGAGTCAAGTAAAGACATGTAAAGACCAATAAAAATTCCCCACGCTGGGGGAGGATTCTAAAAATAGAATCCTCCCCCAATGCTTCTGACCCAACCCGATTCGGACAGGTCAAACACAAAGACAATAAACGTGAGGAGTGTTAAAAAAGTAAGTTTTGCGTCTTTCTCGACAAGTTGAATAAAATATGCCATTTTCCTGACGCTGTAGCTCGCTTGTTATTGGGTTTAGAAAAAAGATGTAAATATAAGATTTGTTCAAAATTTTGTTTTCTTTAAGATTGTAATTGCAATCTAAGCTCTAGAACCAACCATTGTCGAGAAATTTGAATAAAACCAAAAAAAGTAAAAAAATTTCGTTGTTTTTAGACCACAGAAAATTCCGCCGAGGTCTTTCGAATTGAAAAACTTGGTTTTTTACTACTGGACTAAAGATATACAAGTAGGGAAACAAAAATCTAATACCTGATCTTTTGTTCGGTAAGGCCATTTATTTGAACCCAGCTATTGGGCTATATGTTATTTACTCTTTTTGCATCTAGTCCTCTTGTTATCTTTATTTTTGCTATGAATTTACTTAATATGGTAATCTTTGTAGTCGTCTCATTTTGTTTTGTCTGTTTACTTATTTTAGTTCTGAAGTTTATTTTATTTGAATCTGTTATTTTGCATTAATATTTATTTGTTTTCTTTTGTTTTGTTTTAAACGTTTTTCAGCTCTTGTTATATTATAACTAGTATCTGTAAAAATTTGTAATGTTATTTAGTAGTTTCGTATATGTACTTCTTTTGGCAAAAATTATGTGTTGAATTTGTATATAATTGTAATTATCTGTACTCGTCTTTTTATGTTTTATTTGTTTTCTTCATTTTCTGGTTATTTATTTACTTATTCTGTTAGTTTTTGCATTATCTTTTATGTATATATTTTTGTTTTATTATTATATTAGTTTTCTGTTATGCTTATTTATATTTATAATTTATTTAGTCTTTTGTTTTGAATTTCTTTCTGCAAGTGTGTTATTTAATTCTATTTATGATCATAGTTTTGGTACAATATTATACTCGTTCATTTGCAATGTTTATTTCTATTTTTTGTTTATTAAGCTGTTATTTTGTACTATCTTCCACAAGAGTATTATCTGAATCTTTCTGTTGTCTGTCATTTGTATTTCTATATTATGTAACATAAATGCATAGAGTGTATGTAAATGTTTCTTCTTGCTCAGAAATTTAACCATCTGTTTGTAATACTTGAAAGATACTATTTATAATCTTTTCATTGACTATTTGATTTCATTTTGTCTCTTTTTAAAATGTGCTTAGTAATTTATATATTTCAGAGTTTATAAATTTAGTTGTCTGTTTTATGAGGTATATTAAGTATGTACTTTTGTACTTTTAGTTTTGTTATTTTGTGATTTTACTTTAAATTTGAGTTATATAAACATTTAGATCTTGTATAATTTTTGGTTCAGAAAATATGAATTTGCAATTTTTTATATATGTATTTCATCATTTGAAATGTCAAAATCTTTATTTAGAATCTATGTTTTTCATAAATGTTTTTGCTATATTTTTTTAATAGTTTATGTAACACCACTTTTAATTTCTGGTCATTATATTATACTAAGTGGAACCTAGTCTTTATGTATCAAAATTGTATAGTGAGTTCTTTATTTGTAAAATTGTTTATTTTCTTCTTAAATAAATTTAGGGTCTTTGGACTCCAATTGGTTCCGTGGGTCTTAAACTTGGATGTAGGTTTCGCTAGAACGTGGATCGAGCTTCCCCCCACTTCCCTCTGGCTTAGGCGGCGATAAACCCGTGAGGTTCGCCGGGAGTGTGGGCATTTTCTGTCCCTATCTACTATATATATCTACTATATTGTTGAATGTTGTTGCAACGGTTTTTCATTGTGTTCCTTTTCTTTCTTATTTATTTGCGTAATTTTTTATTTCTAGGACTTAAAAGTGTTACTATTTTATAAAAACTATTAATATTTGTACTTTGCAAAATTTTCAAGATTCAAGAAGCTTTATTTTGGAAGTTATCATCGATTTTCTAATTTTGCCATATTTGCACAACTTCTTACATAACGCATTTTTATAATCTTCAATAGTTTTGATCAAGCTTTTAGAAAACCATTCTAAGAAGATTCCTTGTTAAAACACGATCAAAAGGACATCAAGCTTTTATTTTTCCGTCTATTACAAGTAAAGATATCCACTTTTTAATATTTCTAACTTCTGTGTTTATTTATTACTGAAAGTTTAAATATTTCACCTTTCTACGAGACGCCATTGTTGAATCATCTTCTTTCGCCTATGTTTTCGCCAATAACTTCTCTGAAATTGTTATCCACCATAGCCTCTTTAATACTAAATAACTTTCCATCGCCAGGAAGTTCGCCAAGTGGTTATGTTCTATGTTGATGCATTAGGATTTTTCCCAGCCAAGGACTTTTTCTTGTAAAGTATTAATTTAAGTCAATATTTTTTCTTTGATTAATTTAATTTCTTGCCAATTGTTTTTATTTCCTTCTATATTTATAATTGTATGTTTTTAACCTTTTATTTAAGTACTTAGTCACTTATTATTTAGTTCTTTTTTGGTTATCCATACTATTTTTTAAGAGTTTATTTTATGACTGTCAACTAATTCTTTAGCCAACCTGTCGCCAATTTTTTATTTTTATCTCTTAAACAAGGTTTTTCATAAATTTTCTTATTTTTATTTAACTAATTGCTATTTAGAGTCTATTTTATGACTGTCCTCTAATTCTTTTGCCAACCAGTCGCCAAATTTTTATTTTTATCTCTTAAACAAGGTTTTTCTTATTTTTTCTTATTTTTATTTAACTAATAGCTGTTTTATCAATTTTCGTTTTTTCTCTCTTATCTCCGCCATTTTTCTTGCTTTTTTCTGTAATTTTTAATGTATTTATTTATTTTATTTTTCTAACATGTAACTTAACTATTTTTATTTGTATTTCATTTCTAACTTTCTCGCCAATTTTTATTTTTCTTATATAATTGTTTACTAAATAACTCTTCTTCAGATTTCTAATAAGTAATAGGCCTTTTTACTTAAGGTTATCTCTTAATTTTCTTAGTCTTATGTAATAAATATGAGTCAGAAAATTAAAGACAAGGCAAAAGAATTTATAGATATGGACTCAGACTCTTTCCCCTTTAAAGACATTTTTGATGACTATAAGTCAGACTTCATCTTAAAAATTAAACAAAGCATTTTAGACATTGACTTAATCTTGGGCGAGGCCAATAGAGCTGGCAAAAAAGTAGGCAAAGATATCATGAAAGACATAAATAAGAAATGCCTTAAAATAATGATGACATGTATAAATGCTGAAAAAGATTACGCATGTCTTTCTGCTAAAAATGATGTTTATGAACAGGTTACTAATAACTTTGACTCACGTCTGCAAATTTTAGAAGAAACGATAGACAAAAATAAGGATAGCTTAGTGGATATATTGAATAAGAACACGATAGATTTGAATAGAGGTATTGAGACATTGTCTGAAGAGTTGCACCACAGGATGCAGGAAGGGATAGATACAAGATCATTGAACATAGAAAAGAACATGACAGAAATCAAGAATTTGATTAATGAGAAAACGCCAGTTTTTCCCTTACTTAGTAAGGAAGATTTTCCGAAAATAAGTAGGGAGGAAATAAGGGAAGAAGAACAGGTATTAATTATTGATACTAAGGAAGAGAAGGGAGCGGTCTCGTATAGAGACGCTCTCAGGAAAAATAAGAATATTTTCGAAGAAAATAGACCAAATGATGTCATAATTGCCAGACCGAATAGGGTAATTATAAAAATGAAAGACAGGGAGAAGCTGCAAAGAGTGAAAGAAAATTTGGAAAAAAATGGAGAAACGAAGGATAAGGGTGTCATTAAGATCAATAAACAAAGAAAAAATAGATTTATAGTGTTTGGAATACCGGAGGACCTTGAGGAGAAAGCTGTTAAGGAAGAGATAGAAAATATTCTTGATGGAAGAGAGATAGATACGGTAAAGTTGTTTACTGGAAAAAATAACCAAAAAAATATGATTATAGATGTCGACAATATATGGAGGGCGATATTAATTAGAAAACCTAATCTGGTGCTAGATTTCGTTAGAGTGAGGGTAGCGCCTTATATAGCAATAAATAGATGTTATCGCTGTCAGGGCTACGGCCATATCGCCCCGAGTTGTAAAAACAAGGAAAGATGCGGAGGATGTGGAGGTGAACACGATACGAGACAGTGTAGTTCGAGTGTTACCAAATTCGTCAATTGTAAAGATAAGATAGACCACAGATCAGACGCTAGAGACTGCCCTGCATTTGTTGCCTATAAGGAAACCCTACTTGCAAAACAGCATGGATAACGATCTTCAACATCGGTCGGCTATAGGTGTTGTCCAAATTAATCTTAATAACTGCAGGGCAGCAACTCCACAACTGGTACACTTTATTCTTGAAAATAACATTGACATAGCCTTGGTCCAGGATTTTTATAAAAGAGACAATAAAATAACAGGCGTTCCGTCTGGATGGCAAGTTTTCACTTCGAGGAACTTTACTTCGGCAATTCTGATTGTCAACCAGTCAATAATTGGTAATGAAGTTGTTTCCTTCGATAATGTAGTTATAGTCAGCATTATGGTTAAAAATGAAAGAATTTTTGTAGGATCGCAATACTCTTCCCCTACTTCGGATCTTGGAGAGGACTTAGGTAGGTGGACATATGATTTCCACAATAAAACTATTGTTGTTTCTGGAGATTTTAACGCAAAAAACAATTCTTGGGGTTATAACAGGAACGATGTTAGGGGAGACATCATCATAGATCTCTGTACAACTCTAGATTACAAAGTATTTAATAACGCTAGTGATATCCCTACTTATCATCTGCTAGGTAACTACGGTTGTCCAGATCTGACGCTCGGATCAAACACGACTCTGGATCTAGTGCATAACTGGAAAGTGCATGATGTTGAGAGCAATTCTGATCATAGGTATATAACATATGAGCTAGCTGCAGACTATGTGACAAGAGTACAAATTAGATACAAAAGTAAATATTACAGTATATCAAAATTGAAGAAATGCCTGAAGAATTTGGAAGAGCGTTTGTTGGACAAATTGACTAGTATTGCTTCTACGGAAGAAGTAGACAATTTTCTTGATACTTTTTATAAGGAAGTTTGGGAAATCTGCGACCGTAAATTTAAGCTAAAGAAAATTGGAAGAAATAAGAAACTTACCTGGTGGAATCCGGACTTAAGAGCTAATAGAAATAAAATAAATGCCTTATATAGGAAATATAAGAGAACGGGTGACCAGTCCACCAGGGTAGTTTATAGTCGGGAGAGGGCTCTCTATAAAAAGAAAATTTTATATGCAAAACAGGAAAGCTGGAGAAGATATTGCAGTCAATGTGGAGATTTCTATGGTAGAACCTTTGACATCGCTAGGGACAACAATTTTGACAATAGTTCTTTGATACATACTGCTTTGGACGGTATGCCAATCGATACAAACTATGAGGACATATATAAGAAACTAATCGAGACTCATTTTAGTCTTACAAACGAGAAGACAATTGAAAGAGGAGTGGGCAGTGTCTTGCAGGAGCACATCATTGGTCCGAAGGAGCTTATTCAGGCTATGAGGTTTCAAGCGATGAATAAGACACCAGGAATAGATAAGATTGATCCTCGCATTACGAGCTATTTTATTAAATATTGCCATTCATTGATTTTGGGAATTATGAACAAAATTTTAGAACTGGGATATTTTCCCAGTATTTGGAAGCAGGCTCAAGTTATTTTCTTTATTAAGAAAAATAAAAAGGCAACCAGTCCCAACTCTTATCGCCCAGTTTGTCTATTACAATCACTGAGTAAGATATTTGAAAGGATTATTAACTTTAGATTAACATATCATTTAGAAAATAATAACGGTTTCCATCCTAATCAGTACGGTTTCAGAGAATCCCGAAATACAACAATGGCGGTGGATAAATTAGTAAATATAATTAAAAATAGGAATCAATATAATAAGTATACAATAGCTATTTCTTTTGATTTTACTGGGGCTTTTGATAATGTGGACTGGCAGATCCTGCGGGACACCATTAGTGAGCTAAACCTCGAGAGCCCTATTGAGAGGATACTTGGAAGCTACCTTTGTAATAGAGTAGTAGGATACCTCATTGAAGGAGATTTCTATTCCTATGGGATCAACCGAGGCTGTCCGCAAGGCTCACGTCTGGGGCCGACATTATGGAATCTTATAGCTAACAAGATTTTAAATAGCTTCAATCACGAAGATTGCGACCTAGTTGCCTATGCGGACGACTTCGTGCTGGTCCTATCGGGTAATACCCGTGTGACACTTGAGAATAAGGGTACTCTCTTGGTGAAGAAGTTTTGGGACTGCAGTGAGGCCTTGCATCTTTCTATATCTATACCGAAGACTCAGGCGGTGGTCTTTGGGAGAGATCTTTCTAAAAGATACCATATAATCAAGTTCAACGACATCAATATCAAGTTTAAAAAGTCTTTTAAATACCTTGGTGTAGTGATAGACAGTAATCTAAATTTTCTGCAACACTTAAATTATCTCAATGATGAGATAACAAAATTTATAACTGGAATTAGGAAGGTTGGAAATGTTTATTGGGGGGTATCTTCGGATACCATAAAGGTCTGGTACAGAGCTGTAGTTGAGTCTAAGTTACTCTATGCGGTACAATCTTGGTACCCGTGTTTGAATAGCCATGGTCGACGCAAACTGGTCTCTATCCAACGGAAGTTCTTAGTTAAAATACTCAAATGCTAAAGATCGGTTTCGAATATGGCGTTGTACGCTTCGACGGGAGTGGCCCCTATTGATATAAAAATTGAGCACCTTATGGAAATGCATAGAATGCAGACCGAGCAGCTCTCCCTCTTTATCGATGATAGATACGTAGGCTCACAGGATCTAGAAAGAAAGCCACTTAGATATACGATAGACTCAAGGAAATATCCGAAGAACCTAGATCTTTTTGAGATAGGGAAGGGTTTCCCTATTAAGAAAAAAGCGGATATCGAGGCTTACACAGATGGAAGCAAGAGGGATGGGTTGGTGGGTTCTGGTTATGTAGTTTTTCATAATAATGACATAGTTAACACGGGCATGTTCCCATTAAGCAGTCATAACTCGGTTTTTCAAGCGGAGGCCATGGCTATTCTAAAACTACTAGAATGGTTTACTACAACAAACTTTGAGAGTATTAACATCTTCACGGACAGTCAAGCAGTGGTTAAGTCTTTAAGCAATGTTTACCCCAAGTCTCCGATCGCGGTTGGTATCCACAATCTGTGTAATAACAATCCCTATCGTATCATTGGAATTGGTTGGGTTAAATCCCACATTGATATTTTGGGGAATGAGATGGCTGATGCACTGGCCGGAATGGCGAATGTTCTGGAAGATAATCACCTTTTTCTGAACTATCCAGTCTCAATGATTAAGAACAATATGAAGAAAGGTATCCTACAAAAATGGCAGGCCCAGTGGGACAGTTCAGACAGGGGTAGATTTACCTATAATATTCTAGACAAAGTTTCCTTTGATCTAATCTTTAAAAATAATATTATTAATTACTTTGTCACCGGCCAGGGCAGTTTTCCGTCTTTTCTCTTTAAAATAGGGAAAATTGGGTCTCCCAACTGCGATTGTGGGGCTCTGGGAGACTCTCATCATTATGCTATGAGTAAATGTTCGGCAAGCCCAGCTTACATAAAACGTAGAACTAAGGAATCAGCTTTGGATTATTATAGACGCATTGACAAAAGTGTTAGAAATCTTAGAGTTATCGCTAAAATTTATAATGATCTAAACTCAAAATATTCTTTTATTTTCAGTACTTTCTAGCTGTCTCTTAGGTATTAAACTGGGGTTTTCTGTTTGGTTGACTTATAGTCCAGTCAATTTGTGCTCAAAAGGGGTCCTCGGGGGAAAATTTTGGGGTAGTTTTGATTTCTTCTATTTTATATGTTTTTTGGGGTGCTGAATCCGAATCTGAGGTTTGTTAAGAAAATTTCGTGACGCAACATTGAAAAAAATGCAAAAAAAGTTGAAAAGTTTCATTTTTTGGCGTTTTTTTGCTTATAACTCGGAAACTATCAACTTTTCGTATATAACCTTATTTATCAAAATTAAAGTACATAAAATTTCCTACAAATTTCACTATTTAGGTTTTTTTCTCCGACGGACCGTTTGGGCTCAAGCGCTATTTGAAAATTGGCGTATTTCGGCTGGCTCAGCAAAAACCCACTTTTTACACTCCAAAACTTATCATTAAAGGCTGTCATTTAATTCCTCCTTCCAATACAATGTAGGATTTTCAAAATCACATTGTATTTAAATTCTGTGCAAATATAATTCCGTCTTGTACGTCTTTTCATGTTATTTATTCTCGGCGAGCCTCACCAAATGATTTTATAACTGCCCCGTTTGGTTTAAAAGCCCTCTTTCCTTCCATTCGATACCTTCACAGACGATTCAAGGCCAACTACGTCACCGTGTACATGCGTACCCAATCAACACCCCCTATATCCGATAAAGGGGTGTTGACCCAGTCTCAAGTCCCTTCATATTGTTCACGAGGTTTCCTCCCCTCCCCCCTCCAAAAAAAAACAAAAAATAAAAACACCGGCCATCCGATTCCTACCAGTGGCAGTGCGAAGGAAGTAAGTAGTTCAGTGTTAGAATCCAACGACAACACGATTCAAAAGTTATATTTACGCGTAGTGTTAAAAATGGCTTCAAATGTGTGTTTTATTTGTGATGAAGTGCTGGATAATAACGTAGAGAAGGTGATAACAGTGCGGCAAAGAGGTTTGAAAACGTTTATCGAGTCAAGAAAGAAGAGGAAGGATGGTCAGCATGTTCAGCTACGTGAAAAATCTGCAGTTGATGTTCATGAGCAATGTCGTACAAACTACATTAATAAAAGAATGATTGCAGCTCATTTGAAGAAGGCGGAACAGGGTAGAGAGCAAGTCAAAAGACGTTCTACTGAAGCGCATTTCAATTTCAAAACTCATTGTTTTTTGTGTGGCCTCGTCATAACACCTGACTTTATAGAACAACAAAGAAAAAAGAAAACCAATCGTAATATTGTGTATCAGGTTCGAATTTTGAAAGTCAAGGAAACTATCATAAAAAGGGCAGAAGAACGTGGTGATGAGTATGGACAAGCCATAATCAAACGTCTTTTGCCTGTCTCAGACTTGGTGGTTTCTGATTGTCAGTATCATAGTTTATGCATGAGAAAATTGTACAATCGCCCAAAAATTCAAGAGAAGAGAAAAAGGGGTCCATTCGCCAATCATGTTGAAGCAGCAATGGAATATGTCTACACTTATCTTGAGAATAGTGATGGAGAATGTCAGTTTACGCTAGACGAGTTGGTGGACCAAATCAAGGGTGATTATCGTCCTGACATAAAGACAGTTAAAGCTCATCTACTCAAAAAATATGGAAGCGATATAATAATGACCTTTTCTCCAAACAAGAAGCTGGTAGTGTGTTTCAAAAACACAGGGTATAAAATTTTAAATGATGCTTGGTACCAGCAGGCGTTAAAAATGAACAAGAGGAAAGACTCCGGATTATTAAGACGGCTGCTGCAATTGTTATTGAGGATATCCGGAGCCAGGTTTATGAGACCGCACAGTACCCCTCACCTGATAAATTTTTGGAAGGAAATGAGGAACTCATTCCTGAAAGTCTCCGTACATTTGTGGAAACAGTTGTACTAAACAAAAAACGTGGGGACCATGATATGTGGAAGAAGAACACAGCACTGGCTCATAGTCTTGTAGCAGCAGTGAGGCCCAAATAATTCATTTCACCAGTCCTCGTAGGGTTGGCAGTGTTTCTGTACAAGAAGCACGGCTCAAGGAAATTAGTCGATGTGGTTTCCTCATTGGGATTTTGTTCGACTTACACAGAGGCTGTTCACCTGGAAGCATCAGCTGTCAGCAGCGATCCGCTGAAAGTTAACCAGCCATGCTTTTCACAACAGGTGTACGATAATGCTGATTTTAATGTACATACAATCGACGGATACAGCAGCTTTCACGTCATGGGTACAGACTGAAGAACAGACTGAAGAAATACGCTTACATGATGCGGAAGGTATGTCTAATCTCACAATCTATTTCGTAATCACTCATCTCTCCTTAAGATATGATCACAAGTTGTTTTCTCACCACCTCTTTCATTTTCCAGATGAACAAGCCCCGACTCTGACGACAGAACAACCCGAACCTGTGCCAGGACTCGCCGCCTTCGAAGAACCTCAGCCAGGACCCTCTAAACGACAACGGCTCATATAATAATGTAATATATGATCATATGTATTGTAATACAATATAATAAAATGTAATAATTTTTCAAGATTTTTCTTTGGAATTTCAACTTTTTTGTAACAATTACAACTAATTTGTACAATTTCGGACTTCTTTAAATAACTTGAACATTATTTTATTTTTGAAAAAATTACCTGTACCTCTACATATACGATCTAAATAAGGTATGTGCAGAGAACTGGGAGGAATTCACTAATTGACAGCCATTAATAATAAATTAGAATTTTGGAGTGGAAAAAGTGGGTTTTTGTGGAAATACGCCAATACGCCAATACAGCCGAAATACGCCAATTTTCAAATAGCGCTTGATCCCAAACGGTCCGTCGGAGAAAAAAACCTAAATAGTGAAATTTGTAGGACATTTTATGTACTTTAATTTTGATTAATGGGATTATGTACGAAAAGTTGATAGTTTCCGAGTTATAAGTAAAAAACCGCCAAAAAATGGAAATTTTAAACTTTTTTGCATTTTCTTCAATGTTGCGTCACGAAATTTTGTTAACAAACCTCAGATTCGGATTCAGCACCCCAAAAAACATATAAAATGGAAGAAATCAAAACTACCCCAAAATATTCCTCCGAAAAACACAATTTGACTGGACTATTTAGGTAATTCTTTGTCTTGAGTTTCTTTAGCTGACATAATGTGCATGCGCTGTGCCATGGCCCTTTGTCCCCATTTTCGTTTAAGTGCCTCAATACTGAGTGCCTCAATACTGATTTCCACCAATGTTATTAATTATTTGTGGGCTATCGTGGGGCCTCTTAGATATATTATGATACAGTATAAGATATTAGATATGTAACTTGTAATTATAATTATTTTTAATATATTCTTAGTTGTTCAAATAATTCTGTAAGTGTTTTGCTTCGTGCAATTTTATATTACTTAAAAGTGAATATGTGTACTAAGAAAAATGTAACTATTGCGTATCATGTACTTGAATAGTGTTTTGTTTGGAATTATTGTGTATTTTGTTAATTAAAGGTTGCAATAACATCATACCTGTATACCTATATGCTGTAAATTTTACATTTTATGTATTTGAATAGTGCTTTGTCCGGAACTATAGTAGGTATTTCATGTATTTTAGTGAGTTTTATTATTTTAGAACTTTTATAGAGTTTTGTCTTTTGCGTTAATTTTACATTAATAAAGAATGAAGTAATCATTATGTACTATTCATTTGTATTACGATTTGTCTGGTTGTGGAATGGACATTTAGTGTATAATATAAGTAGTGTCTACTGAATCTAGCACTATTCTGCCTACTGTGTTATTTATATATTAATTATGCATCAATGATGTGATTACTTCTTATTATGTATTTGAATAATGTGCTGCTTGAAATTATCATGGGTATCTAATATATTTTACGAGATGTATATATGTTGTAACTGTTTTCGGTACTATGTATTTGAACAGTGTTAGTGCTTATTTAGTTTATTATAAAAGTTGCAATAATATTATACTTGCATAGTGTTCTTCCTATTGCGCTATTTTTATTGCTTCAGTACTTATGTTGTAATTTTTATGTACTATGTATTTGAATAGTGCTTTGTCTGTAGTTAGAATAGGCACTCAGTGTATTTCATAAGATCTTTTTAGAACTGTATCTTCATAGTGTTTTGTATATCGAGCTATTTTATATTAATTAAGTATTTATGATGTATTATTCTATGATGTTCTAAATGAAGTATTATGATGTACTATGATGAGTATGATTAGTTATGATTCTATGATGTAAATGAAGTATTATGATGTACTAAATGAAAACTAAGTGAAGTATTAACTATGTAATTGAATGTATTACGTAATTGTTCATTACTTTGCCAGGAACTATAATAGGCATTTAATGTACTTTTAAGGCAAAATCTGTAAATGGAGTTTTGCATTAATTATTTTTCTGTTATATTAATTCGTTTTATGAAGTAGTTTTGTGTTTATTGCACCTAAGGTGCTTCTGGTTTCACTTGGAAGTAGCTGTGTATTGTTATTTAAACCACTGTCTTTTTTGCGCTTAAATTTTGTTTGCATCAGGATGTAACTTCTTACTGTAGCATCTTTTTAGTTGCTAATTTTGTAAAATTATTGTAATTTTTGTTGCTTAACAAAGTAAGGGCCTTTGGACCTTGTCTGGTTTTCGCGGGCCTAGCCCTTTGGTGGGGTTTGCGCTGGATGTAGATGGAGCTACTCTCCGCTTCCCTTAGGCCCTTGGGCGGCGATAAACCCTGCGGGGTTCGCCGGGAGCGTGGGCTTTTTCTGTCCCTATCTACTATATATGTCTAAATATTGTTGAATGTTGTTGCAACGGTTTTCAATGCGTTCCTTTTCTTTTATATTAATTTCCGTAATTTTTTATTTCTAGTATTTAAAAGTGTTATTATTTTATAAAAGCTATTAATATTTGTACATTGCTAAATTTTCAAGCATTTAGAAGATTTATTTTGGAAGTTATCATCGATTTTCTAAAGTTACCAAATTTGTACAACTTCTTACCTAACGCATTTTTGTAATCTTCAATAGTTTTGATCAAGCTTTTCTAAAACCAGTCTAAGAAGATTCCTTGTTAAAACACGATCAAAAGTCAACACGAAAAGTAAAACACGATCATCAGTTATCTACTAATGCTTCTTCTATACTAAATAACTTTCCATCGCCAGGAAGGTCGCCAAGGGGTTATCTTCTATGTTGATGCCTTAGGAGTTTTCCAGCCAAGGACTTTTTATAGTCAAGTATTAATATAAGTTAATATTTTTCCTTTGATCAATTTAATTACATGCCAATTGTTTTTATTTCCTTCAATATTTATAATTGTGTGTTTTTAACCTTTTATTTAAGTACTTAGTCACTTATTATTTAGTTCTTTTTTGTTATCTATACTCTTAATTAAGAGTCTATTTTATGACTGTCCATTAATTCTTTTGCCAACCAGTCGCCAAAATTTTATTTTTATTTCTTAAACAAGGTTTTACATAAATTTTCTTATTTTTATATAACTTTAAGTTGTTTTATCGCTAATCGTATAATCTTATTTGTCTCCGACAATTTTTCTTGCTTAATTTCGCCAACGGCTATCTTATTTTAATATTTAATTATTCACTAACTGCTTATTTATCAGAATTTTCTCGCCAATTATTTTCAAACAAGTTTCTATTGAAATTAGAGTACTCAAGGGCAGAAATCTGTCATTTTTCAAGCCTTTCATTATTTTATTTTTCTAACATGTAATATAACACTTTTTATTTGTATTTCATTTCTAACTTTCTCGCCATTTTTTTAAATTTCCTTATATAGTTGATTACTAAAAAACTCTTCGCCAGATTTCTAAGTAGTAATAGGCCTTGTTACTTAAGGTTTTTTTTTCATACTTTTCTTAGTCTTACATATTAAATATGAGTCAGAAAATTAAAGATAAGGCTAAGGAATTTATAGATGTGGACTCACGACTCTTTCCCCTTTAAGGACATTTTTGATGACTATAAGTCAGACTTCATCTTAAAAATAAAACAAAGCATTTTAGACATTGACTTAATCTTGGGTGATGCCAACAGAGCTGGCAAAAAAGTAGGCAAAGATATCATGAAGGACATAAATAAGAAATGTCTAAAGATAATGATGACATGTATAAACGCAGAAAAAGATTACTCATGTCTCTTGGCTAAAAATGATGTATATGAACAGGTAGGTTACTAATAACTTCGACTTACGTCTGCAAATCTTAGAAGAAACAATAGACAAAAATAAGGATAGCCTAGTAGAAATATTGAATAAGAACACGATAGATTTCTGGATAATTTCTATAGTGAAGTCTGGGATATTTGTAGTAAAAATTTCAAAATTAAGAAGATGAGCAAAACAAGGAATTTAAACTGGTGGAATCCAGACTTGAGGACGCTAAGAAATAGAATAAATGCTTTGTATAAAAGATATAAGAGGAGCAACGATCAGAATATTAAAATAGTTTATAATAGAGATAAAGCTTTATACAAGAAAAAGATCGTAATTGCAAAGGAGAATAGTTGGAAAAGTTACTGTAGTCGGAGTGGAGATGTGTTTGGAAGGACATTCGAGTTTGCGAGAAATGCGGTATTTGACAACAATTCGATGATACACACTGCCTTGGAGGGTATGCCAATAGATACAAATTATGAGGAAATATATAACAAACTGATTCAAACACATTTCAGTCTAACAGAAGAAACTGTGAGTGAAGAGGCAGCAGATCGAGTACCTCTTGATAATACCATAAATAAGCAGGAGTTAATTCAAGCAATGAAACTTCAAGGTGTCAACAAAGCGCCAGGTACGGATAAATTAGATCCACGAATCACTGGATACTTAGTGAGGTTTTGCCAGCCCCTAATCTTAGATTTTCTAAATAAATTATTTGAGTTAGGCTATTTTCCTGAAAAATGGAAAGAAGCAAATGTAATATTCTTCGCGAAGAAAAACAAGAATCCTATGGACCCTAAATCATATAGACCAGTCTGCCTGTTACAAACAATTAGTAAGCTTTTTGAACGTATAATTAATTTTAGGATAATATATCAACTAGAAAATAACAATGGACTTCACTCGAAAAAATTTGGTTTTAGAGAGTCCAGAAATACAACTATGGCTATAGAGAAATTAATAAATATCATTAAAACTAGAAATCAAATTTATAAATATACAACAGCAATAGCTTTTGATTTTACAGGGGCCTTTGATACAGTAAACTGGGACATTTTAAAAGTAACAATAACTACTCTTAATTTAGATCGGTCTTTAGAAAAATTGTTAATTAGTTACTTATGCAATAGAAATGTGGGTTATTATATTGGGGAAAACTTTAATTCTTATAAGATTGATCGGGGCTGTCCTCAAGGTTCTTGCTTAGGTCCCACTTTGTGGAACCTGATTGCGAACAAAGTACTAAGGCAGTTTGATACTGAGGACTGCGAAGTTATTGCATATGCAGATAACTTTGTGCTTCTCTGAGAATACGAGAGGTGGTTTAGAACGTAAAGGCAATTGCCTAGTTGAAAAATTTATTGTAATAAGTAATTCATTACACCTGTCAATTTCTACCTCTAAAACGCAGGCTGTAGTTTTTGGAAGGGATTTGTCGAGGAGATACCCCATAATTAGGATAATAGACACCAATTTAAGATTCACTAAGTCTTTCAAATACCTTGGCATTATCATAGATAAGAATTTAAATTTTATAGAACATCTCAATTATTTAAATGACGAAATAGTTAAATTTACCACTGGCATTAAGAAAGTGGGTAACACTTACTGGGGTGTCTCCTCTGACACTGTTAAAGCTTGGTATCTTGCAGTGGTGGAGTCGAAGCTGCTTTATGCCGTTCAATCCTGGTTCCCATGCTTAAATAGCCATGGCAGACGCAAATTGACTTCTATACAAAGAAAATTTCTGGTTAAGATTTTAAAATGTTATAAGTCAGTATCCAATATGGCGCTCTATACTTTAACGGGAGTGGCCCCTATAGAACTTAAAATAGATCAATTGATGGAGGTTCATAGATTGAAGACCCAACAGCTCTCCCTTTTTATTGGTGATATCTATGTTAGTACAAATGAACTAGAAAATAAATCCTTACGCCATAAGATAGATTCCAGAAAATATCCTTACAACTTGGAACTGTATGATATAGGCTATGGCTTCCCCATTAGAAATAGAATGGATGTAGAGGCCTATACTGACGGCAGTAAGAGGGATGAGTTAGTTGGGTTTGGTTTTGTGGCTTTCCACAATAACATTATTATTAAAACGGGTGCTTTCCCATTAAGTAGTCTTAATTCGGTATTTCAATCGGAGGCCATGGCTATTTTAAAATTATTGGAATGGTTCATGACTACGGAATATGATAGTATTAATGTTTTCACAGACAGTCAAGCAGTGGTGAAATCTCTGAGTAATATCTATCCTAAGTCCCCAATAGTGTTGGGGATCCATAATCTTTGCAATCAGTTCCCTAATCGTATTATTAAAATAGGTTGGGTTAAATCCCATATTGGGATTCTGGAAAATGAGATGGCTCACTCCCTGGCCGGAATGGCTAATGATCTAGAGGATAATCAACTTTTTATGAAATATCCTGAGTCAATAATAAAAAATAACATGAAAAATAGAATTTTAATGAATTGGCAAGCTCAATGGGATACAATAGAAATGGGAAGATTTACATATAATATAATTAATAAAGTATCTTTTGATTTAGTTTTTAAAAACAGTATAATAAATTACTTTGTATCTGGCCAGGGTAGTTTCCCCTCTTTCCTATTTAAGATAGGCAAAATTGGTTCTCCTTATTGTGATTGCGGGGCGTTTGGTGATTCTCACCACTATGTTATGAACAGTTGCTCTGATAGTCAGGATTATATTAAACGTAGTACAAAACTGCTTTAGCTTATTATAAGAGAATAGACAGGAGTGCCAACCTTCTTAGGATTGTCGCTAAAATTTACAATAATTTGAATAGTAAATACTCTTTCATATTTAGTACTTTTTAGTCCAAATAGATTTTGGACTTGGGCTTTTTATAGTATGTCCGACTCTATCTACTTGCATGGTACCAAAGACTTTTGTCCCAATTTTCATTTAGGTGTTATTTTAATATGGAACAATATTATATGTTGAACTAAGTGTAGTAAAAAATGTAACTTATGAATTGTATAAATTATTTATTGAAACAATATTTACTTGTATTGAAAAGATGTATACATATGTTTTAAATGTTTTTGTCCTCTAGGTAATGTATCGTGAAATATTGTGCCTGATTGTTTGTATATAATGTACAAAGATATTTTATTTAAAATCTATTGCTTGAATATGTGATATATTGTCTCTTGCAAAGTGTTTATAGTTTAACCCTCTGTTTGTAATATTTGGAAGATACTATTTATATTCTCTTCATAGTCTATTTGATTTCATCTTGTATAAAATTTAAATGTACTTAAAAATTCGTATATTTCAGAGTATATAAATTTAGTTGTCTGTTTTTGAGGTATATTAATTATGTGCTCTGTTTCTTTTAGTATTGTTATTTTGTTATTTTTCTTTATATTTGAATTATATAAAAATTTAGACTTTGTATAATTTTGGTTCAGAAAATGTGCATTTGAAATATTGTATATATGTCTTTCATCATCTGAAATGTCAAAATCTTTATTTAGAATCTATGTTTTTCATAAATGTTTTGAATATATTTTTGACTAGTTTGTGTAACACCATTTATAATTTTTGGTCATTGTTTTATACTAAGTGGAACCTAGTCTTTATGCATCAAAATTGTATAGCGAGTTCCTTTTTTGTAAAATTGTTTATTTTCTTTTTAAATAAAGTTTGGGTCTTTGGACTCCAATTGGTTCCGCTGGTCTTAACCTTGGATGTAGGTTTCGCTAGAACGTGGATCGAGCTTCTCCCCACTTCCCTTTGGCTTAGGCGGCGATAAACCTGTATTTGGTTCGCCGGGAGTGTGGGCATTTTCTGTCCCTATCTACTATATGTCTATAAAGACATCTAAGTTATTAAGTCATTAAGTCCCTATCTACTATATGTCTTTTGACCCCTATCTATATGTATATAAAGTTTAAACATTCTTGCGGCAGTTTTCTATGAGCTCCGTATTTTATTTTATTTTTTCGCGTTAATTCTCATTTTTGGAACTTAAAAGTGTTTTTATTTTCAAGTAGACAAGAATATTTCTATTTTGCAAAATTTTCAAGCAATTCGAGGCATTATTTTAGAAGATATCCTCGAATTCTAAAGATTTCAAATTTGCTTAACATACAACCAAACGTACTTTTGTCATCTTCAAAATTTTGGCCCCAGCACTCATTAAACCAGATTAAGAAGATTCATCATCAAAATTCGAACAATAGGACATCAAATTTATGAATTTTGGCCAACTACAAGTAAAATTATCCATTTTTAAAGTTTTGAAAATTTTGTGTTTATTATTTAATGCAAGTCCATGAAATTTAATCTCTCTGCGAGACGCCATTGCTATCAACACTGATTTATCATTCATCGCCTATGAGTTCGCCAAATTCCCTATTACTGTAGTTCTATACAAGATTCTCTTACTTATTTCCATCTAACTCTTTATAATTTTTGAAAAAACTTTCTAAAAGGACGAATCACTTCTTTCAAGAGCTATTTAAATACTTTAATGTAAGTTTCTCTTTATTTTGCTGTTATTATTTTAATCATAGCTCATACTACGTCATTTTTAACTTACATTTCATCGCCAAGAAGATCGCCAAATAGATCTTAACTGTGTTTGTGGTATAGAAGTATTGACTCTTTCCAGCCAAATACATCGCCAAGAAGTTCGCCAAATAGATCACAACTTTACCATAGAAGAATTAACTTTCTCCAGCCAAATATAAATTTTAGACTATATTCAATTTTCTCTAATTCTTAGCTAACTATTTTTATCGCCAACCAGTTTACTAACTGTGAGTATATTACCTCTTCATCTAAGTCCCTTTTGGTAAATCGGAAGCAGCTTGGTGGTTGGCGACTTTCTGGCGATTTTTTTTAAAAGTCTCCAAATTTGCGTTTCTGCGTCCGCCATTTTTTTTCAACATCTCATATTCTGTTGTTTTGCTGTTTTTAAAAGTTTAAAACACCAGAACAACGAAATATGAAGGAGAAAAAAAAGGAGAACTCGGAAATTCTGGCGACCTTTAAAAAAAATTCGCAATATGAAAAGTGTAAGGTATCCGACTACATTTCATGAAAAATAGTTTAATAATTACATTTAAATTTTAAGTTTTGGTTCGAACTATCGGAAATTTGTAATGAAAAATACATTTTAATGATTACATTTTGAATAAAATGTAAGTTCTTCAGAAAAAGCAATTAAAATTTACATTTGCATTGAAATTCTGATTATAGTACAGAAAAACATAAAAGTAGATTTAGAAACAGAAATTTACAATCTAAAGAATTTTTTTAATCCTACGCCCTTCTAAAATATAAAAAATTTCATAATTTGTAGCCAGAAAAGGGGGTACATCATAACAGGAAGTAAAAAAATCGCCAAGTTGGCGGCAGCCCCAACTTCTTCCGATTAACCTACCTTTTTAATCTTAACTTCATTCTTTTAATTCTCTTAAGTCGCTTTTTGGATACCCTATAGCCTCTAGTTTGTTTTACTGTTTATTTAAATAATATTTTTAGAATTTGTATAATAATTTTTATGTAATTTCTCGCCAAATTAATTATTGATTTTCTTAAACTAGGTTTTAACTGAACTTATTTAATTGAACACTGAGATAGAATCTCGTCAAATTTATTTTGCGTCTACTCTCTAATTTTTCGCCAACGCATATTTAATTTGGCTCGTTTGATAATTTATTTTACCTTTGAATTATTTTAATATGCTTTGGGAAGAGTTCCGTATCCTGTGCCGCTTGGCGCTATTTGGCGTGGTTTCTGATTTTTCCGCGTTTGGCGGAAAACTCAGATTATTGCAACCTATCTAAGCGACGCCATCTTTTCGGTGTCACTTAGGCTTAAAAACAAAACAAGTAGAAACAAAATAAAGTTTATAACTTACATATATATATATATATATATATATTTAAATTTAAATACCCAATAAGGGTGGGTGGGATTGGGGCCTCACACTTCGTCAAGAAAGGTCGCATGAAATGAGCTCCTGTTTATGGACATTTCTATGAGAATCTACCGGGAAAATGTTACACATTTTCGGCATTTGTTATTCAGCTTTTACGGCAAGAGTTTCTCTCTCTATATATATATTTATCCATTTAAATAATCGCGAGTGAATCCCTGAATGGTATTTTAGAATTTTCAAAAAAAGTATTATCCACAGGATTTACGGAGCCACAGCAAGTATGTGGATTAGATTTTGAAAAATGCCGCGAACAACAAACCCATCTCCATCCCAATATAACATTAGCCGCACGATTTTTTTAAATTTCAGACCCCCATTTCGGACAAGAAGGAGAGCAAGAGTCATTAGGGAGTAAACCCACATCAATTTCAAAAGCAATTGAGGCCTCCTCTGAATTTATTATAGACATCCATGTAAAAATTGAAAAATTTAAAAGTAAGGAATGCATATCTAAAAAAAAACCCAAACAAACAAAAAAAAAAAAGAAATTGGCAGAAGCACAAAGACTTACGTTCAGTGAAATTCCTATAGTCAAAATGTCCGTTCAATAGTAAAACTATAGAATTGTTAACGTTTGAAATTACCAAGTGATTAATATTAAATTCATTGGCCTTTAGATATTGTTTCCAACAAGCGCGTTCTTTAATTCCGTTTGAAATTACCAAGTGATTAAAATTAAATTCATTATAGATATACCACGTGATCTCTACGTAGAGACACAACAAACAAACATCTCAACAAACACGAATAAGAAACCACCATAAAAACATCGTAACACAAACGAATGATAATATACCATATTGAAATATTTATCGCCCCAAAAAAATCGCCAAATTTCCCGGCACAGGATACGGAACTCTTCCCCATGTTTTTATTTTAGTTGAACTCTGAGCTAAACTCACCAGCATTTTTGGCAATACATTTTAATTTTATAATAAGTCATCTCCTCGCCAAGGAAATCTTGTTGTATTTTAGACATACTACTGGCTATTACATTTTAAACAGATTTATATAAAATTTTAACTTAAGTTAATTTAATAATTAACTGTTTATATAACTGCTTATCTTAATATTTAGTGCTTATTTGTGTTATTTTGAATTCTCTTCTGCAATTCCCTTTTTGTTTATCTAAAGTAAATTCAATTAAATCTCAGTTCAATAAACAATTATGAGTCAAAAAAATAAAGATAAGGGTAAGGAAGTCTTAGAAGATGACTCAGATTCTTTCCTATTTAAAAACAATTTTGGTTGACTATAAGTCGGACTTTATTCTAAAAATTAAACAAACAATTTTTGACATTGATCAAATCTTAGGAGATGCCCAAAGAGCTGGCAAAAAAGTGGGAAAAGAAATTATGAAAGACATTAATAAAAAGTGTCTAAAACTAATGATGACCTGCATCAATGAAGATAAAGAACATGCTTGCCTCTCGGCAAAAAATTATGTCTATGAAAAAGTAACCAACAATTTCGATTTAAGACTGCAAGAACTGGAACACTAAAAATAAGGAATGTTTAGAAGAAATTAAGTCAATTATCATAGACAAACAAAATGATTTTCCAACTTTAAAATCGGAAGAAAAAACAGTAGATGACCAAGTCTTAATAATAGACACTAGTGAGGACAAAGGGGCAGTCACGTACAGAGATGCACTCAGGAAAAATAAAGACTTACTTAAAGATAATACACCAAATGACATAATAATCTCACGATAAAATAGATTAATAATCAAAATGGCAGATAGGAAGGGTCTAAACAATCTGAAAGAAAAACTTGAAAATAATGATTGCACGAAGAACTTAGGTTCAATTAAGATTAATAAGCAAAAGAAAAATAGATTTATTGCTTTTGGAGTTCCAGAAGACCTGGATGATGACACACTTAAAGACGAAATCGAAAAAAATTTGGATAATAGAGATATTGATATTGTTAAAATTTTCACTGGCAAAAATGGAAGAAAAAACATTATTTTCGACGCTGACAACTTCTCAAAAAATACTTTAATAAATAAAAAGAAAGTAATCTTAGATCTCGCCAGAGTTAGAGTTTCGCCGTACATTGCCATTGATCGCTGCTTCAGATGTCAGGGCTTTGGACATAATGCTCCCAAATGCAGAAATAAACTAACCTGTGGAGTATGTGCCGAAGAGCATGACACCCGGCAATGTACTTCAAAAATTTCTAAATGCTCAAACTGCAAAAAAGACAGAGATCATAAATCTGATTCTAAAGACTGCCCTGCATTCATAGTTTATAAAACTAAACTTTTAGCTAAACAAAATGAATAGCAACCCTTTGAATCAGTCAGTTTTAAAAATAGTACAGATTAACTTAAATAACTGTAGGGCAGCTAATTTATTACAGAACATTCAATAGACATAGCACTAATTCAGGATTTTTATACAAAAGATAACAAAATATTAGGAATCCCAACAAGCTGGCAATTCTTTACCTCGAAAAACCGCACAGCAGGCGTAATTGTGATTGATCAAACAATAATCTGCAATGAAGTATTGGCCTCTGATAAAGTAATAATCTATCTATCTAATATATAAAAATGAATGTTTGTATCTCTGTAATTGTATAGAAATCCACAGTTTAGGAGCAACGATCGTGAAATTTTAAATACAGGCGTCTTTAAAAACAGCCGAGGGTCTGAAGAACTTCAAAAATCGAAATTAATTACCGTTGATTTTTAATTAATAAAAAAACACAATTTTAAAACTAAATGTAAGCTGTTACACTTTGTGGCATCATCCCTCTGAATATGGCGTCCACGTTAGGGTTAGCTGACAGCGAGCGAAAAGATAAAAATAAATAAAATCAAAAAGTTTCAAGTTATATATTAAACCAGAATAATAAATGAAAATAATAATCTTTCAAGTCAGATTTTATACTTTAAGACATTTCGATTAACGATCGTCGTTTATTTTCGCCGTGTTATTTTGTAAACAAACGTTCTCTGTTGCCATTTTCATTTCAGACATTTCTTATTGAAACGATGTAATGCGTAGTAAATGCGTTAAATATTTCTTATCTAAAATTTATATTTTAAAACATTTCAGTGAAATTAACATCGTCTTCAGATTATAAACAGACGTTATTTGTTGCTGTTTTCATTTTAGAAATTTCTTATTAAAATGATGGAATTCTCCGATATATTTCCATAGTGGAGATTTAGACACATTACAGAATTTAAAAAAAAAACCTTTTGTGTAATTTATATATTTGTGTGTGTTTAATTATTTCAAGTGACTCTAAAGTCGGCGTGGCATTTTTTCCACTAGCGTGAAAAATCAGAATAATATTGAATTATTTAATTTTTTTTGCTCATCAGACGACAGTAGCAGCGAGTGGCAGTAGTTACACAAGTTTGAATTTGAAACATTGTTTTGTTGTTTCCTAAAAGAAGCAATAATCCGTTACTGTATTTTATATTGTTCTTAATTTTATAATTCACGATGTACTTTTAAAAGCATAAAAATTAGTATATCTTAACTAAAAAGAATCAGTCTAAACTTAAGCACAGTTTTGCGATTTATTTACGGTTAACTATGTTTGTGTTCAGCTATTCCATTTGTTTGTTTTAAAAAATGATTTTTTAAAGGTTTTTTTTGGTGCTTTATGGTAAAATAGCACTTAAAAATTAAAAAAAAAGAAACAAAAACTTAACTGTAAATAGAATACTTTTTCTATAAATTGGTCAATTTGAAGTAATTTTGGTACAGATGTAGTATACGCAACGAACGCCAAGGGGCGATTTTTCGCAAAATCAGATGGTTGTTTGGCGGTTTTTATATACTGGCAGGGAGGATTTTAAAATCGGATGGTATTTTTTTGCGATAAGCTTTGTTTTACTGACCGCTACAGCCAGCGGAATCTTTTTTTACTCTACAACAGCCAACGGTATGTAGCGAAGCCAGCGGCTGGGGATTTTCTGTAATGTTTTTGGACGGATGCTTAACGGAGCGTAGCGGAGTGAGGCAAGGGTATCTGAGCGAAGCGAAGATCCCGTGTGCGCCTACGAGTTTCATAAAGCCAGCATTAAGTTTGTTTTCCAATTTATTGTTTACATTTCGCAGTTTAGGCCTAACAGGTCTCCGAACGGGATTTTGGCGCCAAATTGGCGATGGCCCGTTGCGTATACTACATCTGTTCCGTAATTTTTAATGAAATTTAGCTAAAATGCCTATAACTGCATAAAAATCTTAATGCTACTATTTTAATTTCCCAAGCACAATTCTAAAAATGTTATAAAATACGCAGCCCTACTTTCCGATTTAGTACAAGAATTTAAAATTGATTACAGGACTTCAGGGAAAATAAACAATTTTTGTTTTTGCATGTTTTCTATTCTATTTACAGTCGATATAGATATAATGCTAGCAAATTGTCAAATGGAATGCATAGAGTTGCAATCTGACATCTAACTTAAAGAGAAATTCAATCGAGTCTCTTTGTTGTACTCATAAATCATACCTGTCCAGATATAAATATCCTTCACTGCATAGTCAAGCGTTATTCTGGTCATCAACGTTTGGAAGCACGTACATCTGAGAACAACTATTTTCAAGAGTGAAGCACACTAAGATTCAAATTCGAACCAAAATTTATTCGTTGTTTTTTAGTATTGATGTGTATGACATTTCCCATCCCTTTTTTATACTATGTTTAATTTTTCATGCAGAGATCACAAGGCAAAAGACAATTTGACAATTTTACTTTTCAGCTTTTAGTGATGAAAGGCTGAATCTATCTAAATTCTGAGATGTGTATAACATTTCACATGTTTTTTTCCTATGCTATTTATACTGTGTTTAGTTTTTAAGTTGACTTTGGTTAACAAACATTCATATTGAACCCCGAATCAAGAAACGAGAAACATAGTTTATGAAGGTACTTCAGATGATATTTGGATCAGTTTAATTGAACAGAGATTTATATGGAGTTTAATAAGGACAGAATGTTTCTATTATTCCTACAGAATCTTGCATTTATGGTGCGTGTAGCCCAAACTGCAGATTTCTGTTAATTTTTTCATCAGTCAGTGCCTTTAACAAATAATTTAATACTTTATTTATATATTTTTTTGGCTACAGAATCCTGCATTTATGGAGGTACTTATATGGACAATTAGACATTTTTACTTTTAAGCTTTTAGTGATTTATTATAAATGTATATATTTTATGATATTTATACTGTTATTAAATCTATGTTATTTATACTGTGTTTAGATTTTAAATTACTTTTTGTTAATAAACATTAGACAATTTGACATTTTTAATTTAAACTTGAAAAATGAAAGGCTGAATCTACTAAAATTCTGAGATGTGTATAACATTTCACATGTTTTTTTTTAAATGTTATTTATGCTGTGTTTACTTTTTTAATCAATTTTGTTTAACAAACATTCGACAAAATGACATTTTTACTTTTCAGCTTTACTTTTTAAAACTCTTAACTTTCCAAGAGACAATTTGACATTTTTTCCTTTTCAGCTTTTAATGGTTTATTATAAATGTATATATTTTATGTTTTACTTTTCAGCTTCTTTTGCTCCAAAGATGAAAGGTTAAATCTAGATGAATTCTGAGGAGTTAATTATAAATTTATATATTTTTATATTGGATTTTTTAAAAATTATTTGGGTGTATAACATTTCACATGCTTATTTTTCTGTTATTTATACTGTGTTTAGTCTTTAAATTGATTTTGGTTAACAAACATTCGACAAATTGACATTTTTACTTTTCAGCTTTACTTTCCAAAAGACAATTTGACATTTTTCCTTTTCAGCTTTTAGTGGTTTATTATAAATGTATGTATATTTTATGTTTTACTTATCAGCTTCTTTTGCTCCAAACATAGAAGGTTAAATCTTGCTAAATTGTTTAGATTTTAAATTGATTTTGGATAACAAACATTCCACAATTTGACATTTTTACTTTACAGCTTTCAGTGGTACAATGATGAAAGACTGCATCTAACCAAAATACTGAGATATGTATATCATTTCACATGCTTTTTTTTTTTGGCTATGTAATTTATACTGTGTTAAGTTTTTAAATTGATTTTGGTTAACAAACATTCCACAATTTGACATTTTTACTTTACAGCTTTTAGTGGTACAATGATGAAAGACTGCATCTACCAAAATACTGAGATATGTATAACATTTCACATGCTTTTTTTTTGTTATGTAATTTATACTGTGTTAAGTTTTTAAATTGATTTTGGTTAACAAACATTCCACGATTTGACATTTTTACTTTATAGCTTTTAGTGGTACAATGATGAAAGACTGCATCTACCAAAATACTGAGATATGTATAACATTTCACATGCTTTTTTTTGGCTAATTTATACTGTGTTAATTTTTTTAATTGATTTTGGTTAACAAACCTTCTTAAAATTCCGGACAACGCCGGGTACTTCAGCTTGTACTTATATATAAAGAGAGAGCGATTTTGTACGTGGAGGGTAATCTCCAGAACCACTGCACCTATTTGAAAAATTCTTTCACTGTTTGAAAGGTACATTATTCCAGATGGACATAGGCTATATATTATGTATATCTGATCAGTAGAAGTAATCTATACTTATATATAAAGAGAGAGCGATTTTGTATGTGGAGGGTAATCTCCAGAACCACTGCACCTATTTGAAAAATTCCTTCACTGTTTGAAAGGTACATTAATCCAGATGGGGCTATATATTATGTATAGCTGATCAGTAGAAATAAAGTTAGGGGTTTAATCCTAACAATCTCCATTGTTACCGCTACTGTCCTCTACCGCTTTTTGTGTCGAAGACTCCAACGATCCTTAGCGTGGTGCTATCGCGGTGGGCTTCTGTTCTGACGTTAGCGGTTCGAATCTAGTCGTTCTCCGGCACGCCTTTTTCTTTTAAAAAATTAACTTTAATTATTAACTAACGTAATATTAATTTAAGGTATTATCAAGGTTTTTTTTAAGGTAAAAAAAGATTTACAATTCATTGGCTATCAACTGGAAATTTATTGGTATAATATTTTGTTCAACCCGGACAAAGTCGGGACGGGCCTCTAGTAATTAATATTCTGGGAAAACATGAAAAAATATTTCTGGGATCTCAATATTCGTCTCCCACATCTGATCTTGCTTTTGACTTAAACACATGGACTCATGCCTTTCACGATAAATTTATAATAGTTTCTGAAGACTTTAATGCCAAAAATTATTTATGGGGATACAATAGAAATGACCATAGAGGTGCAATAATAATAGACCTGTGCAACACTTTAGATTATAGAATTCACAATAACCCCAACGAAATCCCAACTTACCATCTTCTCGGCAAATACGGCAACCCAGATTTGACAATAGGCTCAAACCTCTCTGCAGGCCACATAGATAAATGGAAAGTACACGCCACAGAATCGAATTCTGACCATAGATATGTCACTTGCGAATTTGCAATAGAAATAATATACCGAACACAAAACAGATAAAAAAGTGATTATTGCAGCAAAACAAACTTAAAAAAGGCCTCAAGAAGATGGGAAAAAGACTAATTCACAAAATTGAAACTTTGGATAACGCGGGTGAAATAGACCAATTTATCGAAGATTTCTATAAAAACTTATATATGGTGTGTGATAATAATTTCAAAATCAGGAAAACAAAAGTAAATGCAAAACTTAAATGGTGGAATCCTCAACTAAGGCAACAAAGAAACAAAATAAACGCACTATACAAAAAAAAGACTTAAAAACTCCGGTTCACCCTCAATAAAACTTATCTATAACAGAGAAAAGGCACTTTATAAAAGAAATATTTTAGAGGCCAAGAGGAAAAGTTGGAGTGACTATTGCTGTAGGTTTCAGGACAACTTTGGTCGTAATTTTGACATAGCCCGTGATAACGTATTTAATTATAACTCTTTAATCCACATTGCAATGAACGGTATGCCTTTGGATTCAAATTATGAAGACATCTACAAAAATTTAATAGACTCACATTATTATATAATCACTGAAACAGTCGAGGAAGAGCTAGCTGATTTCAGACATACAGGATGAAAGAATCAATTATGAGGAGTTGATTGAGGCCAACAGGATGCAGGGCAAGAAGAAGGCACCTGGAACGGATAGGATAGATCCCAAAATAACTAACTATTTAATAGAATATTGTCCAAATTTAATCTTAGAACTGCTTAACAAACTCTTTAAATCAGGATACTTTTCTATTAAATGGAAACAGGCCTTGGTAATTTTCTTTGTTAAAAAAGGTAAACCAGATAATAATCCCAAATCATACCGTCCCATCTGTGTTTTGCAAACAGTTAGTAAATTATTTGAACGAATAATTCACTTTAGATTGATGTTTCACCTTGAAAATAATAATCTTCTCCATGATAACCAGTTTGGTTTCAGGGAGGGGAGAAGCACGACCATGGCCATAGAGAGGCTGATGCAGTTAATTCAAAGAAGAAAACAAATCTTTAAATACACTATTGCTATTGCCTTCGACTTCACTGGTGCTTTTGACAGTGTGGACTGGCTAATCCTAAAAGAAATAATAGCATCACTTAATTTAAATAGAAACCTCCAAGCTACCCTTAATAGTTACCTAAACAATTGAACTGTAGGCTATGAAATAGATGATAAATTTTATCCATACAATGTAAAACGGGGTTGCCCACAGGGTTCTTGCCTGGGTCCAACGCTCTGGAACTTAGTAGCAAATAAAATTCTGCATGATTTTGATGATAAAAATTGCGATTTAATAGCTTATGCTGATGACTTTGTTCTAATCTACTCAGAGAATACGAGGGAGGCCTTGGAGGCGACCGGGGCGACGCTGGTTAACCTTTTCTGCAGGAAAAGTGAAAGTTTAAATTTAACGGTCTCAGCAGCAAAAACGCAGGCAATAGCTTTTGGTAAGGACCTTTCGAGGAGATACCCCATAATAAAGCTGGGGGGTTCAAGCATTAAATTTACAAAGAGCTTAAAATACTTGGGAATATATATTGACAGGAATCTTAATTTTCTTGAACATTTAAACTACCTAAACAATGAAATTATAAACTTCACCACGGGTCTTAAAAAGGTGGGCAATGCGTATTGGGGTGTCTCCTTGGAAACCATAAGAGTGTGGTATCGAGCAGTTGTGGAACCCAAACTTGTTTACGGTATTCAGATATGGTACCCTTTTCTTAATAGCCATGGACGTAGAAAACTTTCCTCAATACAAAGAACATTTTTGGTAAAGATCCTAAAATGCTACAAATCTGTTTCCAATATGGCACTTAATGTACTGACGGGTGTTGTCCCGATCGCTTTGAAGGCTGATTCTCTGGTAGAGCTTTATAAGGTAAAACATAACCAGCACCAGATTATAATAGATAATATTCAAATTAGTAATAGTGACATAGAAGAAAAGACCCCACGTTACTTAATTGACTCCAGACAATATCCCAAGAATCTCAACATACTCAAAACAAGTGATGGTTTTCCGCACAAAAATTGGGCTGAAGTAGAGGCTTTCACTGATGGAAGTAAGAAGGAAGAGGGAGTGGGACTTGGTTATGTGGTTTTTAGACATAATAAAATAATTCAGACAGGAATGTATGCTCTAAACAAAAATAACTCTGTTTTCCAGTCGGAGGCAATGGTGATTCTTAAACTAATAGAGTGGTTCACTGAAACCAAATTTAATAGCATAATAATTTACTCGGATAGTCAAGCTGCTGTCAAGTACTTGAGTAATGTCTTTCCCAAATCAAACATAATAGTAAAAATTCACTTTCTATGCAATAAAATACCTAATAAGAATATAACAATAGGGTGGGTCAAATCCCACATAGGAATAATAGGAAACGAAATGGCAGATTTTCTAGCAGGTATGGCTACTGACGACGAAGACAATAAATTAACTTCGAAATATCCTATTTCCCTAATAAAAAGTCACATGAATAAAAACCTTTGAAATACTTGGCAGGATATGTGGAATACATCAGATAAGGGTAGATATACTTTTAATATAATAAATAATATTTCAACTAGCTTAATTTTCACTAACAATATCGTAAATTATTTTGTAACAGGCCAAGGTAGTTTCCCCTCCTTTTTGTTTAAAATAGGAAAATTAGATTCTCCAAACTGTACTTGTGGGGTCCTGGGTGATCCCCATCACTTTACCATGTTTTCCTGTACCGCAAGTGTAGATTATATCAAACGTGGTATTAATGAAACATTATTACAGTATTACAAGAGGATTGACAGTAGTGTGCGTAATGTTAACATCCTTAACAAAATATATAACGGATTGAATGCTAAGTTCTCCTTTATTTTCAGCACTTTTTAGCCTTTCTTGGTTGTGGTCTGGCTTCTTCATCCATTTCTTGTAAATATGTAAATTAGTTTTAGTGTGGTTCATGTATTTGTTTTGTAACTAGCAGTAAATACGTAAATAATATAAATGTATTATTATTATGTACCTGTTGCAAATGTAATGATTTTTGTACCTTACTGTTTTCAATGCTATAAAATATTAACGTTCTTTTTTCCATACCTGCTATTTTATTATCTAATGCCTTATTTTTGTTTATTAATATAAATTTTATGTTCGTATTTTGTTGTCGCCCAAATTTGTATTTATTCTGAGTCTTCAATTGAAATGCAACTTCTGTAGTTGTATCTAAATTTTGTATCTTCCGAATTGTATTTTCTGTATATATTATGTAACACTTCTGTTTGTTTCTCTGTAAAACTTTTGTTATTTTTCAAATAAATTTGGGTCTTTCTGTCCTCGCTGCGCTTCTCTAGGACCTGCCGCTTGTCTGTGGTCTTGGCTGATAGTAGATCGGTTTCCTCCTCACTCTCCCTAGGCCTTCGGGTGATCATAAACACTTTTGTGTTGATCGGGAGTGTGGTCTTTTCTGTCCCTATCTACTACATATATTATCTACTATATTATTGAATGTTGTTGCAACGGTTTTCAATGAGCTACTTTTTTCTTAAATATTTATTTGCGTAATTATTTATTTCTAGTACTTAAACGTGTTTATATTTTGTAGAAGATATTAATATTTGTACAATACTAAATTTTCAACCATTTAGAAGCATTATTTTGGAAGTTATCATCGAATTTCTAAAGTTATCAAATTTGGACAACTTTTTACCTAACGCATTTTTGTAATCTTCCAAAGTTTTGATCCAGCTTTTCTAAAACCAGTCTAAGAAGATTCCTCGTTAAAACACGAACAAAAGGACATCAAGTTTTTGTTTTTTCGACAACTACAAGTAAAGATATCGACGTTTTAAAATTTCCAAATACTGTGTTTATTTATTACTGAAAGTTCAAATATTTCATCTTTTTGCGAGACGCCATTGCTGATTCATCATCCATCGCCTATGAGTTCGCCAATAACTTTTCTGCAATAGTTATCTACTAGTGCTTCTTCAATATTAAATAACTTTCCATCGCCAGGAAGGTCGCCAAGTGGATATCATCTGTGTTGGTGCCATAGGAGTTTTCCAGCCAAGGACTTTGACTAGCCAAGTATTAATATAAGACAATATTTTTCTTTGGTCATATTAATTCCCTGCCAAATGTTTTTAATTCCTTCAATATTAATAACTGTGAGTATATAACCTTTTATTTAAGTACATAGACACTTTTTAATTTTTCTTTAGTTCTTTTTCGGTTACCTATACTTTTAATTAAGAGTCTATTGAGTGATTGACCATTAATTCTTTAGCCAACCATTCGCCAATATAATTATTTAATTTCTTAAACAAGGTTTTACATAATTTATCATACTTTTATATAACTTTAAATTTTTTTACCTTAATCGAACATTGTGTTTGAACCCGCCAAATTTTCACGCAAACTTTCTTTAGTTTCGCCAACGGCCCTCTTCTTTTACTCTTTAAATAACTACTAACTGCTTATTTATCAGAAATTTCTCGCCATTGTAATCGGAGTATTCTGGGCCAGAAATCTGTCTTTTTTTCAAGCCAATCTTAACTAACAAGTAATTTATCTAACAAGTAATTTAACACTGATTATTTGTAATTTAATTCACGTCAAACTTTACTTTTTATTTCACGTCAAACTTTCTCGCCAATTTTAAACGTATTTTTAATTGTTTACTAAGACATCTCCTCGCCTAGAATTTAAATAGCATTAGGCCTTCTTCGGACTGAAACTCGCCAAATTTTCACGCAAACTTTCTCTAGTTTCACCAACGGCTCTCTTCTTTTACTATTTAAATCTAATATATAAAAATGAATGTTTGTATCTCTTTAATTGTATAGAAATCCACAGTTTAGGAGCAACGATCGTGAAATTTTAAATACAGGCGTCTTTAAAAACAGCCGAGGGTCTGAAGAACTTCAAAAATCGAAATTAATTACCGTTGATTTTTAATTAATAAAAAACCACAATTTTGAAACTAAATGTAAGCTGTTACACTTTGTGGCATCATCCCTCTGAATATGGCGTCCACGTTAGGGTTAGCTGACAGCGAGCGAAAAGATAAAAATAAATAAAATCAAAAAGTTTCAAGTTATATATTAAACCAGAATAATAAATGAAAATAATAATCTTTCAAGTCAGATTTTATACTTTAAGACATTTCGATTAACGATCGTCGTTTATTTTCGCCGTGTTATTTTGTAAACAAACGTTCTCTGTTGCCATTTTCATTTCAGACATTTCTTATTGAAACGATGTAATGCGTAGTAAATGCGTTAAATATTTCTTATCTAAAATTTATATTTTAAAACATTTCAGTGAAATTAACATCGTCTTCAGATTATAAACAGACGTTATTTGTTGCTATTTTCATTTTAGAAATTTCTTTTTAAAATGATGGAATTCTCCGATATATTTCCATAGTGGAGATTTAGACACATTACATAATTTAAAAAAAAAACCTTTTGTGTAATTTATATATTTGTGTGTGTTTAATTATTTCAAGTGACTCTAAAGTGGGCGTGGCATTTTTTCCACTAGCTTAAAAAATCAGAATAATATTGAATTATTTTATTTAATTTTTTTTGCTCATCAGACGACAGTAGCAGCGAGTGGCAGTAGTTACACAAGTTTGAATTTGAAACATTGTTTTGTTGTTTCCTAAAAGAAGCAATAATCCGTTACTGTATTTTATATTGTTCTTAATTTTATAATTCACGATGTACTTTTAAAAGCATAAAAATTAGTATATCTTAACTAAAAAGAATCAGTCTAAACTTAAGCACAGTTTTGCGATTTATTTACGGTTAACTATGTTTGTGTTTAGCTATTCCATTTGTTTATTTTAAAAAATGATTTTTTAAAGGCTTTTTTTGGTGCTTTTTGGTAAAATAGCACTTAAAAATTAAAAAAAAGAAACAAAAACTTAACTGTAAATAGCATACTTTTTCTATAAATTGGTCAATTTGAAGTAATTTTTATTGAAATTTAGCTAAAATGCCTATAACTGCATAAATATCTTAATGCTACTATTTTAATTTCCCAAGCACAATTCTAAAAATGTTATAAAATACGCAGCCCTACTTTCCGATTTAGTACAAGAATTTAAAATTGATTACAGGACTTCAGGGAAAATAAACAATTTTTGTTTTTGCATGTTTTCTATTCTATTTACAGTCGATATAGATATAATGCTAGCAAATTGTCAAATGGAATGCATAGAGTTGCAATCTGACATTTAACTTAAAGAGAAATTCAATCGAGTCTCTTTGTTGTACTCATAAATCATACCTGTCCAGATATAAATATCCTTCACTGCATAGTCAAGCGTTATTCTGGTCATCAACTTTTGGAAGCACGTACATCTGAGAACAACTATTTTCAAGAGTGAAGCACACTAAGATTCAAATTCGAACCAAAATTTATTCGTTGTTTTTTAGTATTGATGTGTATGACATTTCCCATCCCTTTTTTATACTATGTTTAATTTTTCATGCAGAGATCACAAGGCAAAAGACAATTTGACAATTTTACTTTTCAGCTTTTAGTGATGAAAGGCTGAATCTATCTAAATTCTGAGATGTGTATAACATTTCACATGTTTTTTACCTATGCTATTTATACTGTGTTTAGTTTTTAAGTTGACTTTGGTTAACAAACATTCATATTGAACCCCGAATCAAGAAACGAGAAACATAGTTTATGAAGGTACTTCAGATGATATTTGGATCAGTTTAATTGAACAGAGATTTATATGGAGTTTAATAAGGACAGAATGTTTCTATTATTGCTACAGAATCTTGCATTTATGGTGCGTGTAGCCCAAACTGCAGATTTCTGTTAATTTTTTCATCAGTCAGTGCCTTTAACAAATACTTAATACTTTATTTATATATTTTTTTGGCTACAGAATCCTGCATTTATGGAGGTACTTATATGGACAATTAGACATTTTTACTTTTAAGCTTTTAGTGATTTATTATAAATGTATATATTTTATGATATTTATACTGTTATTAAATCTATGTTATTTATACTGTGTTTAGATTTTAAATTACTTTTTGTTAATAAACATTAGACAATTTGACATTTTTAATTTAAACTTGAAAAATGAAAGGCTGAATCTACTAAAATTCTGAGATGTGTATAACATTTCACATGTTTTTTTTTAAATGTTATTTATGCTGTGTTTACTTTTTTAATCAATTTTGTTTAACAAACATTCGACAAAATGACATTTTTACTTTTCAGCTTTACTTTTTAAAACTCTTAACTTTCCAAGAGACAATTTGACATTTTTTCCTTTTCAGCTTTTAATGGTTTATTATAAATGTATATATTTTATGTTTTACTTTTCAGCTTCTTTTGCTCCAAAGATGAAAGGTTAAATCTAGATGAATTCTGAGGAGTTAATTATAAATTTATATATTTTTATATTGGATTTTTTAAAAATTATTTGGGTGTATAACATTTCACATGCTTATTTTTTTTGGCTATGTAATTTATACTGTGTTAAGTTTTTAAATTGATTTTGGCTAACAAACATTCCACAATTTGACATTTTTACTTTACAGCTTTTAGTGGTACAATGATGAAAGACTGCATCTACCAAAATACTGAGATATGTATAACATTTCACTTGCTTTTTGTTTGGTTATGTAATTTATACTGTGTTAAGTTTTTAAATTGATTTTGGTTAACAAACATTCCACAATTTGACATTTTTACTTTATAGCTTTTAGTGGTACAATGATGAAAGACTGCATCTACCAAAATACTGAGATATGTATAACATTTCACATGCTTTTTTTTGGCTAATTTATACTGTGTTAATTTTTTAAATTGATTTTGGTTAACAAACCTTCTTAAAATTCCGGGCAACGCCGGGTACTTCAGCTAGTAACTACTAACTGCTTATTTATCAGAAATTTCTCCCCAATTTTTAAACAAGTTTCTATTGTAATTAGAGTACTCTGGGCCAGAAATCTGTCATTTTTCAAGCCAATCATAATTTTATTTATCTAACATGTAATTTAACACTTTCTATTTGTATTTTATTTCTAACTTTCTCGCCAATTTTAAACTTATTTTTAATTGTTTACTAAGACTTCTCCTCGCCAGGAATTTAAATAGCAATAGGCCTTGTTATTTAAGGTTATTTCATATTTTTCCTAGTCTTACTTATTAAATATGAGTCAGAGAAATAAAGATAAGGCTAAGGAATTTATAGAAGAGGACTCAGACTCTTTCCCTTTTAAGGACATTTTTGACGACTATAAGTCGGACTTCATTTTAAAAATAAAACAAAGTATACTAGACATTGGCTTAATCTTGGGTAATGCCAACAGAGCTGGCAAAAAAGTAGGTAAAGACATTATGAAGGACATAAATAAGAAATGTCTAAAGATAATGATGACATGCATAAACGCAGAAAAAGATCATGCATATCTCTTGGCTAAAAATGACGTTTATGAACATGTTACAAATAATTTCTACTCACGTCTGAAACTCTTGGAAGAAACAACAGAAAAAAACAAGGATAGCCTTGTAGAAATAATGGATAAGAACATGATAGAATTAACTAGAGGTTTTGAGATATTGACCGAAGACTTGCACCACAGAACGGATAGGATGGAAGACAACATGGAAGAACTAAGGAAAATGATAAGGGAAAAACCATTGGATCAACCCAAACAGACTGGTGAACGTCTGCCAAGCGAAGAACAGGTTCTAATAGTGGACACCACTGATGAGAGGGGGGCCCTATCTTACAGAGACGCCCTACGTAAAAATAGGGCAGTATTCGAGAATTACAAACCAAAGGACATTATAGTAGCGCGTCCAAACAGTGATTATAAAGGTGAACAATAGAGAAACTCTCGAAAAGGTGAAGGAGAAAATTGAAAACAATGACAACATTAGGGAGATGGGCACCATTAAAATCAACAAGCAGAGAAAACATCGTTTCATAGCCTTTGGAATCCCAGAAGACATTGAGGATAACTTTCTAAAAGAAGAAATAGAAAATAACATTGAAGGAAAAGAGATTGAAATAGTCAGGTGTTTTGTTGGGAAAAATAATCGAAAAAATGTAATAATAGATGCAGACAATGCCACTAGAATTTTATTGTTAAAGAAGACCCACATGATAATTGACCTAGTTAGAGTAAGAATCACCCCCTACATCTCCGTGAATAGATGTAACAAATGTCAGTCCTTTGGTCATTTAGCACGGAATTGCAGAAATAAAGATAGGTGTGGTAAATGCGGAAAAGAGCATGACACCAGAACATGCACAGACAATATAACAAGATGTGTCAACTGCACTGTGGACTATGATCACTGATCTGATAGTAAAGATTGCCCTGCCTTTACTAAGTATAAAAACATCCTACTAAATAATCATGTATAGTGACAGTCCTCCTCGGTCAGCTATTAAAATCGTACAAATTAACTTAAATAACTGCAGGGCTGCTACATCCCAACTAACACAATTTATAGCAGAACACTCAATAGATATAGCACTAATACAGGATTTTTACAAAAAGGACAATAAAATATTAGGTATTCCAACGAACTGGCAAGTTTTTACTTCAAAAAATCGTACGGCGGGCGTAATTGTAATAGACCATACTATAATTTGTAAAAGTAATGGCCTCTGAAAACGTAATAATAATTAATATCTTAGTAAAACATGAAAAAATTTTTCTGGGTTCACAATATTCGTCTCCTACTTCAGATCTTAACCTAGACTTAAATACATGGACCTATGCCTTTCATGATAAGTTTATAATAGTTTCTGGAGACTTTAACGCCTAAAATAACTTATGGGGATACAACAGAAATGACTATAGAGGCGAAATAATAATAGACCTGTGTACCACTTTAGATTACAAAATTTACAATAATCCTAATGAAATCCCAACTTACCATCTTCTTGGAAATTATGGCAACCCAGATCTGACTATAAGCTCAAATTTCTCAGCAGGTTACATAGATAAATGGAAAGTACATGCTACAGAATCGAACTCCGACCACAGATATGTTACTTACGATCTAGCAATAGAAATAATACATCGAACACAAAATAGATATAAAAGTGACTATTGCAGTAAGTTAAGACTCGAAAAAGGTCTTAAGAAGATGGAAAATAGATTAATACACAAAATTGAAACTTTGGACAACACGGGTAAAATAGACCAATTTGTTGAAGACTTTTATAAAAACTTATATTTGGTGTGTGACAATAATTTCAAAATTAGGAAAACTAAAATAAACATAAAACTTAATTAGTGGAATCCTCAACTAAGGCAACAAAGAAACAAAATAAATGCCTTATACAAAAGATTTAAAAGATCTGGTTCACCCTCAATAAAAATTACTTATAATAGAGAAAAGGCACTATACAAAAGAAATATCATAGAGGCAAAGAAGAAAAGTTGGAGAGATTACTGCTACAATTTTCGGGACAACTTTGGACGCACTTTTGATATTGCCCGCGATAAAGCATTCAATAATAATTCTTTAATTCATATTGCAATGGACGGGATGCCTTTAGACACAAATTATGAAGATATTTACAAAAAACTAATAGAGTCTCATTATTATTTAACCACTGAAACTGTCGAGGAAGAGATAAACTTAGATTTACAGGATGAAAACATCAATTATCAGGAGCTGGTTGAGGCCAACAGGATGCAGGGCAAGAGGAAAGCACCTGGGACGGATAGGATAGACTTAATAGGATAGGATAGGATAGCTTAAAGTTAACGGTTTCGGCAACTAAAACCCAGGCAATAGCTTTTGGAAAGGACCTTTCGAGGAGATACCCCATTATAAAGCTGGAGGGTTCAAGCATTAAATTTACTAAGAGCTTAAAATACTTGGGAATATATATTGATAGGAATTTTAATTTTCTAGAACACTTAAACTACACTCATGGACAAAAAAATTAGCGCACCAAGAAATAATTGCGGGATCGTAACGAAACTTGCAATGAAGGGACATGTCGGGGAGATATTCAAATGATTAGAAATGCAGCGTGATTGCGCATTACGTATAGCCGGTAGAGGGCGTTGAACATCGTACTCTGTGCAGTATAAAACAGGTAAATAAAGCTTGTTTGAGTGTGCTGAATCATTTACAAAGGAACAGCTGAGATAGACATGCCATTACGCCATGTTCGAAGACAATATAAGCAGTTGTCGCAGTTTGAGAGGGGGAGAATCGTCGGGATGATGGAAGCTGGGTGGTCAGCTAGGCGAGTAGCTCGTGAATTAGGCCTCTCTGATTGTGTTGTGAGGAGGTGTTGGGACCAGTGGACCCGAGAGATGTCATGTACACGAAGACCAGGCTCAGGACGCCCTCGACAGACCAGTCGTCGAGAAGACCGCCACATAGTAAGAAATGCACGCGTACAGCCAACTGCTTCATCGGCCGCCATCCAGGCACAGGTAGCACCTTCGCTAGGGGCCTCTGTGTCTTCTCGAACCATACGAAGGCGCCTGGCTGAAGGACAGTTGGTATCGCGGCGCCCATTACGTGTGCTGCCCTTGACGCCCACCCATCGACGCCTCCGTTTGGAGTTTTGCCGCGCACGAGGAAACTAGACTGCAGCGGAAGGGAACCAGGTCGTCTTTAGCAACGAATCCAGATTCAATCTCGGCTGTGATGACAATCGTGTTCGTGTGTGGAGAGCCAGTGGTGAACGCTTCAATCCTGCCTTTGCTGTACAGCGATACATCGCTCCCACAGCTGGTGTGATGGTATGGGGTGCCATTGCCTACAATACACGGTCACCCCTAGTATTGTTCCGTGGCACCATAACAGCCCAGCGGCATGTTCATGAAATCCTGCAACCACATGTGTTGCCACTCATGCAACGGCTCCCAGGAGCCATTTTTCAACAAGACAATGCTCGGCCTCATACGGCAAGGGTGTCACAAGACTGTCTCCGCACTGTTACTACCCTTCCTTGGCCTGCCCGATGTCCAGATTTGTCTCCAATCGAGCATATCTGGGATCATTTGGGACGACGAGTTGGGCATCCCACGAGTTTGAACGAACTAGAGGCAAGGTTACAGCAAATATGGAACGAAATGTCTCAAGACATCATACAGAACTTGTATGACTCAATGCCCGATCGTATCGCATCGTGCATTCGCGCTAGAGGGGGTCCAACGGAGTATTAACTCCTCCGTTCTTTTGCCTTTTTCTCTGAAATAAATTATCCTTTGTCTTTGATTTTCTTATCATTTACTTATATCAAAGTAGTCATAACGTATGTAAAATTTCGTTTCATTTTGACGACCCCTTCTTGGTGCGCTAATTTTTTTGTCCATGAGTGTATTTAAACAACGAAATATCAAATTTTACAACTGGTCTCAAAAAAGTGGATAATGCGTATTGGGGTGTCTCCTCGGAAACTATAAGAGTGTGGTATCGAGCAGTCGTGGAATCCAAAATTGCATACGGTATTCAAATATGGTACCCCTTTCTTAACTGCCACGGAAGAAGAAAACTCTCATCAATACAAAGAAAATTTCTAGTAAATATTCTAAAATGCTATAAATCTGTGTCCAATATGGCACTTAACGTACTGATGGGTGTTGCCCCGATAGTTCTGAAGGCTGAATCTCTGGTAGAGCCCTATAAGGTTACTTTTAAACAGCACCAGATCAGAATAGATAACATTCAAATTAGTAGTAGAGATATAGAGGAAAAGACACCTTGTTACATGATTGACTCCAGACAATATCCTAAGAATCTTAACATACTCAAAATAAGTGATGGTTTTCCTCCTAGGAATTGGGCTGAAGTAGAGGCCTTTACAGATGGAAGCAAGAAAGAAGAGGGAGTGAGACTTGGTTTCGTGGTTTTTAGACATAATAAAATAATTCAAACAGGAATGTATGCCCTAAATAAATATAAGTCTGTTTTCCAGTCGGAGGCAATGGCGATTCTTAAATTAATAGAGTGGTTCAGTGAGACTAATTACAATAGCATAGCAATTTACTCGGATAGTCAAGCTGCCGTCAAGTCCTTGAGTAATATCTTTCCCAAATCAAAGATAATAGTAAAAATTCACTCTTTATGTAATGAAATTCCCAATAGGAAATTGACAATAGGGTGGGTTAAATCCCATATAGGAATAATAGGAAACGAAATGGCAGATTTTCTAGCAGGCATGGCTACTGATGATGAAATTAATAAAATAACCTCTAAATACCCTATTTCCCTAATAAAAAATCACTTGAATAAAAACCTCCTAACTAATTGGCAGGAAATGTGGTATACTTCCGATAAGGGTAGATATACTTGTAACATAATAAATAATATTGTTACATGTTTGGGAGCCAATTTGGCGTTTTATCGCCAAAGTGCGATGTTTCGGGAGTTGTGGAATTAAAACCAAGGAGTAAGTGATAAATCTGGATTTTAGGTTGATTATTGGAAAATCGTTTGGTTGTGTAGTGTGGCAACGCGGGTTTTGTTTTGCGAGATAAAATAGGTTTTTAGAACTGCAATGGAGTTGAAGCGATATCCTTGACGAGATAGGTGATTGATTAATTTAGGTAGTTTGTCGTGACGGATGTAACGGGAGACCTTGGCATAGATTTCGGAGGCCTCGATATAGTTGTGAAAGGTTGTATAATTTCACTTGCTTATATTTTTATGTGTTATTAATTAAAGCTCTTTTAAATCACAATTTGTCAAGAAAACTACCTAGGAGCTGGAAAGTGTTGAAGTCCAGCGAAGATTGTAAAAAGAAGATTTATGTTAGTTTTGATATCTATAAAAATCTCTGTTTCTCATTTGTGGTAACTGGCATATTTATTTCATTTCGTTGAATGCACTTGTAAAAAAAAGAACTTTTCGTACCACGATTTTGGTACATTTTTGGTGTCAGACAGTGGGGTATTTTTAAGTGAATGCCAGTTACCCGAAAAATGGAAGAACAGCTAAAACTAATTTTAAAAAAGATTGGCGAAAGCCAGAATTTACTCGCCAATCAGTTAGAATCGAAAATTGGCGAAAGCCAGTCCCAGATCGCCAGTCAGTTAGAAGTAAAAATTGGCGAAATTGGCGAAAGCCAGAATTTGCTCGCCAACCAATTAGAATTAAAAATTGGTGAAAGTCAGAATTTGCTCGCCAACCAATTGGAAGTAAAAATTAGCGAAAATGGCGAAAGCCAGAACTTGCTCGCCAATCAATTAAAAGAAGAAATTGGCGAAATTGGTGAAAGCCAGAAGAAGTTGGAAACGGGTGTTGGCGAAATTAGCGAAAGTCAAGAACAGCTAAAAATTACCGTAGGCAAGAAATTTAATGAAATGGAAGAACGCGTCAACACTATCGAGTCGAAACTCAAAGGTACGGTCGAGACTGTTGACCAGAAAATTAGGGAAGCCATTAAGAAACAAATAAACGGCCTAGAGAAGAAATTCGCAGAAGAATCAACGCCAGTTACTGTACCTTACTACTCTGACGCTAGTATTGAGGAGGCGTACCCGGTGTCGAAATCGTCCCGCCCTGCCGTAAAAGTGTCTACTTATGACGACAAAACGTCTTGGCAGGTGTTTAAAACACAGTTTAATATGGCATCGACTGCCAATGGATGGGACATTGCAATGCAAGCATGCCAATTGGCTACTTCACTCCGTGGCGAGGCTGCCGATGTACTGCAGACCATCGCAGTAGAGAAACAACTAGATTTTGAGGCCTTGTCGAGTGCTCTCGAAATGCGCTTTGGCGAGAAATGCCGTAAAGAATATAGCCGCTTACAGCTGAAGTCCCGCCAACAGAAAGCAACAGAGACACTACAGGAACTTGCGTCAGCTATTGAGGGATTAGCTCAATTAGCTTTCCCAGAATGTCCGACGGAAGTTAGGGATAACCTAGCATTAGAATACTTTGTGGACGCCATCCGCGATCCGGAGAGTCAACGAGCACTAAGAATGGCGGACATCAAAGACTTGAAGTCAGCTTTGGTGTACGCAATGAAGTACGAGTCCGCTCAGAGGGCGACACGCCGTGACCGCCAACTAGTGAGAGGGGTGACCGCCGCCGAAAACGACCCAATAGCCGCTCGATTTGAAGAAATAGAAAAACGAATCGGTGCCTTGGCAGGGGTGAATTCAAACATGCCGCCAAGAAGAAATCCTTTGAAGTGCTGGACCTGCGGGCGTGAGGGGCATCTCAGAAGAAATTGCCTAACGCGCCAAGCCGAAAAGCGCCAAGTCAAAAGACGCCAAGGCTCAGGGAAACTAGTTCCCGGCCACCTTAAGGGGCGAAGGCAGCCGGACGAGGAGAAGCCCTCTTTTATTACACTGCATGTGTCGTCGACACATCGCGAAGAGAACGGACCGTTTGTTGAAGGGTTCGTGAATGGACAACAGTGTTGCATGTTAGTTGACACAGGTGCTAACGTTACCATCGTCAGGACGGACATAGCCCAAGAATTTGGCGAGAAGCTACTTTTCACGCCGCCAAATATCACTTTGCAGACCGTGACTGGGGACAAGGTAAAGGTAAGAGGAAAAGTTGCTCTTAATATAAGTTTCGGGAATAGTAGTTATCGGCATACGGCATATGTTGCCGATATCTTTGACCCGATCATCCTAGGACTTGACTTTTTGACTGAAAACAACTTCATAATAGATTTTAAACTTAATCAAATCCATGCCATGACCGAAGATATAATTATATTTCGTAATAATAGTGAATCTTTCAACCAGATAATAGCTACCCAAGATATCAGCATTCCTTCCATGTCAGAAATAGTAACGACCGGTTTAGTTCAGAATGACAATAACTATACTCTCGCCATCACCGAATACCCCAACAATGACAATAGTAAAAGAGGTCTTTTAGTTGCTGCAACTCTTGTGGACCTGTCGAAAGGTGCGGTACCTGTCAGGATTGCCAATGTTAGTGACAAAGCTAAGGTAATCCGGAAGAAGGAAATGCTGGCAACTTGTACCCCGATCACCGGAATAAGCAGAAAGTGTGACCTGTCAGTCGTCGAACGCTCTAATTTGACAGAAGATTTATTAAAGAATGTAGAATTGACCGATCTACAGAGGATGGGGGCAGAAAAATTCATCGATGAGTTCCAAGACGTGTTCGCCCGTGCATCGGAAGTGGGTCGTACGAACTTGACGCAACACCGAATTGACACGGGGAACCACCCACCAATCAAGCAACATCCCAGAAGACTCCCTTTGGCGAAACAAGAGGAGGTTGGCGAACTACTACAAGCGATGCTGAAGGATGATGTTATCGAGCCCTCCACCAGTCCGTGGGCTTCTCCTATCGTCCTAGTCCGGAAGAAGGATGGATCTACCAGGTTTTGCGTAGATTACCGTCGGTTAAATGACATAACTAAGAAGGACAGCTACCCGCTCCCTAGAATTGATGACACCTTGGACACCCTCACCGGGCACAAGTGGTTTTCCACTCTTGACTTGAAAAGCGGGTACTGGCAGGTTGAAATCAGACCCGAAGATAAAGAGAAGACAGCGTTCACTACTGGGCCAGGACAAGGGCTATGGCAGTTCAAAGTTATGCCATTTGGACTATGCAATGCGCCCGCGACTTTCGAGCGTCTAATGGAAACAGTTTTGCGAGGACTTTCCTACGAAGCCTGTCTGGTCTATTTGGACGATATAATCGTTGTAGGGCGAGATTTCGAAGACCACCTAAGAAATCTCAGAAAGGTGCTACAAAGGCTACGGGGAGCTAGTTTGAAGCTCAATTCTAAGAAATGCAACTTGTTTCGCCACCAGGTGACGTACCTCTGTCATATCATCTCCGACAGAGGGGTCCAGACTGACCCTAACAAAGTGTCGGCAGTCAAAGACTGGTGCCGACCAGAAGATGTACATCAATTGCGGAGCTTTTTAGGTCTCTGCTCTTACTACAGGCTGTTTGTTAAAGGGTTCTCGAATTTAGCTCGACCCCTTCACAGATTGAAAGAAGCAAACCAGAAGTTCGTCTGGACTGATGAGTGTGAAGACGCATTCAAGAAGCTTAAGAAAACCCTAACGTCTACACCCATTCTGGCCTACCCAGAGCCTGATAAAGAATTTATCCTTGACACGGACGCAAAGTTTGGATGCGTCGGGGCAGTCCTGTCGCAGGAAATAGACAGACAAGAAAGAGTTATCGCCTACTGGAGCAAGTGCCTTTCCAAGAGTGAACGGAACTACTGCGTCACAAGAAAAGAATTGCTAGCCATGGTGAAGGCCGTAGAACATTTCCATCATTACTTGTACGGCCGGAAGTTTGTGCTGCGAACCGACCACGCCTCTCTCACATGGCTTCTGAACTTTAAAAATCCTGAAGGCCAGGTGGCCAGATGGATACAGAGATTGCAAGAATACACTATCGACCTGAAACACCGTAAGGGTTCTTCGCACGGTAATGCTGACGCGCTATCCAGAAGACCGTGCTCTGACAGTTGCCGATATTGCACCAAGGCCGAGAAGAAGTATGGCTTTGAAATTTCTACTGTTCAGCAAGTCACTGCTGTCACCCTGTCTCCGGACCCGTGGAGTGATGAGCAGCTTCGAAAGGAACAAAATGAAGACCCAGACATCAAACCCATAGTAGAACACATGGGGTTGTCCAGCACCAAACCTGGCTGGCAACAGATATCGACCTTTAGCCTGAATACCAAATACTACTGGGCCCTTTGGAACTCCCTGCACTTACGAAACGGTGTCCTGTACCGAAAGTGGGAGTCAGACGATGGAAAAACAACAAGATGGCAGCTCGTGGTTCCTCGCTCAAAAATTCCTGCAATTTTAGAAGAACTCCACAGTAGTCCCACCGGAGGGCATTTTGGGGTGATGAAGACCCTGAACAAGGTGCGGGAGCGATTCTTCTGGGGAAAAGCCAGAGACGATATCGAGAAGTGGTGCCGAGCCTGCGACGCCTGCGCAGCTCGCAAAGGACCAAAGAGACGTAGCCGAGGGAAGATGCAACGTTACAACGTAGGTGCCCCCTTCGAGCGCGTCGCCATCGACATCCTGGGACCTCTTCCACGTTCCACTGATGGCAACAAGTACATGCTCGTTGCCATGGACTATTTTACTAAGTGGCCAGAAGTTTACCCCATAGCTGATCAGGAGGCAGTCACCGTAGCTGAAACTTTAGTTCTGAATTGGGTCTCCAGATTCGGAGCTCCCATGCAGATACACTCTGATCAGGGGACTAATTTCACATCTGCAATTTTTACCGAAATGTGCCGACTATTGGAGATCGATAAAACCAGAACAACTCCTCTACACCCCCAGTCGGATGGTATGGTCGAACGCTTTAATAGAACCATCCTTAACCACATTTCTTTACTTGTATCTAGGCACCAGAAGGACTGGGACCGGCACCTACCTCTTTTCCTTTTAGCGTATCGCAGCGCCGTCCATGAGACAACAGGGCACACTCCTGCTGAGATGCTTTATGGACGAAATCTGCGGCTGCCGTGTGACCTCCTTTTTGGCTGCCCCCCTGATGCATCCTCTTCTCCGGAGGAGTATGTCCGCGATGTCCAGGACAGACTGGAAGGAATCCACCACTTCGGCCGGGAGCGGATCAACGTGGCCAGCGACAGAATGAAGAGGCGGTACGACGCGACAGCGACAGATCATCAGTTCCAGGAAGGAAGTAAAGTTTGGCTGTGGAGCCCCGTTCGTAGGAAAGGCTTGTCCCCCAAGCTACAGTCCCACTGGAGCGGTCCCTTCGTCGTGGTCAACAGAATCAACGATGTCGTCGTACGGATTCGCAAATCTGCGAACAGCAAAGCGAAGGTCGTGCATTACGACCGGCTCGCTCCTTACCATGGGCCGTGAGTGGGTCCTGAAGAGTTTGAGGATACCCGAGCCACGGCTCGTAGGTTGTTGCTCCTAAGTAGATCCAGGCTACCCAATTTATTTATTTATTAATTATTTTTATTTTATATACTAATGTTGCAACTGTTGTTTTTATGTGTTTATTTATTTAATTTGTAATGGTATATGTGTTGTGTTTTTATGAAATTGTATTTTGTAGTATTTTTAGGACCGTTGTTGTTAGTGTAGGACTGTCCGGGACGTCCAGTCTTTTGAGGAGGGGGCAATGTTACATGTTTGGGAGCCAATTTGACGTTTTATCGCCAAAGTGCGATGTTTCGGGAGTTGTGGAATTAAAACCAAGGAGTAAGTGATAAATCTGGATTTTAGGTTGATTATTGGAAAATCGTTTGGTTGTGTAGTGTGGCAACGCGGGTTTTGTTTTGCGAGATAAAATAGGTTTTTAGAACTGCAATGGAGTTGAAGCGATATCCTTGACGAGATAGGTGATTGATTAATTTAGGTAGTTTGTCGTGACGGATGTAACGGGAGACCTTGGCATAGATTTCGGAGGCCTCGATATAGTTGTGAAAGGTTGTATAATTTCACTTGCTTATATTTTTATGTGTTATTAATTAAAGCTCTTTTAAATCACAATTTGTCAAGAAAACTACCTAGGAGCTGGAAAGTGTTGAAGTCCAGCGAAGATTGTAAAAAGAAGATTTATGTTAGTTTTGATATCTATAAAAATCTCTGTTTCTCATTTGTGGTAACTGGCATATTTATTTCATTTCGTTGAATGCACTTGTAAAAAAAAGAACTTTCCGTACCACGATTTTGGTACAATATCTCAACTAGTTTAATTTTCACCAATAATATTGTGAATTATTTTGTAACAGGCCAAGGTAGTTTCCCCTCCTTTTTATTTAAAATAGGAAAACTAGACTCTACAAATTGTACCTGTGGGGTACTGGGTGATCCCCATCATTTTACCATGTTTTCATGTCCAGATAGTATAGATTATATCAAACGTGGTATTAATGAAACTTTATTTCAGTATTACAAGAGAATTGACGGCAGTGCGCGCTATGTTAATATCCTTAATAATATATATAACGGATTGAATGTTAGGTATTCCTTTATCTTCAGCACTTTTTAGACTTTTGTTTGGTCGTGGTTTGGCTTCTTTTTCCATAGCTTGTCATCCTTAATTAATGATTTTCTTGAGTCAGCAGGTGACAATAATAAATAGGCAAAAATGTAGCTCAATGAATTAGTGCTTGCATAACTCATGTAATAGTGTTGGAAATTGTGTAATACTAAGTATATTTGTTTATTTTTTTTTATTATGTATATTTGTTTTATATTATGTATATTTGTTTTTTTTATTATGTATATTTGTTTTAGAATGTATATAGTTTTATAATGTTTTTTTTTAATGTTGATATGTAAACTAGTATTAGTGTGGATCTTGTTACTGTATTGTAAGCAACAGTGTTGATGAATTTACGCTTATGTAAACAAATGATCTGAAAATAATGAACTGTAATGTATATATATGAACTGTAAAGTATACTTTGACACTGTTTTATAATCGAACAGTGCATAAATGTAATAAATGTGCGAACTATGTAATACTATATATCCTTAACTTGTTGAATGCTGTTAATGTGTAAATAGTATAAGTGAAATTTGTAACTGTTGCAAAAGTATTGTGTGCTTATAGTATAAGGTATTTTGTCTGTATTATTGTTTTTGTATTCAGTGTATTTAGTTCATCAAGTGTGAGTAGCCACTGCATGTGACAATTATAACTGTTTCTTGTATCTTTCTTGAGTTCATAAATAAATGTAGGGTCTTCTGACTCTGGTTGGCTCCGCCGGGTACGCTTGCTTGGCTGATGGTTCTGCTGGAGGTAGATTGGTATTTTCCTCACTCCACTTTGGCCTTCGGGTGACGATAAACCTTAATAGGTTCGTCGGGAGTGTGGTCTTTTCTGTCCCTATCTACTATTTTCCCCCACTTCCCTTTGGCTTAGGCGGTGATAAACCCCGTGAGGTTCGAAGGGAGTGTGGGTATTTTCTGTCCCTATCTACTATGTGTTAAAAATATGCATTGAAGATTTTGACGCTATGTTATCAAGCTCTTAGAAAACTAGCTTTTTCTGCGATATTTCTATTATTTGAAGTCTGCAATGTTGTTTGTTTGAATCTTCTCAAATTATCAAATATATCTGATGAAAAATTTAAACTAAGTAAGTGATTTTCAAAGTTTAAACTGCTTTTATCTATTTTGGCCGTTAGACCTTATAGACATATCTTACAATCTAGAGAAATTATTTTATTTGTCTTCTATATATATTGAAACCATGCTCATTAAATATATCTCTGAAAAATATTCAGAATGATATAAGACTCTTCGTATCAGCTATTTTTTGAAGTGACTTATGTAATTTTGACTTTTTTGGATTTATTATATAATTTATTTCATTTCTATGAGAGACGTCATTTTATCGCACTCTGTTTTCAATTGAAGAGCTCATCAAGGGATTTATTATCTCACGTACGCATCGTGGAGGTATTTCTTGCCTCTGACCACAGCAACATTGGGTTATAAACTGTTGGAGCCCAGCCGGGGATTTTTGATCTCGAATTCAAGTCTTTTATAACCTGGATTTTCTCCACTGACTATGCCCTCTACCATAGATTGATTATTTTAAAGAAGAAAGTGAATTGAATGCCATATTCTGATTACTACTACTTTTCATCAAAGTGATTACTACTATTTTTCATCAAAGTGAAGACTTTTTAAGACAAAGTGATACTGTCTTATAACGACTTTAAAGAGCTTTTCCTGGTTGTGTGTTATGTGTTTGTTTATATTGAAGACAGTCACCTATACCTGTACTGTCCAATTCAGATAGACTTATGTGATTCTTCAATGCAGTGAAGGACTATTTATATTTGGCTTGGCATTGGGGTTTTAACACAGTACCTATCTGACAAAGAAGACAAGTTTTAAAAACAGGAAAACCCTTTGAACCTACTTATGAACATTTAATCACGTGCCATTACTTTCAACTGTGGTGAGCCTTTACTGGGTTTTTTCATTGTTTAATTTTATTTATTATTTTTGCTCGTTCATTAATTTAATATTTATTTGTTACTTATTATTTTGTTTTTGCACGCTCTTTTTATTACTTATGTATTTATTTTATTTTTAATTCATTTTCTTGAGTTTATATTTATTTTGCATGTGACGTCATATGCCTTTAAGTTAATTACATTGTTTTTGCATGCTTTAGTTTCTTTATGTTTATTTTTTAAATTTTCGTTGACTTTTAAGTAACTCTTGCACGTTCTCTTAGTTTTTATGTGTATTTTTTGATATTTTTAACATCTCTTTGTTTTATTTTTGCTTTATTTTATTTTTGAATTAATGTAAGTGACGTCATCTGCCATTGAACTATTATTATTTAATGAGTCAAAGAAAGGAAAAGATGGGGGATTCCTCTCAGGAAACCCAGGATTTGGATTCTGATGCTGGTTCAAAGCCATTAGACGATCTCTTAGAAAGTTATACTTCAGAATTATTGACCTGTGCACTACTTTGGACTACAAAATCTACAATAACAAGGATGATATACCAACCTACCACCTCCTGGGAAAATACGGTTGTCCCGATCTTACCATAGGTTCAAACTTAACGGAAGATTTGATTAATAATTGGAAAGTACATGATACGGAGTCAAATTCAGATCACCGCTTTGTAACTTTTGACCTAACAACTGAATTCGTAAAAAGAGCACAAATCAGATTTAAAAGCAAATTTTGTAATAAAAATAAATTGAAAAAAATTTTGATGAATTTGGGACATAATTTACAGTTTGAAGCTAATAATATTGAAACAACAGAACAAGCTGATTTATTTTTAGATAAATTCTATACAGAAGTTTTGAAAGTGTGTAAGGAAAACTTCAAATTAAAGAAAATGCGGAAAAATTTTAAATTGAATTGGTGGATCCCTGAATTAAGAACATTAAGAAACAGAATCAATGCACTGTATAGGAGATATAAAAGAAACAAGTACCAAAATACTAAAATTATTTGTAATAGAGAAAAAGCCTTATATAAAAAGAAAATAATAATAGCTAAGGAAAACAGTTGGAAAAAATACTGTAGCCAATGTGGTGAATTATTTGGAAGGACTTTTGACATAGCAAGAGATGTAAGTTTTGATAACAACTCAATGATCCATTTGTCTCTTGAGGGTATGCCAATAGAAACCAATTATGAAGATATCTATAAAAAATTATTTCTGGCTCATTACAGCTGAACAAATGAAATAGTTAGAGAGGAAGCTAATAATCAGGCCACTTTGCAATGTCAAATAAGTTCACGTGAGCTAATACAAGCTGTTAAACTCCAAGGCATCAATAAAGCACCGGGTACAGATAAATTGGATCCGCGTATTGTTATCTATTTAATTAAATACTGTCAGCCACTCATCTTGAAATATTTTAATAAATTACTAGATATTGGGTACTTCCCTAAGAAATGGAAACAAGCCCACGTAATATTCTTTGCTAAGAAAAATAAGAAATTAAGTGATCCGAAATCCTACAGACCAGTTTGTTTATTACAAACCATAAGCAAAGTGTTCGAACGCATAATTAACTTCAGATTAATCTACCACTTAGAAAACAATAATGGCTTACATCCGAATCAATATGGTTTTAGGGAATCAAGAAATACAACTATGGCAATAGAAAAATTGATTAATACTATAAATAACAGAAAACAGATTTATAAATATACTATAGCAATAGCATTCGACTTTACTGAGGCTTTCGACACCGTCGATTGGAATATTCTTAAAGAGACTATAATAGACTTAAACTTGGATAAATCTTTAGAAAATATACTCATCAGCTATCTTCGCAATAGAGAAGTTGGTTACTACATTGAAGATTTTTACTCTTACGGCATCAATCGTGGATGTCCACAGGGATCTTGCCTGGGTCCGACTCTCTGGAATCTTATAGCAAACAAAGTCTTTAAAAAATTTGACTCAGAAGAATGTGATCTGTTTGCTTATGCTGACGACTTTGTGCTGATCTTTTCCGAAAATACAAGGGCTGCTCTAGAAAATTCAGGCAATCGTTTAGTGGATATTTTCTGCACGATTAGTGATATTTTACATTTATCTATTTCCGGTAATAAAACCCAAGCAGTTATTTTTGGTAAAGATCTCTCAAGAAGATTTCCTTTAATTAAAATTAAAAATAATAACTTAAAGTTTAGCAAATCCTTCAAATACACTGCTAGCCACTGTAAATGCAACACCCTGAAGGAAACATGCAAATAACATGAAATTTACAACATGCATTAGCGGAGGTGAGATATGCAAATGATTAGAATTTCAGCGCAGACGCACATCACGCGCGCCTGTGGCGCCACTTCAAAGCGCTATTTAAGGCTTGGAGATTTCGACGATTTCAAGTTCGGCAATTGTGTTTTTCTTGTGGTTTTTTAAAAAAAAACGATCAATTATGCCTCGTCGAAAACAGCGATCATCTTTTGATCAAGTATCCGAGTTCAACAGAGGAAGGACAGTGGCCTACCGAGATTGTGGATTATCTTCCAGGGAAATCGGTAGTCGTGTTAGACGAAACCAAACAACTGTAATGCGGATATGTGATCGTTGGATGCAGGAGGGTACGACGGACCGGCGTGTTCGATCGCATCCACCTCAGCGCACCACTTCACGTGATGACAGGCAAAATGTGCGCATGGCAGTGACGGATCGCTCAGTCACATCACGAACCATAGCACAGCACATGCAGTCTGTAACGCATCATCCAATGTCTGCGCGTACCATTCGACGCCGTTTACAGCAGAGTGGTCTGTCCGCAAGACGTCCATTGTTTTGTCTACCCTTGACGCAGAACCACAGACGTCTCCGCCGCCAATGGTGCGATGACAGAAGGATGTGGACAGCAAAATGGAATGAAATTGTCTTTACTGACGAGTCACGCTTCTGTCTGCAACACCACGATGGTCGCATTCGAGTCAGGAGACACCGTGAAGAGAGGATGCTGAACAGCTGCGTTATGCACCGCCACACTGGTCCTGCACCGGGTATTATGGTATGGAGCGGTATTGGATATCACTCTCGCACACCTCTAGTACGCATTGTCGGTACTTTAAACAGCCAGCGCTACATCTCGAGGTGTTGGAGCCAGTTGTCCTTCCTTACTTTCAGGGCTTGCCCATAGCCATATTTCAACAGGATAATGCGCGACCACAAGTGGCATTCATTGTCCAACGGTTTTTCGTCAATCGCCAGATTGAATTGCTTCCCTGGCCGCCTCGCTCTCCGGATCTTTCGCCGATAGAAAACATGTGGTCCATGGTTGCTCTACGACTGACCCAGATTCCATCCCCAGCTGCCACAGCAGATCAACTTTGGCAACGTGTGGAAGCTGCTTGGTCTGCTGTACCCGAAGAACTCATCCAAAGTCTCTTTGAATCAATGCCGAGGCGTGTGGCAGCGGTGATCTCCAACAATGGCGGCTACTCTGGCTACTGATTTTGGCAGGAACCACACTTCACAGAAGTCTATAAATTTAATCATTTGATAGTTGGTCAACATGTTATCTACAAAATAAATTTTGTTGTGATATCTTTTGTCTTTCTTGGTGTTGCAATTTGGATGACCAGCAGTGTACCTAGGAAAATTCATTGATAACAAATTAAACTTTTTTGATCATTTGAACTATCTAAATGATGAAATTATAAAATTTACTATTGGTTTGAGGAGAGTAGGAAATGCTTATTGGGGTGTTTCCTCAAACACAGTTCAGAGTTTGGTACCGGGCGGTACCAAACAGCATAAAGTATTTTGGTGGAGTCCAAAATACTTTATGCTGTTCAGTCTTGGTTTCCCTGCCTCAATAGTCATGGCCGAAGAAAACTGACCTCCATTCAAAGAAAATTCTTGGTAAAAATACTTAAATGCTATAAATCAGTTTCTAATATGGCTGTATATACTTTGACTGGCGTGCCCCCTATAGAAACTAAAATAGAACTGATGTTTGAATTACATAAGTTACGGACTCAGCAGTCCTCAATAAAGATAGTTGATCTCCACGTAAGCATGGAGGATATGGAAAATAAGCCTCTACGCTTCACAATTGGCTCAAAGAAATTCCCTTCTAATCTAGTTTTGATATTAACAAAGGTTTCCCAATTAAAAACCAGGCTGACGTAGAGGCTTATACTGACGGTAGTAAGAAAGATGAACTAGTGGGCTTCGGCTTTGTAGCCTTCAATAATAATGTATCATCAAAACAGGTTCCTATCCCCTAAACAGTCTTAACTCTGTATTTCAATCTGAGGCCATGGCTATTCTTAAACTGCTTGAATGGTTTATTACAACAGATTATAATAGCATCAACATTTTTACTGATAGCCAAGCAGTCTTAAAATCTTTGGAAAATATTTACCCAAAATCGCAGTTTGTTGTGAATATTCAATACATTTGTAGAAATAAACTTAGCCGCTCAATAAGAATAGGATGGGTTAAATCACACATTGGTATCTTAGGGAATGAAATGGCAGATGCTCTGGCTGGTATGGCGAATATTCTGGAAACAGAAAAGATTAAAATTAGATATCCAATATCTTTAATTAAAAATTATATGAAAAAAAGAATTCTGGATAAATGGCAAAATGAATGGGACTCAACGGAAAAAGGCAGATATACACATAATATTATAGATAGGGTTTCATATGATTTGGTCTTTCAACATAATATAATAAATTACTTCGTCACTGGCCAGGGTAGCTTCCCTACTTTTCTTTTTAAATTTGGCAAAATTGATTCTCCTAACTGTGGGTGTGGTGCTATTGGTGATCCTCATCACTACATCATGTGTAAATGCTCTGAAAGTTTAGACTTTGTTAAACGAAGAATCAACGAAACTTTGCTAAAGTATTATAAGCGAATAGATAAAAGTAAATATAATATTGGGATTATGTCAAAAATTTACAATAATTTAAATCTTGAATATTCTTTTATATTTAGCACCTTTTAATAATCATCTTTGTTTTTAGTTTAATTTGTTTGGACTCCTAAGCCGCTTGGTGTCGAACTCTTTTGTTTCTTTATTGTTATTTTTATAGTTATTTGTGTGTGCTTCATTTGTTCATCTTTAAACTTATAGCTTGTAACACTTTGTTATGCTATTTACTCTTTTTGCATCTGATCCTCTTGCTATTTTTATTTTGGCAGTGAATTTGTTTTAAAATGTAATCTCTGTAGTCGTCTCATTTTGTTTTATCTGTTTATTTATTTTATTATTGCTTTTTAATTTATTTTAATCTGTTATTTTGCAATAATCTAGTGCCTGTAACAATTTATAATGTTATTCAGTAGTTTCGCATTTGTCCTTCTTTTGGCAAAAGTTATGTGGTGAATTTGTATATAATTGTAAATATCTGTATTCGTCTTATTTTGTTTTATTTGTTTTCTACCTTTTTGTGGTTGTTTATTTATTTATTTATTTATTTATTTTTTTTGCTAGTGCTTTTATGTATATAGTTTTGTTTTAGTATTATATTAGTTTTCTGCAGTGTTTATTTCTATTTAAAATTTATTAAGTTTTTGTTTTGAATTTCCTTCTGCAAGTGTGTTATTTAATTCTGTTTATGATTATAGTTTTGCTACAATATTATATTCGATTATCTGCAGTGTTTATTTCTATATATATTGTTTATTAAGTTCTTGTTTTGTACTACCTTCTGCAAGAGTGTTATTTAAATTTTATTGTTGTCTGTCAGTTGCATTTCAATCTTATGTAACATAAAATGCCAAGAGTGTATATAATTGCTACTTCTTGCACAGAAATTTAACCCTCTGTTTGTAATACTTGGAAGATACTATTTATATTCTCTTCATTGATAAATTGATTTCATTTTATGTCTTTATAAATATGTGCTTAGTAATTCGTATCTTTCAGAGTATCTAAATTTAGTCGTCTGTTATTGAGGTATAATAAGTATGTGCTCTGGTACTTCTAGTATTGTTATCTTGTGATTTTACTTAGTATTTGAATTATATAAAATGTTCAGATTCTGTGTAATTTTGGTTCAGAAACATGTGAATTTGTTATTTTGCATATATGTCTTTCATCATCCTAAATGTCAAAATCTTTATTTGGAACCTATGTTTTTCATAAATGTTTTCGCTATGTTTTTGACTAGTTTTGTGTAACACCACTTATAATTTTTGGTCCTTGTATTATACTTTGTGGAACCTAGTCTTTAAGTATCAAAATTGTACAATGAGTTCTATATTTGTAAAATTGTTTGTTTTCTTCTTAAAATAAAGTTTGGGTCTTTGGACTCCATTTGGTTCCGCGGGTCTTGACCTTGGATGTGGAATTCGCTAGAAAGTGGATCGAGCTTCCCCCCACTTCCCTTTTTCCTTAGGCGGCGATAAATCCCGTGAGGTTCGTCGGGAGTGTGGGTATTTTCTGTCCATATCTACTATCTAGCGAAACCACAGCCAAGGGAACGGGCTTGGCCGAATCAGCGGGGAAAGAAGACCCTGTTGAGCTTGACTCTAGTATGACTCTGTGAAGAGACATGAGAGGTGTAGTCTAAGTGGGAGGCGCTTTCGGGTGCCGCCTGTGAAATACCACTACTTTCATCGTGTCTTTACTGACTCGGTGAGGCGGAAAGCGGTCCTTCGCCGGACCATGTTTCTGGACTTTAAGCGAGCTCCCCAGATCGGGGAGCGCGCGATCCGCTCCGAGGACAGTGTCAGGTCGGGAGTTTGACTGGGGCAGTACATCTGTCAAAAGGTAACGCAGTTGTCCTAAGGCGAGCTCAGCGAGGACAGAAACCTCGCGTAGAATAAAAGGGCAAAAGCTTGCTTGATCTTGATTTTCAGTACGAATACGGACCGCGAAAGCGGGGCCTATCGATCCTTTTGATTTTTACGAGTTTTATGCAAGAGGTGTCAGAAAAGTTACCACAGGGATAACTGACTTGTGGCGGCCAAGCGTTCATAGCGACGTCGCTTTTTGATCCTTCGATGTCGGCTCTTCCTATCATTGCAAAGCAGAATTCGCCAAGCGTTGGATTGTTCACCCACTAACAGGAAACGTGAGCTGGGTTTAGACCGTCGTGAGACAGGTTAGTTTTACCCTCCTAATACCCGGTGGACTAAGGTACGGGGCCGTAGTCGGGTTGGTGTGGCTGAATCCCAGGGTATTGAGGTTCGTTGTGAGGACCAAGGTATCTGGTAATGGATTGGGCAACTTTGATTCGCCTGGGGGAGTGGGATCTCCTGAGCGAGTCGACGTAGCACCATCAAGGCTGCGGTTGTCACCACTTCCTCGTAGTCCTGGCTGGTAACCGGGCTGTGGTCTGGTCTCCGGCTGGGTCATGAGGGCAAGTGTCGGGTTGGTGTGGTGTCCTCCCAGGGCATTGAGGGCCGTTGTGAGGGCCTTGGTGCTTGGTAATGGTGGATGCGACTCCGGCTTGTCTGGGGGAGTGGGATCCTCTGAGTGAGCTGGTGTAGCACCAACAAGGCTTAGGTCGACGGCACCTCTGGGTGACTGGTGGTGCGGCCCCAGAGGGTGGAGGTCGGGTGGAGGTGGTGTCTACCCAGGACGAAGTGGGCGTTGTGAGGCCCATGGAGTCGGGCAATGGTAGACACGACTGTGACTCGCCTGGAGGAGTAGATCCCTGAGCGAGTCACCGTAGCCTCCGCAAGGCTTTAGCGGCTGATCGACTCCTCGTGACTCGGCTGGGGTCCGGGCGGCTGTCCGGGCTAAGAGTGACAAGGGACGTTGGGGCCTGTAGTCTTGCCATATGGCATCTCTCAGGAGCCCCGTTTGTCCTAAACAAACACGGACCTGTGGGGCACTCCGCACTTCGTGCGTCGTGGGTGGTTGATCGCCGAGGACGACGAGGTCATGCAGGCTTGCACTAAGTTGTATGTCACATTAGTGATGGGCCGACGTAACGCTCTATAACTTACCCTCCTGATAAAACGGCGCAGGTTAATGGGAAAACCTACAACAGCGCCAATTGTGAAACAAAAAACAAAACCATCCAATTGGTTAAAGATATATACACTATAAAGTGGACAAAAAGGCTGGAAACAAACACCAGTATCCAATATTACACGGATGGATCAAAAGTTGAGGGCAGAACTGGCTCTGGACTTATTAAGTTCAACAACATGGCTGAAGAATATTCCAGAATGGAACGTAACTCAGATAACTCAACGTCATACATGGCGGAGCTGAGAGCCATTGAAATGGCCATTATAGACGCTACAGCAAAAAGACATAACAAATTTGATATATACACGGATTCTATGAGCGCGCTACAAGCGCTAGCGGCCAAGACCTACAAAGGAGAAACTGTAGAGAATGTCAAAATACTCATTAAATCTAATAACCTGGACATAACATGGCATTGGATCAAAGCCCATGTGGGACATACAGCCAATGAAGCTGTAGACAAGGTAGCCAAAGAAGCTACGAAGCTCCCTACTATTAATAATGATTATAAATACACCAAAGCACAGCTCAAAAGAGCAATTCTCCAAGGTGCTACGCAAGATTGGCAGTTCAGATGGAGCAACTCCAGCAACGGAAGAAGGATGTACGAAATCTACCCCAAAGTCAGCCTGGACAGGTTGAAAGGAGACTTTGCCATAAATCAGGCTATAACTGGACATGGAAGTTTTGGTGCACACCAAGCCCGCTTCTTTGGGAAGACGGAAATCTGCAACTGCGGCATGGAACAAACAGTTGAGCATTGCATCTACGATTGCAGGATGTTTGAAAACATAAGAAGCACTCTCCCAAGAAATGCCCAAGCCTGGGAGAAGAAGTTCTTTGATGACTTCTACTGCAACAAGTTCATCACCAAGATGATGAAAATTCTTATGGACATACACGTCCAGCCGGTGGACTAAGGTTCCCACTTTTGTACATATTGTATTATATTTATTTCATATGCTTGTGTTATAAAAAACTACATATGCTTGTATCTTAACAGAATTTCAGTTGGCTATTAACTATTACATATGCTTGTCGCTTCATAATTTTATATGCTTGTGTACTCTTATAAATTAACTTGCTGCTTACACTATCTGCTTGTTATACTAATTGACATATGCTTGTACTTTCTGTAAAACGGACATATGCTTGTAAACATTTTTACTCTGTAATTTCATATGCTTGTACTGTAGTCTGGATCTTAAATAAAAAAAATTCCTGTCACACATAAGTGGAGATAACGTGGTATGGTGCATGGCCGCCGAGCCTCGGCTTGGTAGGTTTAGTTTCGGTAGAGCGCGACAGAGGCTCTTTTGGCTCTTATTCAAAATCAAGGTATTGGCGACCTGTGATGCGCTCCTGAGCGGTTGATGGCTGTCCAACGATCCAGACCTCAGTCTTTGCTCGTACGCCGATAAGGCGGGTCGAGGTAATTCAAATTACCCTCCTGATAAGGCCGGGGGCCGTAGTCGGGTTGGTTTGGCCAACTCCCATGGTATCGGGGTCCGTTGTGAGGACCACGGTGCCTGGAAATGGAGAGGGCAAATTTGATTCGCCTGGGGGAGTGGGATCCTCTGAGCGAGTTGATGTAGCACCATCAAGGCTTCGGATGTCACCACTTCCTCGTAGTCCCGGCTGGTAACTGGGCTATGGCCTGGTCTCCGGCTGGGGGCGTGGGAGCAGGAGTCGGGTTGGTGTGGCGTTTTCCCAGGGAATTGAGGACCGTCGTGAGGACCTTGGTGCTTGGTAATGGTGGATGCGACTCTGACTTGCCTGGGGGAGTGGGATCCTCTGAGTGAGTTAGTGTAGCACCTTCAAGGCTTAGGTCGGCGACACCTCTGGGTGACCAGTGGTGCGGCCCCAGGGGGTGGAAGTCGGGCGGATGTGGTGTCTACCCAGGGCGAAGGGGGCCGTTGTGAGGCCCACGGAGTCTGGTAATGGTAGATATTACTGTGACTGGCCTGGGGGAGTAGATCTCCTGAATGAGTCACTGTAGCATCTTCAAGGCTTTAGCAGTCGTGCGACTCCTCGTGGTCCAGCTGGGGTCCGGGCAGTAGTCCGGGCTAAGAGTGACAAGGGACGTTGGGGCCTGTAGTCTTGCCATATGGCATCTCTCAGGAGCTCCGTTTTGTCCTAAACTAACACGGACCTGTGTACTCCGCACTTCGTGCGTCATGGGTGGTTCGATCGCCGATGACGATGAGGTCAGTCAGGTTGCACTAAGTTGAATGTCACAATAGTGATGGGCCGACGTAAGCTCTTCTACTTACCCTCCTGATGAGCTCCTGACTAGGGATGTGCTCTTTCGCGACGACCGGTCTTCTTAAAATCTGAGTTGGATGCCTTCAAGGTGGGACGACGATAAGCTTAAGCTTACCTTCCTGATGAGGGGCCCTCCCCATGCTATCAATAGAGAGAGATTGTATAGTTACTTTAAGGAAAAACGACCTGGGTTATATAATAATTGAAGGTTGTTAGATAATTTAAGTGAAATTGGAGTGATAGCTTAAGTCTGCCGGCACCTCCTCGTGGTGGGCCCTGGGGGGTAGTCATTTGACTACCTGCTAACGCCGGGGGCTGGGGAGAAGAGAGTTTATTATTTTTTTATGATGGAGAAAAAGAGACTAAGTCCAGTGGAAGCTTGTGATGAATTCGATAAAATTGTTAATGGAAAGTATAAGAAATTAAACGATATGATAAGTGCATCCAGATGGAACCCAGAGGTAAAAAGTGAAATATCAGATAATATAATGGGAATACTAGAAGTAATCAAGGAACAAAGAAACTTGATTATGTATGTAACAGGGCAAAATAGTGTGCTTGAAAAAAGCAAAGCAGAAAGTTATGCGGATGTAGCTAAAAAACCTTCTAAGGAAAAAATGATGATGGGAAAAAGAAAAGACACGAGGGAGTTTGTGGTTAAGATTATGCCAAAAGCTGACCAGACTTCCGATACTACGAAAGGACAACTGCAAGAACTTATTAAACCGGATGAACTTAAGATAGGCATTAAAGCCTGTCGAAGAATAGACAGAGGAGGAGTGGTCATTGGGACAGAAAATGAAGATGATTTAGATAAGTTAATAAGGGAGTTTAAAGCTATCGATAAGCTTGAAAGCAACTATAAAATTGAAAAGCCAAAGAGAAGACGACCTCACTTTATAATATTTGGTGTTAAGGAAGATTATGCAATAGAGGAATTTAAAACAAATTTGCTGGCGCAAAACGATGAATTCAAGGAAAGTGATTTGAATATAGTTAAACGATATGAGTCGAAGTCAGGAGACAATTGGATTCTCACAATAAATGGAGAGTCATATAAGAAAATAGAAAGAATCAAAAAGGTGAAATTGGACTGCTAAAGATTCAGCATAAAATAATATTTACGACCGATCATTTGTTATAACTGTTGGAGTTATGGACACATAGCGAAGGTATGCCAATTCAGGAAGACCTGTATGAGGTGTAGAAAGATGCATGAAAATATGAAAGACTGTAGGGAAAATCCAGAGTGTGCGAATTGTTATCATTATCTTGATAAAGATGATACATTTGATAAGGAGAAACTACAAGTTGTAGCTAATCACCTACCTACGGACATCAGATGTCCGAGATATCTACATGAGGTGAAAAAGTTCTTCAGCAGAACTGACCATGGGACGTTTAAAGTTGGATACTAATTAATATTGTTGGTGCAGCTTCCATTGTTATACTGATTTTCAAGGATTTTGTTTTATAATAATATTTATGTATGTTTAAGTTTTGTTTGCCTGCACGATTTGTGCAGGACTTCAGTTGTAACTTTATTAAGTTAATAAAGTGGGATGAGCAATGTAGTTCGCAGATTGGTGGATGCGGACTTAAATTGGGATAATTGATTTGGGATTACGACTGAACGCCTCTAAGTCGGAATCCCGTCTAGTCAATGCAACGATACCGTTCGCTCCATGTGCGTCGTTGGGCGACGTTAGGCGGGGCGTACATCCTCCCCTCGCGGGGAGGACTACCCCGTCGACGAGGCCTCTACGAAGCAGAGCATCCAGGAGCCGCGTAGACCTGAGCGGTTCTCGCTCTGTGTTGCCTATCCTGAAGGCGTGACGTGCGGGAGCCAAATCGTCTGTAGATGACTTAGGTACTTGTCTGGGTGTCGTACTTAGAAGAGCAGCCACCATACTGCGATCTATTGAGACTCCAATGCACGACACGGGACCCGGGACCCTTCGTGGCAGCTATAAGGCCTTCCGGGTGGAATTCCCGTCCTTGGGTATAGACCGTAGTCGGCAGCTACCCCCCGCCGCACGATCCCAGCCAAGCGCCCTGCCACCGAACGACACGCGGCCGGGACGGCTAGAAAGACGCGTGACACCGCGCAGGGGTACTAGCTCTTTGCGCCAAATTGGCGAAGGGCTAATTTGGTCAGCCCATCTAGTCGAAATTTGGAATACTTGATGGGGGCATTTGCCAAGAATGGATGCTCGAGGGCCGGGAACACAAGAACCCAACAGGACGCCGTTAATGTGGGGTGGAGCGAAGCGCGTAGGCCTGAAGAGAGAGAATAACCAATTAAAATTTTGCGGTATCGCTGTGAGGACTAGACGTTTTCCGACTCGGTCTAAAAGGGGAAATCTGGTCAATTTTGGAGGCGTAAGCGCTAACCCCAGGCCACGATTACTCGTATTCTCGCTTACGTTCATCGACACGAGGCGTGGCCCGCCACTGCGTAGGTTCCCCCGTGAAGTGGCGTGCTCAAAACTCCTTCGGGCTATTGTCCTCCGGAAAAAAATTCAGATCATTAAATCTGAAAAAAAAGTTAGGGGGGACGACTAATAAAATAAACTAAAAAAAAAAGAAAAATGAAAACGAGTCGTACTAAGGTAGCTGACGGCGGGCTAGCCCTTGCGACATTACTCTTGTACGTGTCACTTCACTCATCATCGCAGACCCTAACAGATTAACCCTACCATGCCTACCTTGGTTTGGGCCGGGGCCCTACCGACGGCGGGGAGTCCTATCAGCCAAAGTAACGTTCTTGACCAGGAAGAACGGAGAAGACCCCATATTTTGACGAGGAGCTGTATCTAAATATAAGAACTGGGAATATAGTAGTAGAGGACTCCCAACTAAGGACTACTGGCGAATTCTGGCTTGCGCTGAATCCGGAGACGTCACCCCCCCCCCCTAGTTCTAAAGCTTACCCCCGCCCTTAAAAGTTAAGATTACTTACCTTAGCTGGTGCGTGATGGCCCTCTGTGTTGATTCCTGTGACGTCTGCTTCTTTTGTTGTGTGCTCTCCCGGGAGGGTGCCTAAATAGTCCGCTAAGTAATTTTGGGTCTCCTTGCCAAATGCCTCACCGAGAGATCCGGCTGTACCTTTGTTGTCTTCCACGTGTTGCCGTGCCCAGGTTGTGCGCCGAGGATCTAACAAGTCCGCTATGTTGGCACTAATTATTACTTCCTTCCTTGGCTAGGTACTTGCCTACATCACTTGGAGAAAAAAGGGGGGCTCTACGGTTCAATAGAACAGATTTTTTTCCAATTAGTTAATTAATTAACCAATTGGTTTTTTAAAAAAATTAAAATAGGACAGAAGAAGTGAGCAGAAGTAGGATAGCATTGAAAGGGAAAGTTAGTTAAGTGTTAGTTGGGCTTTCTTGGGGACCTACACGTTAGTTTATTAGTAGTTACTATACATACCTGGAGCAACGATGGAAGGTTTGTGTTTTGAACAGTGTTGGTGTTGGAACGTGTTATGGTGTGGTGGTGTTTTTGCAATGGAAGTCGTTTATATCGTCAATGTTTTGGAACAGCCAGTGCATAATTTCCTAGCTTTTAGTTTTACCCATTTATTTTCTGTTAGCTGTTTCAACCATATATTATAGTTAAGTTGAGTTGGTTTTACCAGATGCGGACATTTGTGGAGGGGGCAATTTAACAGGTAGTGTAGCCAGTCCCCCCTCTCACCACAGGCGAAATAGGTCGGTGTCCCAAATTTTGAATCTCTGCAGGTAAACCGGGTAGTTACCGTGCGCTGTATATAGTTGGACTAGGTACCGGTCGCAGACTAGCCTATAGAGACGGACGGTCGGGAAGAACTTATATGTTTGTCTCCCGGTGCTGCTATTTTGCCAGATATACTGCCATTCTTCCATAATGGCTGTTTTTAGCTTTTTCTTTAGCAACGAGCGTGGCCAGGGGATTTCAGTTGTTGAGTGGGACTGGGAGTTCGCCGAAAGTTTGGCCAGCTCGTCGGCACGTTCGTTGCC